>JAJJMC010013875.1:0-23019 GCA_023531435.1 Papaver californicum | reverse complement strand
CTATTTATAATTAGTTCCTTTCCTTCCTATCTCCCAGCTATTTATTTTGTTTAGTTATTTACTAGAGCAATTATGATCTGGAAGTCGATCCGGGGCAAGTGTTCGGATCTATTATGACATAGCCATGAGGCGCTCAACGGACCTTTATAATATTTGAAAATCCTTTCCCGGCTTTGACTTGACACAAAAACTCTTTTTTGGATTCATATGTAAATTACAGGTGCTTAGATGGAGCTGCTTCGTATCTTACATAGAACGTATGACTATTGCTCGATTCCAAATCACTTCATTGGGGCAGTCATGAATAAGACCAAGACCCCAGTATCCACATTCAAAGGCTTTTTTAGTTTGAATAGCAAAAAGGGATGTATGATGTACTGTAGTCGGGTATCGTTTATGCCTACGAGGTACTAAACGAAATAGAACAGAACAATCTTAGAAGGGATACAATGAAATTCCTTGATTAGCTCTTCCCAGAGGAAAGATCCATTTTTTTTACTGACGGATAAAAAGAGTGTTCTTATTCAAACCGCCGCGTGATCTTCAACCAATTATGCGCTTCAATATAATTACCTGGAGTAAGCGCTATAGCTTGTTTCCAATACTCCGCAGCTTGATCGGACCAAGCTTCCGCAATTTCAGAATCTCCCTGCCGAATGGCCTGTTCTCCTCGGTCGGAATAGGTGGGTCGATTCCTTCCCTTAGAACCGTACTTGAGAGTTTCCTACCTCATACGGCTCAGCAATAAATTATTTTGGTGTCCCATCTTATCTTAATCGACCCTATCTAACTAAATAAGATTTTTCATAAATCTATCCCATTTTTGTGTCTCGGGTTAACCAGAAGGGGTTAATTACATTTACATAAGTTTTAAACTTTCATTTTGATTCAAAATAAGTTTTATCTTTTCTCCTACCTTCAGAAAAATGAACCCCACTATAGTTATCTTTTTCTGAAAGGTAACTATCTCCGTTTCATTTTCATATAGAATCTTTGAAAAAGACTTTCCTCTCTAAGAAAGAAAGGACTTACTATCTTTGGGATCTGATGCTACACCGCTGCTCAATACCTTAGTGGATCAACCCTATTACATAAGTTGATTCCTAACTTATATCTCATATCATGACATAAGTAAGCAGTTTTTTCTTATTGTATCGACCCAAAATCTCACTAATTGATCTTTACGGCGCTTCCCCTATCAATTAGATCTTTTATCTATCCATAGAATATAGTATTATAGGCATATTCATTTCTTCATTTTTTGGCTTTTATGAAGTATCTTTCTTTGCTACAGCTAATAAAAATCGTTGCTTTGTACGATACATATGTAGAAAGCCTATCCTCTAGTATTTACTAGCGTATTTTATCTTTCTTTCCCTCTTTCTATAGTGGAGATAGTCGCACGTAATGACAGATCACGGCCATATTATTAAAAGCTTGTGGTAAGAATGGATTTCGTTCTAGTGCCCGGAAATAATATTCCAAAGCTTTTGTATGTTCTCCGTTACTTGTGTGGATAAGGCCTATGTTATACAGTATATAACTTCGATCATAGGGATCAATTTCTAGTCTCATAGCTTCATAATAATTCTGTAAAGCTTCCGCATAATTTCCTTCGGATTGAGCTGACATCCGTTACGGTCGTTCATTCTATTCAAAGAATCCCCGTTTCAGAACCGTACGTGAGATTTTCATCTCATACGGCTCCTCCCTTCTGTGCATAATGAATGATAATAATCCATGGAACCAAAAGAATATTGAAATATTCTCATTATGAACTGACAGGGACTAGTGTTTTTACAAGAAATCTCTAGCCAGCCTTCCTGCAAGAGGTCTTTTCTTAACACTAATCGTGTTGTTGCTAGATAGAAAAGGTTACTCCAACAATTTCTTTGTCCTCAACGCCCCCTATTTCCAGGAATTAGTCACTTCAACAGTCTTTGATGGTTATATAGGTATCCAAAGTACAAACGAGATGGATGTTTGTTGTCCCAACCATTCTTGTTAGTTCCGATCCCGATAAGGAAAGGGATAATTTATAACAAAGTTTTTTTTGTTGATTCCTAGGTGTAGTGCTTCTTCCCCTATGCCGCCTATTGGTACTGATGGAGTAGGATGGACCTCTAATACAGAAGAACCTATAGGTGTAACCTTTCGTTCAATACTAGATTAGAAAATTGAAGTATCTGAGGCTGCATCAATCGGGGATACACAATAGAAGGAATTGTTCTATTTCCAAACTTCACCTTCAAGAAGCGTAGATTTTTTGCAGATTTATTTCAATAAACGCCTTTCGTTTTATACCGAATCCAACCCTGCGTGCCTTTACTCGTAAGACGGAGAACACTAAATAGAATCAAATCACACCATCTCTATAATAGGTAAATGCCTCTTTTTCTCCGGAAGTTGTCGGAATTATGCGTAATAAGATATTGGCCACAATTGAAGAGGTCTTATCAATAAAATTTCCATTTATCCGTGATCTAGGCATAGTTCGCAATCCATTCTATAATTCTTCTCATTACCTCGCATGGGAAAAGAATCCCACAAACAAAGGAATTGTACAGGACGAAATAACATAAAAAAAGACTCGTTCTAAACATTCAATTAATATTTCCTACAGATTATGATTCAAAGAAGGAAAAAGAATAGAATAATAATTCTATGACCAAAATCCCATCCATTTTCATATTTCGAATTGTTATAATCGGTTAGTCGTACCTATATTGCAAAAATAAATATGAATGGCTCGCTATTCACCCGATTTCTGGGTCATAATCATAAAATTTTGTAGGAGAGATGGCCGAGTGGTTGAAGGCGTAGCATTGGAACTGCTATGTAGGCTTTTGTTTACCGAGGGTTCGAATCCCTCTCTTTCCTTATCTTTGCCTAATTCAAGAGCGTTATTGACCACAATGGATCAAATAACAAGGAATAGGATTATTCCACGAGGTAGACCTTTCTTTGAAATGAATTCTATATTCCTAATTGGGGTGGTACGAAAAATACTGATTAAAGGGTCGCCAAGACATAAAAAAATCCCCGCGGATCCATTTATGATACATGAATGGGAAAAATATCCGGATCAAACCCCTTAGCTTCGGTCAATTTACTTCGGCGAAAAGGGGGAAAAATTCTCCGAATCCTTGCCTTGCTATTTGAGTTAGGTTCAAGTCTGACGGGAATAATATTCTACGACTAGCAACTCGTTTATTTTCAAGCCGACCCACTTACTATCTATTATTTGATTGACTAACCCTTTATATTGGGATGAGTGAAGAGTCAAATGTTTTGGCAATTCTTCATGGGAGGATGAATCAAGATAATTTTGAATCAGAGCTTTGGATTTTTGTTCATCCCTCGTCGTAATAATATCTCGGGGTTTGCAGCGATAACTTGGTATATCTACTATATGGCCATTAACTAAAATATGTCTATGGTTAACTAATTGCCGAGCTCCAGGAATGGTCGAAGCCATACCCAATCGAAAAAGTATGTTATCCAAACGCATTTCAAGTAATTGTAGTAAAACCTGACCAGTTGACCCTTTGGCTTTTCCGGCGATACGAACATATTTAAGTAATTGTCGCTCTGTCAGACCATAATGAAACCGCAATTTTTGTTTTTCTTCTAGACGAATACGATATTGAGACTTTTTCCCAGAACGCGATTGATTTCTAAGATCATTTCCGGCTTTAGGCCGTTTACTAGTTAGTCCCGGTAAAGCCCCCAGACGGCGTATTTTTTTGAAACGAGGCCCTCGGTAACGAGACATAAAAACTCCTTTTTTATTTACAGAATAAACCTAAATTAAGACTGAACTAAACGATAAACGAAAAAAATATACTGAAGTTAAGTACTGTACTACAAAGAAGAATGAGATGAATTGTATCAATATTCAGACTCTTTTGTATATATAGCAAGGTAAGGAGACTTTGTCCTAATTTGTTCTGTAGAGATCTAACCAACCGCTCGAATCCGTTTTTTATTCATAGTTGGAAGTTCTTACGACATAATAGATCCACTATTTTTGAGAAAAGGAAAAAAGTATTTTCAATATACCTTGAGTTCAACCAGACATTATTAATCATGTAATAAAGTATAAAATGGAACAAAGAGAGAAAAGCCGGCTATCGGAATCGAACCGATGACCATCGCATTACAAATGCGATGCTCTAACCTCTGAGCTAAGCGGGCTCACATAACAGAAATTGTGTTGTGCATAGGAATTCAGTCAACTACTTAGCTCTTAGCTATTCAAAATCGATAATGAATATGAATAGAGAAAAAATGAATACTGAATAGAATGGTATTCTATAACAATATAATATAACATAAGAATTAATATAACGATAAATAGAGTGATATATGATATCAAAATTTTCAATGGGAAGAAATTCTACATTTTTTCTTTTCCATAATTCTCTTTTATATTTATAATTTATATGAATATGATTATCAATATCTTAATTCTAAATTATTAGAAATTAAGAAAAATATGGCATTCTAAAAAAAGAATCGAACGTTCAAGTATTTAAAATCGGGCGGGAAAAGTGAGAGGAAGAGAGGAATATATATGTGATATATATCCATCCATATTGAATTGCGGATACATCAATGATAGAATCATTTCTGATTAAACCAAATGTAGGTCCTTCAATAGAGAAAAAGGGGTAGATAAAAAAGAAATCAAAGAGGAGTAAAGAGAGAAACCTTTTAGATAGATAAGCTGTATCTAATGAATTCAACGGTTAACGGTTCCAGCATGAACGAAAAAAAGAAAGGGATGGCATCCCGGCCAGATCTTCGGCTCAAACTAAAAAGGGGATATGGCGAAATCGGTAGACGCTACGGACTTGATTGGATTGAGCCTTGGTATGGAAACCTACTAAGTGATAACTTTCAAATTCAGAGAAACCCTGGAATTAAAAATGGGCAATCCTGAGCCAAATCCTGTTTTCAGAAAATAAATTAAGGGGTTTCTGAAAGCGAGAATAAAAAAAGGATAGGTGCAGAGACTCAATGGAAGCTGTTCTAATGAATGGAGTTGACTGCGTTGGTAGAGGAATCCTTCTATTCAATTTGAATTTAAACTCCATAAAGAATGGGGGATAAACCTATATACGAGACGTACGTATACGTACTGAAATATCAAAGATTCTATGAATGCCGCCCTAAAATTTTTTTTACATAAAAAAAAAGGAATCATTTTTGTGAATCTATTCCAAGTTGAAGGAAGAATCGAATATTCAGTGATCAAACCACTCACTCCATAGTCTGATATATCTTTTGACGAACTGATTAATCGGACGAGAATAAAGATAGAGTCCCGTTCTACATGTCAATATCAATACAGACAACAATGAAATTTATAGTAAGAGGAAAATCCGTCGACTTTATAAATCGTGAGGGTTCAAGTCCCTCTATCCCCACAAAAAGGCCCGTTTTACTCCCTAACTGTTTATTTATACTTCTACTCTTTTTTCTTTTCGGCAGCGCCCGAAAATTAGCTATATTTATCATTCACTGTACTATTTCACAAAAGGATCGGAGCAGAAAAGCCTCTCTCGTATCACAAGTCTTGTGGTATATATGTACAAAAGAAAATCTATGATCAAGGAATCCCCGTTTGAATCATTCACAGTTCACAGCATTATTTTCAACTTCAAAAGTTTTCTTTTTTGAAAATTCCGGAAATTCCAGGGCCTGGGTAAGATTTTGTAATGCTTTTTGATTCTCTTGAATTGACATATACCCAAGCCCTCTAGTAGGATGGGGATGGTGCCTCAAGAAGGGTTGGGATAGCTCAGTTGGTAGAGCAGAGGACTGAAAATCCTCGTGTCACCAGTTCAAATCTGGTTCCTGACATTGAGTATCTACTGTTAAGTTCCTGACATTGAGCATCCATTATTAACCCACAGGTTAATAATAGATACTCATACAAATTCGATACGAATCAGCATACATACATGCTATCGTCCGAATGTCTAGAGAGAGAAAATCCTACCCTTTTTCTTAAAGTCTGTATAAAAAAAGAAATAGAATATCTTCCAAATTTGGGAATCTCAATGAGGACCCATTTTTTTGCGCATCCATATATCCATATATAGGAAAAAGAGTTCGATTACTCTGTTTGCTCTAGAAGAGACTGTAAAAAAATTCCTTGAATATCTCGCGGCGTAAAAAGAAAATTAGGTTCGTATCATTCAATGAGCATCTTGTATTTCATAGAATTTTGGAGCAATATAATCCTTACGTAAGGGCCATCCTATCCAACTTTCAGGCATCAAAATACGTTTCAGGCGTGGATGATTATCATAAGAGATTCCCAACATATCATAAGATTCCCGTTCTTGGAAATCCGCACTTTTCCAAATCCAAAAAACAGACGGAATTCTGGGATTTATCCTTGGGGCAAATACTTTAATGCATACCTCCTCTGGCTGATCCACACCATACTCTATTCTCGTAAGATGATACACACTAGCTAAGAGTCCGCCCGGTGCTACATCATAGGCACACTGAGAGCGTAGATAATTGTAACCATATACATATGAAATGACAGCAATGGAATGCCAATCCTCGGGCTTTATTTGTAAAGTTTCGACTCCTTGGTAATCGAAGCCTAAAGATCTATGAACTAACCCATGCTTGACTAGCCAAGCAGACAAACGACCCTGCATTTTTTTAATCTCTCCCGGATTTTCATTTGTATAAGTAGTTCACGTTTACGACGAAATTTTTGAAAATTGAAGTGAAGGGCATTTGCTATTCTTCTGCACAAAAGAAAAGCAGCCTCCCTAATTCACTAATTCGTGGGAAGATACTGAACTTTTGTATTTGAAAAATGTTTCATAAGGTATCTCTGAAGTGGATCGCGATTGATAGACTAATCCTTGATCATAATTTCCAGTATGCGTGCTGCGTCCAACATAAAACTTGTGAGTGGTAGTAAAACATCGATTATTCTGTTGAGACCCAAATCTATCCTCGTAGATTTCTCGAGATACCTTCTTACGAAGTTTTGTTATAGCATCGATAACTGCCTCCGGTTTAGGCGGGCAACCCGGCAAATAAACATCCACAGGAATTAGCTTATCAACTCCTCGAACAGTACTATAAGAATCAGTACTGAACATCCCTCCTGTAATAGTGCAGGCTCCCATAGCAATGACATATTTTGGTTCAGGCATTTGCTCATATAATCTTACTAAAGAGGGAGCCATTTTCATTGTTACTGTGCCGGCTGTTAAAATTAAGTCCGCTTGCCTAGGACTCGATCTTGGTACCAAGCCATAACGATCAAAGTCGAAGCGCGAGCCTATTAATGAAGCAAATTCAATAAAGCAACAACTGGTACCATACAGAAGCGGCCATAAACTGGAGAGTCTTGACCAATTTGAAAGATCATTTGATGTAGTTGAAATAACTGAATTTTGGGTTGTTTGATCAAGTACCGGAAACTCAATGGAATTCATAACTGTCTCAATGTCATTTTTTTCTTCTTTTTTCTTTTTATTGTCTGAATATTCAGGAGCTAAGACCATTCCAACGCTCCTTTTCGCCATGCATAAACTAAACCAACAATTAGGATAAGCACGAAAATTAAAGCTTCTATAAAAACGGATACACCCAATACATCGAAACTCATCGCCCATGGGTAAAGAAAAACCGTTTCAACATCAAAAACAACAAAAACCAGAGCAAACATATAATAACGAATTCGGAATTGTAACCAAGCGTCGCCCATTGGTTCTATGCCCGATTCATAACTAGAAAGTTTCTCCGGTCCTTCCCTAGTCGGGGCTAAAACTCCGGAAATGAAAAAAGCCAAAATAGGAATCAGACTTGATATTATTAGAAATGCCCAGAAAATGTCATATTCGTAAAGCAGAAACATAGATGCACTCCTATGAATGTGGAAAAATATATACCGTATTCTTCGATTCGATCTGGAATTTGAATTAAGCTATAACTTTTTAGTCGAAATACCAATGAATTTTGATTGAACTCCCCAGTTTTTTTGCTGTGGGTCATTCTTGTTTCAAGATTCATCGAGTGGAATCCGATTTTCACTTATTTCGATATGCTAGAGACATATTATGCTCTTATTACAAACTTATCGTTTTTATCTTGTCTCAAATTTTCTATAAAAAAAAGAGAAAAAAGAATTACATTACATCTTTTTTTAGTTCTAATTTATATAGAATTTTGATTAAGATTAAATTAAGATACTATTAAGAAAATGAACAATTCTATATGTATGTTATATCCTTTTTGAATATTCATATAATAAAACCGAAGGGTATTGGTTTATTCTTTTCATTAAGATCCAATCCAGTTAGAGGATTGTTGTTTCTATTGATTAGATACGGAAACTGAATGCATCGCCCTATTCTATTTTTTATCCTTGTTCTAGACTTAATGGATTTTATTCAATGCATTGAATTGAGAGAAACCCTTACATCTAACAACCCTAGGGTTCTATCCCCAATTTACATTTTTTGAGTCTGTACTACCTCGACCTGCAACCCATCCCCCCCAAAAAGAAGTGGGTTATTTAATTAGAACTCGAAGTCTTAAAAGAAGAATCTAGAATATCGATCTTTAGTACTTGAAATGGGTCCGAAAAGGCGAGAATACTTATTAATGTAATTAAAATGAGTTTTCAAAAGTAAGACCAACCGCTGGGTTAGCCTTCATGCAAAAAAAAAATTATGTTGAACGAACCCTATACAACGAAGTATATCACAACGGGAAAGTCAGCCGAATCCTAAATAATTTACAGAAGAAACTTCTTCTAATCGAATCGCGCTTTATCAACTCAAATGATTCGACAGACCAAATCCCCAAACAACTCATGGAAATCGATAGGGGTACAAACACTAATAGAGTTAGGAACCAGTCATTATCTCTGAAACAACGAATTGGGTTCTGCTCCCGAAAAAACGATGAGTTGGGGGCTTCTTAACTCGTCCAAGTGCAAACAGACCCTCAATCTTCTTGCATAAAGTAAGCATAGGTAGAATTGGACTGGTGAGCAATTGGATTGGGGTATATTGAGATCTAGAAAAAGAGATTTTGTACAAAAAGAAAAGGAATATCCCAAACCCTTTGATCCTGGATAGGAAAACAGGAAAAATTTGTGTGTAATTTATCCACAAAGAAGAAAGGACAGTTTTTTTATCCGAGATCAAACAAAGACTGATTGGGCCCACTGAAATGAATTTTGTCCCTTTCATGCTCACCCGCGGGGATCGCTCGGAGCATGTGATAATTATTCTATTTCGATGGGCCAAACGACTGTCCGACTACAACCAACAAACAAGAATGAGGAAATGAAAACTATAAAAATTTTTAGGGCTATACGGACTCGAACCGTAGACCTTCTCGGTAAAACAGATCAAACTTTTTATTATCGAAATGATTCGAACTGTTCCAAAGACCCAACATGCATTTTTTTTTGCATTGGGCTCTTTCATCAACTGATATAAATATCAGATAGTCCGCCATACTTTTTCTTAACAGAAAGATAACGAGATGGCTCCACGTGCTCTGATTCATTATTTAGATTATGATCCAGGAGCAATACCAAAGTGTTTCAAAGAAGAGTTACCTTGACGTAGGTCTGCCTCTGGCCTAGATCAACCTAAGTTAAATGGAGTCTCTATCGCTCTGCTCAAAGAGTCAAATATGAAACTTCATACACCTTAAAGTTCATATTACGAAAAGATATTTTTTTGAGGTCCTTATACTCATTATGCCTAGCATTGAATGGGCTGTGTATTCACCTTATCAATTATCGAATCAATGATGGGTTCTATTTGGAGCCTAAATTGGCACCCAAAGCGGACCGAACCAACTATTTGTCAGGCTATTGTTCCCTCGAATATATAGAGTAAGACACCGATTTATCAATAAGATCAATTTTTTTGATTGCATGATGGACTCCCCTGAAAAACATTGGCGCGCGTGTAAACGAGTTGCTCTACCAACTGAGCTATAGCCCTTGTGATAGATAGTTTATCATGGAAATAATTTCTTGTCAAGATGAATCTTCTATGATCCAACATGATAGCTTCTGATCTGTTTCCTGCCAAGAATTGGTATTGCTTCGAAATAAGATTGCATCTATAATTCATCGATATGACAAGCCCCTTTCTTTCTCTTTGTGATGATAAATGACCTACTTAACCCAGTGGTTAGAGTATTGCTTTCATACGGCGGGAGTCATTGGTTCAAATCCAATAGTAGGTAGAACTTATTAGATACCGGAGTAATTAGTATCTAATAAGTTTTTCTACCCACCCTCCCTTTTATTTTAGAGAAATGCCATTACAGTTGATTCGACTCAATCCGCAGAACCAAAATATGGTGTATAAACGGAATTCACTTTTTTATTGGGGCGCACCAATTAGTTATGAAATTGAATTGATAGCCTCTACTCGCGTCCTAGCTCGTCTGACGGCTAAATTCGCTTCAATAGTTTGTCTCTTGCCCTCAGCCCGACTTAAGTTAGCCTCAGCTATTTCAAGAGCTTGCTGAGCTTCTTGTGGATCAATGTCACTACCCTTCTCCGCATCATTTACTAAAATGGTAATCTCATTATTGCCTACTCTAGCAAAACCACCCATCAGAGCTATTTTTAACCATTGGTCATTAAGGCGTAGTCTCAAAATACCTATATCTACAGCTGTGGCAATAGGGGCGTGGTTTGGTAATACACCGATTTGGCCACTATTAGTAGATAAAACTATTTCTTTCACTTCTGAATCCCAAACAATTTGATTCGGGGTTAGTACACAAAGATTTAAGGTCATTTATTCAATTTGCTCTCCACTTCTAAGTTCACAGCCTTCGCGGTAGCTTCATCGATGTTACCTACCAAATAAAAGGCCTGTTCAGGAAGACCATCTAATTCTCCGGAAAGGATCAGTTGAAACCCCCTAATGGTTTCTGCTAGACCAACATATTTCCCTGGAGAGCCCGTAAATACTTCTGCTACGAAGAAGGGTTGTGATAAGAAACGCTCAATTTTTCGTGCTCTTGCTACGGTTAAACGATCCTCTTCAGATAATTCGTCCAACCCAAGGATAGCTATAATATCCTGAAGTTCTTTGTAACGTTGTGAAGTTTGCTTAACTCTTTGCGCAATTTCATAATGTTCTTCACCAACGATGCGAGGTTGGAGCATAGTTGACGTACTATCAAGAGGATCTACTGCTGGATAGATACCTTTTGAAGCTAGTCCTCTTGATAGTACGGTAGTAGCATCTAAATGTGCAAATGTCGTGGCAGGGGCAGGGTCGGTCAAATCGTCCGCAGGTACATAAACTGCTTGAATAGAAGTTATAGACCCCTCTTTGGTAGAAGTAATTCTTTCTTGCAAAGTACCCATTTCTGTACTAAGGGTAGGTTGATAACCCACAGCAGAAGGCATTCTGCCTAATAAAGCAGATACTTCGGATCCTGCTTGGACAAATCGGAAAATATTGTCGATAAATAGAAGGACATCTTGTTCATTAACATCCCGGAAATATTCTGCCATGGTTAGGGCAGTCAAACCAACTCTCATACGAGCTCCCGGCGGTTCATTCATCTGACCATAGACTAGAGCTACTTTTGATTCTGCAAGATTTTGTTCATTAATTACTCCAGACTCTTTCATTTCCATGTAAAGATCATTCCCCTCACGAGTACGCTCGCCCACTCCGCCAAATACGGATACGCCTCCATGAGCTTTGGCAATGTTGTTGATCAATTCCATGATAAGGACTGTTTTACCCACTCCAGCCCCCCCGAATAGTCCTATTTTACCCCCACGTCGATAAGGAGCTAAAAGATCAACTACTTTGATCCCTGTTTCAAAAATAGATAATTTTGTATCTAATTGTATAAAGGCAGGCGCAGATCTATGAATAGGAGATGTTGTGCGAGTATCTACAGGACCTAAATTATCAACAGGCTCTCCAAGAACGTTGAAAATTCGTCCGAGAGTCGCCCCACCAACTGGAACACTTAGAGCAGCTCCCGTGTCAATAACCTCCATTCCTCTCTTCAGACCATCTGTAGCACTCATAGCTACAGCTCTCACTCGATTATTTCCTAATAATTGCTGTACCTCACAAGTAACATTAATTAGCTCGCCGTCAGTATTTCGGCCCTTAACTACCAAAGCGTTATAAATATTAGGCATCTTACCCGGGGGAAAGGATACATCTAGCACCGGACCAATGATTTGAGCGACACGCCCCAGGTTTTTTTCTTCAAGTGCGGAAACCCCGAGACCCGAAGGGGTAGGATTTGTTTTCATAATGATAATAAAGTGAAATATGTAGAAATTCTTTGCATTTTGTAAACCGAAGAAAAAATGTCCGATAGCAAGCAGGTTGATCGGTTAATTCAATAATAAATAGGAGTTAGCACTTGATTTCGTTGGTACCATTCAAGCGACTCCAATTCGATTGTTTACTCGTTCAATGAGTGAATTTTCCAATTTCACAACCTAAAAAAAAGGTAGATGGATAAAAACCATGAGGGAGCGTTTCAGTTCTCTAGCATTATAGACAATCCCACCCATATTTTCTATGGAATTCGAACCTGAACTCTATTTATGATTCATTTTTTTTTTTCACATTGGCCATTGTTTCTTATTTCAGCATATAGTTTTCCGCCTCTTCTCTACCTTTTCAGGGACGAATTCCAGATAGTTTTACATCTAGGATTTACATATACAACATATAGCACTGTCAAGAGTGAATTTCCTTTTTTTTCTAAATTTAGATTAAAAAAAGTACGGGATTAGAAACTTGAAAAACAGGGATTGGGTTGCGCCATACATATGAAAGAGTATACAATAATGATGTTGATGTATTTGGCGAATCAAATACCGTAGTCTAACAACCAACCATTCTGATTAGTTGATAATATTTGTTGAGAGTTTTGTGAAAGATTCCTGTGAAAGGTTTCATTAACGGCTAATTCATGTCGAGTAGACCTTGTCGTTGTGAGAATTCTTAATTCATGCGTTGTAGGGAGGGACTTATGTCACCACAAACAGAGACTAAAGCAGGTGTTGGATTCAAAGCTGGTGTTAAAGATTACAAATTGACTTATTATACTCCTGACTATGAAACCAAGGATACTGATATCTTGGCAGCATTCCGAGTTACTCCTCAACCTGGAGTTCCACCTGAGGAAGCAGGGGCCGCGGTAGCTGCCGAATCTTCTACTGGTACATGGACAACTGTGTGGACCGATGGACTTACCAGCCTTGATCGTTACAAAGGAAGATGCTACGACATCGAGCCCGTTGCTGGAGAAGAAAATCAATATATTTGTTATGTAGCTTATCCTTTAGATCTTTTTGAAGAAGGTTCTGTTACTAACATGTTTACTTCCATCGTGGGTAATGTATTTGGGTTCAAAGCGCTTCGCGCTCTACGTCTGGAGGATCTGCGAATTCCTGTTGCTTATGTTAAAACTTTCCAAGGCCCACCTCACGGTATCCAAGTTGAAAGAGATAAATTGAATAAGTATGGTCGTCCCCTATTGGGATGTACTATTAAACCAAAATTGGGGTTATCTGCTAAGAACTATGGTAGGGCGGTTTATGAATGTCTCCGCGGTGGACTTGATTTTACCAAGGATGATGAAAACGTGAACTCACAACCCTTTATGCGTTGGAGAGACCGTTTCTTATTTTGTGCCGAAGCAATTTATAAAGCACAGGCCGAAACAGGTGAAATCAAAGGACATTACTTGAATGCTACTGCAGGTACATGTGAAGAGATGATGAAAAGGGCTGTATTTGCCAGAGAATTGGGAGTTCCTATCGTAATGCATGACTATTTAACGGGGGGATTCACTGCAAATACTAGCTTGGCTCATTATTGCCGAGATAATGGCTTACTTCTTCACATCCACCGCGCAATGCATGCAGTTATTGATAGACAGAAGAATCATGGTATCCACTTCCGTGTACTAGCGAAAGCATTACGTATGTCTGGTGGAGATCATATTCACTCTGGTACCGTAGTAGGTAAACTGGAAGGGGAAAGGGAAATAACCTTGGGCTTTGTTGATTTACTACGTGATGATTATATTGAAAAAGACCGAAGTCGTGGTATTTATTTCACCCAAGATTGGGTTTCTCTACCGGGTGTTCTGCCTGTGGCTTCAGGTGGTATTCACGTTTGGCATATGCCTGCTCTGACCGAGATCTTTGGAGATGACTCTGTACTACAGTTCGGTGGAGGAACTTTAGGACACCCTTGGGGTAATGCACCGGGTGCCGTAGCAAATCGAGTAGCCCTAGAAGCGTGTGTACAAGCGCGTAATGAGGGACGTGATCTTGCTCGTCAAGGTAATGACATTATCCGTGAAGCTTGCAAATGGAGCCCTGAGCTAGCAGCTGCTTGTGAAGTATGGAAGGAAATCAAATTCGAATTTGAAGCAATGGATACTTTGTAATCCAGTAATTACCATTCGTTCCTTTAATTAAATTGCAATTAAACTCGGCCCAATCTTTTACTAAAAAAGGATTGAGCCGAATAATGAATAAGGTTCCTATTTCATTTTCCAGGCATATATACATACTGGATTTCGGTATACAAAATCTTAAATACAAGATCTAAGACTCAACAATGAAAATCCTTCAGTTGTTGGATCCATAATTAATCCTATGGATCCTTGAGATGGGATTAGTAGAATATTTTCTATACCCCTAAATTCCGGACTATGGTCGAATCGAGCCAATGGTCACAACGCTTTATCCCCGTCCCGTATATTGTCCTTTTCCTTCCGCATTGCAATAGAAACTTATTATTCTCCAAAGTTCTCCAAAAATGAATTCTTCCTAGGAGAGAACAAATTTTTTTGATTCGAATTTGTACATGGCACGGGATAACCCTCTCTTTCTATTCTAATTGAAGAAAGGGTTCCATCATATAGATTGATAGTGAAGTGATATCCAGATTCCCACAAAAAAAGATTTTTTTTCAAGACTCATCCGTGATTAGTTAATTATTCTATTGGATCTATATGCTTATTCCGAGAGGATATATTCAAATGATTATTCATCGAATGACTATTCATCTATTGTATTTACATTCAAATAGGGGGGCAGGCAAGCTCTATGGAAAAAAGGTGGTTCCATTCGATGTTGTTTAACGAGGAATTAAAACATAGGTCTGGGCTAAGTAAATCAATGGATAGTCTTGGTCCTATTGAAAATACCAGTGGAAGTGAAGATCCCGTTATATATGATAGGGATAAAAAAATTGATAGTTGGGACGATAGTGATAATTCCAGTTCTAATAATATGGATACTTTTTTCGATGTCAGGGACATTCGGAGTTTGATCTCTGATGACCTCTTTTTAGTTAGGGATCGTAATGGTAACAGTTATTCGATATATTTAAATATTGAAAATTTTCTTTTCGAGATTGATAACGATCGCTCTTTTATGAATGAACTAGAAAGTGCCTTTTTTAGTTATCTGAATAATGGTTCTCAAAGTAACAATCACAACTACGATCGTTATATGTATGATACTCAATATAGTTGGAATAATCACATTTTTCATTGCATTGATAGTTATCTTCGTTCTGAAATCAGTATTGATAATTACATTTCAGCCGGTAGTTACAATTACAGCGACAGTTACATGTATAGTTACATTTGTAATGAAAGTGTAAATAGTAGTGACAACGAGAGTTCCAGTATACAAATTAGCACAAATAGAAGCGATTTCAATATGAGAAGAAGATATAATGATCTCGATATAAATAAAAAATACAGACATTTGTGGGTTCAATGCGAAAGTTGTTATGGGTTAAATTATAAGAAATTTTTTAAGTCAAAACTAAATGTTTGTGAACAATGCGGATATCATTTGAAAATGAGCAGTTCAGATAGAATCGAGCTTTCGGTTGATCCGGGCACTTGGGATCCTATGAATGAAGACATGGTTTCTATCGACCCCATTGAATTTCATTCAGAAGAGGAACCTTATAAAGATCGTATCGATTCTTATCAAAGAAAAACAGGGTTAACCGAGGCTATTCAAACAGGCATAGGTCAACTAAATGGTATTCCCATAGCTATTGGGGTTATGGATTTTCAGTTCATGGGGGGCAGTATGGGATCCGTAGTAGGCGAGAAAATTACCCGTTTGATCGAGCATGCGACTCGTAAAGCTCTCCCTCTTATTATAGTTTGTGCTTCGGGAGGAGCGCGCATGCAAGAAGGAAGTTTGAGCTTGATGCAAATGGCTAAAATATCTTCCGCTTCATATAATTATCAATCAAATAAAAAGTTATTCTATGTATCAATCCTTACATCTCCTACAACCGGTGGGGTGACTGCAAGTTTTGGTATGTTGGGAGATATCATTATTGCCGAGCCTAATGCCTACATTGCATTTGCGGGTAAAAGAGTAATTGAACAAACATTGAATAAGACAGTACCTGATGGTTCCCAGGCGGCTGAGTATTTATTCCACAAGGGCTTATTGGACTCAATCGTACCACGTAATCCTTTAAAAAGTGTTCTGAATGAGTTATTTCAGCTTCACGGTTTCTTTCCCTTAAATCAAAATTCAATCAAGTAGAGCATTCAATTCCGTTTTTTTATTTGCGGAAAAGAAGTTTTTTAGTTATCGGTAAAGAAAAAAAAGAAGAGTTCGTTTTCATTACGGGCATAAGATCCATTTATATTGTAAGAAGAATCAAAAGTTTCGGATACTTACTTTAAAATTTTTCCTCTAGAGCTGTATTTTATACCTATAATTGGTGCTATATTCATGATTAGTAATCAGGAAGTTTCGATCAACAGGATAAAAGAATGCATTCTTCTTTTGTTTTGGCAAAATTTTATGAAGAAAAAGAATTTCATCTTATCCTCTTACGTATTATAGATATAGAAAAATTCAAATATATAAAATAATAGAATTGAAATCGTGCCTATTTCAATATCTCCCGTGAGAACTCATATTTAGTTCTACATTCCTTGCACTTATTATTCTATACTTATAATAAATAGATATACTTATCATAAGATATCTTTATAACAGGTACAAATTTTAAATCGAGGTATCCATTCTATGACAACTTTTGATTTACCCTCTATTTTTGTGCCTTTAGTGGGCCTAGTTTTCCCGGCAATTGCAATGGCTTCTTTATTTCTTCATGTTCAAAAAAATAAGATTGTCTAGATCCCTATGAAGCAGACGCTTTTATATCTAACCAATTTGATGAATTATTTCTAATGGTTCACATCGTAATAGTGCTAGTTGATGAGAGTTACTTCGGGAACAAAAAAAGTAAAGTAAAATTCATTTGGGTTATTCTCTCAATTCCAAAAAAATGCAACTTGATCTAGTATGAACTGGCGCTCAGAACGTATATGGATAGAACTTATAACGGGGTCTCGAAAAACAAGTAATTTCTGCTGGGCCTGTATCCTTCTTTTAGGTTCACTAGGGTTCTTATTGGTTGGAACTTCTAGTTATCTTGGTAGGAATCTAATATCCTTATTCCCGTCTCAGGAAATCCTCTTTTTTCCACAAGGCATCGTTATGTCTTTCTATGGGATCGCGGGTCTGTTCATTAGCTCCTATTTGTGGTGCACAATTTCGTGGAATGTAGGTAGTGGTTATGACCGATTCGATCGAAAAGAAGGAATAGTGTGTATTTTTCGTTGGGGATTTCCTGGAATAAATCGTCGTATCTTCCTTCGATTCCTTATGAGAGATGTCCAGTCGATTAGAATCGAAATTAAAGAGGGTCTTTTTCCGCGTCGTGTCCTTTATATGGAAATCAGAGGTCAGGGAGCCATTCCCTTGACTCGTACTGATGAGAACCTGACTCCACGAGAAATTGAACAAAAAGCGGCGGAATTGGCCTATTTCTTGCGCGTACCAATTGAAGTATTTTGAAATGAACTGCGAAGAATTAATGTTTTGTTAGCATGGGGAAAGAAACAGAACTAATGAATCTTCATTTTATAGAACTTAACTTAAGTTTTTTCAGAACGTTCATTCGAGCAAAAGTGGATGTATATGGAATAAACAGAAAACGAAACTTTTTTTGTGGAAACAAAAAAAACGCAATTCTTTCAGACTATAATTTTTCTTTTTTGGGGGTCTACTATTTTGAATTGTTACGTTAGATACAGATGGATTCTATATTGTAAATAACTCCTCTTTTTTTTTGTCAAGCGATTTTTCTTTTTCTACGCCTTTTTCCTGCTTGATCATCAATGATTAGATCCCTTAATAACTATAAATATCCAAACTTTCTCAGGTTTTGCCACTCATTTTTGATTTCACCATTATCTCAATATTTTTCAAAATTTCCCTCCATTATTCCTGGGCTGTAGGTAGCCCTTCGCAATAATTGATCTAACAAAGGCGGCTCTTTCGGACATTAATCGAAAAGATGCAATTGTTTCTAATTTGACTAATGTTTCTAATTTGACTAATTGAAAGACCCGGAAACTTTTTTCTTCATTCGAAGCGAAGCAAACCCTTACTCTTATTTCTATGTTCTTTCTTGATCCAAGGACTAACTAAAAAAAAAAGGAGGCGTAGATCCATAGGTTCGATACCTTGTTATCGAACTCATGCTTCATAGAAATATTCGATCGGATAGAGTCGACGAAAGAGGTAGTTTCATTAGTAATTTACAGATTAAAAATGCCACAAAAGAAAACATTCACTACCCTCACATATCTTGCATCTATTATATTTTTACCCTGGTGGGTTTCTCTCTCATTTAATAAAAATATGGAATCCTGGGTTACAAATTGGTGGAATACTAGGCAATCCGAAATGTTTTTGACTGATATTAAAGAAAAGAATCTTCTAGAAAAATTCATAGAATTAGAAGAACTTTTCTTTTTGGACGAAATGATAAAGGAGTACCCGGAGACACATATACAAAAACTACGTATAGAAATCCACAAGGAAACGCTACAATTGGTCAAGATGCACAATGAGGGTCATATTCATAGCATTTTGCACTTCTCGACAAATATAATCTGTTTCGCTATTCTAAGTGGTTATTCTATTCTAGGTAATGAAGAACTTCTCGTTCTTAATTCTTGGGTGAAAGAATTCCTCTATAACTTAAGTGACACAATAAAAGCTTTTTCTATTCTTTTATTAACTGATTTATGTATCGGATTCCATTCGCCTCATGGTTGGGAACTAATGATTGGCTCTATCTCCAAGGATTTTGGATTTTATCATAATGATCAAATTATATCTGGTCTTGTTTCCACTTTCCCAGTAATTCTAGATACACTTTTAAAATATTGGATTTTCCGTTATTTAAATCGCGTATCTCCGTCACTTGTAGTGATTTATCATTCAATGAATGACTAAAGGCTGATTCACCGATATTAATCAAATCATAATGTTTGTTACTTTGTTTGTACATACATAAACAAAGCATTCCAAATCTTACTTACCTTTTCTATTTATACCCATCCCAGAGATTCTTCCTGTATTCCATTCCAGTAAAATTATTCCATTACAATAGCAGAATCGTGGATAGGGAACTATACTAGTAACCTACCTAATTTATTGTAGAAATTCTCGGGATCAACGATTGGACCATGCAAAAAAGAAATATCTTTTCTCGGATAAAGGAGCAGATGGCTCGATCCATTTCTGTATCGATCATGCTATATGTAATAACTTGGCCATCTACTTCATATGCATATCCCATTTTTGCGCAGCAAGGTTATGAAAATCCACGAGAGGCGACTGGGCGTATTGTCTGTGCCAATTGCCATTTAGCTAATAAGCCTGTGGATATTGAGGTTCCACAAGCGATACTTCCTGATACTGTATTTGAAGCAGTTGTAAGAATCCCTTATGATATGCAACTGAAACAGGTTCTTGCTAATGGGAAAAAGGGGGCTTTGAATGTAGGGGCTGTTCTTATTTTGCCTGAGGGATTCGAATTAGCCCCCCCCGATCGTATTTCTCCCGAAATGAAAGAAAAGATGGGCAATCTTTCTTTTCAGAGTTATCGTCCCACAAAAAAAAATATTCTTGTGATAGGTCCTGTTCCAGGTCAGAAATATAGTGAAATCACCTTTCCAATTCTTTCCCCAGACCCCGCTATTAACAAAGACGTTCACTTCTTAAAATATCCTATATATGTAGGTGGGAACAGAGGTAGGGGTCAGATTTATCCCGATGGGAGTAAGAGTAACAATACAGTCTATAATGCTACATCAGCAGGTATAGTAAGTAAAATTGTACGTAAAGAAAAAGGGGGATATGAAATAAGCATAGCAGATACGTCAGACGGTCACCAAGTGGTCGATATTATACCTCGAGGACCGGAACTTCTTGTGTCAGAAGGCGAATCTATCAAGCTTGATCAACCACTAACAAGTAATCCCAACGTGGGTGGATTTGGTCAGGGAGACGCAGAAATAGTACTTCAAGATCCATCACGTGTCCAAGGCCTTTTGTTCTTCTTGGCATCTGTTATTCTGGCACAAATATTTTTGGTTTTGAAAAAGAAACAATTCGAGAAGGTTCAATTGTCTGAAATGAATTTTTAGGTCCACGGATTTATTAACATAAAGTTCATAAAAACCAAATTCTTCTTGATCGATGTAATTATGTATGGTTAAAAATAGGATTTAGTTTACTTGCTTTGTTGCTACTGTTTGTTTTTATACAAGATATTGGAAAGTACTTAGCTTTGACTTTTACTGCTAGTAATAGACTAGTATTATATTGTGAAGAACGCGTTATTTGACGTGAATCCAACTCCCTTTTTCAATCCAAAAAGGAGTGGCGTTACTATCTCACTATTGTCAAATTTGAAATGCCACGAAATACATGAAATCAAAAGTATCCTATTCTATATAGAAAAAGGGAATCAAATTCGAATAGGAGTAGATAATCGACATAAGTGGTAGGAGAATATAAAGCAAGGAATAAATGAAAGGAACAACCTATTATAGGAGGGATTTTTTCTCTTTCTAATCTTCGACACAAGAAAAGGGTGAAATTTTCTTTTCTTGTGTCAAAAGAATAATGATTCTTAATCCCCTTACGCCTAAAAAGTACTATTCCCTTTTTTTAGGTTTATCGGAACCTCGCCTCTTTGGATTTATAAAAAGTAGTGGACAATAAAAAAGGGGGGTGGATTCGCTCGTTGAGTAACTCGAACTTCTTCGATGAACTAAAAAAAAAAAGGAAAACTTTGATGAGATAATAAAATAAATGGAGTAAGCTTCTATTAGTATAGAAATTCTTTGGATGATGTCTCATATACAGGAATCCACATTATGTATGTCATTCAGAAAATAGATTAATTCCCGCCCTTTTTTTCGATTTCGGACGAATACCTACTATGTAGGAACAGGTATTATGAATCCAATCAATAGAGTTAATTCTCCAAAAGCAAGCATCATCTTAAAAAAGAGCTATTTGAAACATCGGAGCAAAAGGCCCACTTTTTTTTTACGAATAGAATAGTGTGCTTGTATTAACTGGATTATCTGCAAACTTTTTTTATGGAATGAAAAAAAATTTCGTTGAAAAAGTAAGAGCTCAACGGGACCTTACCCCTCGAATTAAACAAAAGGGGTAAGGTCCCGTTGAGCTCTTACTTTTTCCTGTCTACAACTCAGTTCATATTATTATTACAGGGATGAGCCCAACCCGGAATATGAACCGTAAAAGAAAACACCTATTGAACCGATCACAGGAATACCGGCTACAGTACCTATCAACCAAAGAGGAATCCTTCCAGTAGTATCGGCCATTTACCCCACTTCCCTCCACATTTCATCAAGTGGTCATGCTAGAGACATAAACAGCCATGGATAATTTTGAGATGAGATCCTTCCGAGTGGGATATAGAGAATTCGCACTATTCTCTCCCTTTTTCTTAATTGAAGAAATAATTGGAAAATAAAACAGCAAGTACAAAAATGAGTAATAACCCCCAGTAAAGACTGGTACGATTCAATTCAACATTTTGTTCGTTCGGGTTTGATTGTGTCATAGCTCTATAATTCAATTCGGGTTAGGTTTATCGTTGGATGAACTGCATTGCTGATATTGACCCCAAAAAAGAAACGGTAGGTACAGCTAGTCCGTGAATAGCTAACCATCGCACTGTAAAAATTGGATAGGTTCGATCTATAGTCATTGGGGCCTCCTAAAAGGATCTACTAAATTCATCGAGTTGTGCCAAAGGATCAAAACGGCCAGTTATTAATGGAATTCCTTGTCGACTCTCTGTAAAATACTCGTTTGGCCGAGGGCTTCCAAACACATCGTAAGCTAAACCCGTGCTGACGAATAACCAACCAGCAATGAATAGGGAAGGTATAGTAATGCTATGAATGACCCAGTATCGAATACTGGTAATAATATCACCAAAAGCGCGTTCTCCCGTGCTTCCAGACATGCTGAGCTCCACATATTCTTGTACAGTCAAAGGGGATCGATTCCGTGAAAGATGGGATCAGTAAGTGGAAACCCACGGATCCTTAATCTTTGTTAGATCGTCAATAGTGTACCGAAGGCGTCTTTAGAGTATACCGAATCAGTATAGCTACCCTTCTTCTGACACAGCAACGCAATTTAAATCAGTATCCAAAAGAAGTGTTACATAAACTCTTTCTTCCTTTTTTGTTCCTTATATATAAGGATGATGTGCTATTCAACCCAAAATTTCTGTACTGTAGTAGTATAGGGTTCTTTTCATTACTCGCTTTGGGCTAGAAACTGAAGATCTGGTAAAGCTTGAGTTCGCCGGGTTGGGTTCTAATAATTAATGAAAGATGTTATCATATTCACACAATTCTATTAGATACGAAATCTAGAAACCTCTTTTCTTGGTTGTATATAACGGGTTTTTCTTCGGATCCTTTGAGTTCAAGGAATGGATTAGTAGTACAATAATAGGAGTAGATAGTATTTGACCAAAGAAAAAAAAGGAAGAATCAATCAATATTCGTGATGCAACCATTGTCGTA
>JAJJMC010013874.1:0-10878 GCA_023531435.1 Papaver californicum | reverse complement strand
ACCGAGTTCCATGTCCAGTGGGATTGCATCATCATCCATCTCTCTCCAGATATTATTGCCTACTGTCATGACCTCGCAATAAATTTCAAGATACATAAGATAACCATTCCCATCCATTGTCTTAAGTTCATATATGCATAAAACTTTATGTTCCTTTGTAGTTGAATCAAATCCGAATCCAAACATACATGAGTAGATGGTTCTCGTACCGTTGTGTGGTCTATCTACTTGAACCCCTCTTAGTTTTTGGTCTTTAAAAATCTGCTCGAGTAAAAAACTTGTGTTGGTTTTAATCCATGAAGTCTTTTCCCGGGTGCTAGGGTTATAGATGAGCACAGAACCATAATTGTCAAGATTGACAAAACAAAACAAACCGTGTACGGGCTCCAAGATGGATGTGTGAAGGAATGAGACCAGCTCAAGTGGTTTTTTATTACCGCTAATAGGAAGAGGTATATTAGTATTGAACGAATTAACAACAACCGCACCGCCCAGATGATCATGCGTGAACGATATCATCTTGATTTCCGTACCCATGTCTTCCGTTGTAGCATTAGCGGTGTCAAGTACTGTGCCACAATGCTTAACCGGAGACATTAAGAGGGTGGTGGTGGTGGTGGTGTCTTGACGTGCTTCTGATCTTGTATTGTGCAGATGAATGAAGTAGTGATCTTGTTGGACTAATGATCTCCAATTTTTACATACGGACTTGAATCTCATGAGTGCTTTCACTGGAAGTCTACTTAGTATCTCATTCAAAATATGATCATCAACAACAAAACCCTTGTCGCCTGGATAATTAGTAGCTATAATTCCACCACCATCGCTTCTACAACCACTATTTGTTTTCGATGTTATTTTTCTTCTTTTCTGATCTGCTTCCATGTCCGGAACAAGTAATTAATCCACCACAGTATAACTTCTTTTATTTTGTTGATACTCTTTATTCTCCATGATATATAGATTTTATACGTTAGGATTTGGAATTCTAGTTGTAATATGTAACCTCAAACAATGAGAATTTGGAAATAGTTGCTTGGTCCGTACGTAGTTGAATAAAAAGGGTCCAGCTGCCGTAAGGCATGACTACTCGGAAACACTTACTCAGGCGGTTCCTCCAGAGTTGTTTCAGATACTAGAGATCTTTTCTTTTGAATCCTGTTAATAATAGGAGGGAAAGAATGAATGTGAGGAAGGAAGGATTAAGAGGGGGGAATTGGATTTTCAAAGGGAGGATTTGACTTTTTTAAAAAAAAGATAAAATGTCTAAAATAAGAATATCAAATTTAGAGTGTTTATAAATAAAGAAATGGTAAGTTTTTATTCTTTTAGGCATAAATTTTGAAAATTTGATAATACCCATTAGGTAATCACCACAAATGCTGCATAACACATTATGCAACCATCATACAAGATGTATAACAAATTATACAGCCACCACAAAGGATGCATAATATATTGTGCATCTATATTTTTATTTATGTAACCATTAAAACGTTGTATATGCCTAAAACACAGTAATCCAACAAATGAATTATGCAGCTACCATAAAGGATGCATAACATATTTTGGTTCATGGATCCACTAATTTGGTTACACAACCTCAAAATGATGTATATGCCTGAAATTAAAATTTCAACAAAAATAAAATAAAATGCATAACAAATTATGCAGTCATTTTCTGCATGGCTTAACTCGATATCCATATGTTTTTGTAGTTGCATAACATGTTATGCGGCCATTTTTCGGTTGATTTCATTACTGATAAAAAAGTTTGATGCATTATAAATTATGCAACCATTTTCTCGGATGCATAACAAGTTATGCATCCATTTTTTGTTTCAGTGCTTACAAAGAGGGGTTGTATAATTCGTTACACATTCATTTTTTGACTTCATAACAGGCTATATAGATATTTTTGTAGTTGTATAACAGATTATGCAACCATTTTTTGGTTGATTTCAGTTCTAACAAAAAAGTTATTGCATAATGCATATTTATCACTACACCATATGGCCTACTTTACAATGTTTTATTTTTCTGTGTACAAGGATATCCGTTGTGATATTTGTAACGATGATATCTGTTGCGACATTTGTAACAGTAATATTTGTTGCACAACCGGATACTCGTTACTTTAATTCATAAATATCTTAGAATAATTAAGCAAAGTGTGTGCAACGTTTATATACGCTATAAATTATGGTATTTTTGTTGATTCCATAAGTTTTAACGGTTTTTTAAAGTGTATTTTTATTTTTTGGTTTTACTTTTAATTTTAGATCTTTCATAAAACTAAACACGACTTTTTCTATAAAAAAACCCATTCATTTCGAACCCTAAAACAACTCTGAATTTACTAAGATTTTCAGCATCAAAACCAACATCATAGTTAAAGTACCCAAACCAGAAAACCAACATCACAATTAAAATAACCAAACCAGAAATCTCGATCTATCCTAGAAAAACCAAACATGACTTTCTCTGTCAGAAAAACCCCTTCCTTCGAAAACTAAAATAACTCTGAGATCTACTAAGATTTCAACATCAAAACCTTAAATCAAAACCACTATTTCTTAACCTTTACGTCATAATCAAAAAACCCAAACCAGATATAACGGTCATTTTCATGATTGCCAAAACCAAATTACGAAATCAAGATGATACAGAGAACAAAATTAAGATCAAACAAGAGGTTTAACAAGATTGAAATAGAATCAAAAACCAAAGTAAAATCAACACAAAATCGGGTCATGCACTACCAGGCTCCACACAAACATAATAGTTGTCCTATCTATTATAGGCGTATGAATAATAACCGACTCATGTTCTTACTACCACCTCCAGTTTTGCAGCCATGCTAAGTCCTTCAAATCCTATTTCACTATATTAAGGTTTCATAACGCATACTTGTTTTGATCTTATAATCGTTTTTTCTTTAATTTTTTCTTTTGATGATTAAAGTTTTTTCGATTACAACTTCATTGAAACAAATATAATTCAGTTTCTTATGTTTTGATATACTTGTTTAAAACCCAGACATGATTTGAGTTCTTAGTTGATTTAAAAAAAAAAGGTTTTGCTCAATTAGGACGATTTTAGATTTTGTATAAGTATTTAGGTAAAAGCCATTGATATAATAATGTAAGGATAATATTTTCTAGTCTTTGATAGAGTAGTAACCCCTTTTGTTGATTGTTATCCACCAAATTCTCTGAGGCTTTACCTATCTCATTTTATGTAAATTTTTGAGCTTAGATTGTTAGATATTTTTGATTGTAAGTCATATTATCATTTTTTTTTATCTTAGATTCCATCAGAATGTATATTAATATTACAACATGGCTCGATTTATTATGAGAAATCTTGTGTCTAAGTTGTTTTTATTCCAGGAACAAGATATGGTGCCAGTCTGTGTAAGCATATCAAGGAGATGGAAATTAGTCAACATACCAAGTATTTTGTGAATTATATGGAAAGGTAAGTCGTTTTCGCTTTCTAACACCAGTTTTAGTGTATCTTCGTGATGTTTCATTTTTAAAATCGAGATAATAACCAGTTCTGTTACTTATGCAATATGCCATGGAGGGATGACTGTCGTCGGTATTTGAGGGTACAAAGACTGCGGCAAAGTTAAAGCTGGCGGTGTCTACACTTCGAAGTAAAAGTCACTCCGTTTTCTACTTTTCCATTTTATACCTGTTTGCTTCATTCACTTGAAAGAGAATCTCTAATTGTTGTTTTGTCTATTGGGTTTCTGTATTACAACACCGCTAGTGCAGTCACTGTGAGAAGTACTATCCGAAAGTTAAGGGAGTAGACAGAAAACTAGCGGTAATGTAAACTGAATATGGTGTTAGAAATCACATCATCTGTTGGTACACTTTCCACATGATGACAAGGTGAACTAAGACTGAGTTGCTATCAAAAATAGATTTTATTTTTTTTGTTTTTTTTTAAAATATTTCAGATGATTACAAGTATGTCATCTGATGTTATACTTTCACTAAAGATATGGATACAAAGTCACTTCTCCCATTACCAGAGATGGATGCAATGAGTAAAGAGTACGTCACTTATTGACCTTTTAGTAGCCCGAAGTGTTATTTTATGTCTTTTTTAAAAGTTTCGTACTAGCAATTGAAGTTATAACTTGACAAACATTAGTTGCTAATAGAATTGATTTGCTCCCGAAATAATTAGTTGGCCATTTTTCACCTTTTTTTGCATTAGGTTGCAGAGCTTAGCTGTATGTTGTTTCTTCTTTACCAAAGTACAAAAAAGGTCCAAGTAGACCTAACAAAAGTAGGTGAGAGCCAACAACTGAGGATAAGTTGGTTGAGAAAATGCCATATGTTACTCCTGTTTCAGTGAAATCTGCTACCTGAAATTATTCTAAAGAAAGACAAAACAATAATCTTTTTTTATAAGGATTACAAATTTGACATTGAATGCAACTTTTCTCAATTTTTTTATTGTCCTAAAATTTATTTCCACTGCTTTTGACAGTAATGTAGAACAAAATTAGGTTGAAGCAGTATTGTATGTGTGACTCTAAAGATTATTTTGCAGGTTTCTAAAGACTTTCGTTGTAGGCGTTTTGACAGAAGACATCGAGCAGAGATGAAGCATTTCAAACCAAAAACCGCTTCTGCTACCGGAAACCTGTAAACTACAAAGGTTAGCGCTCTAGTGCTTAGCAGAAGTTATGAAGAAAGTGAAAGAAGAGCATTGGAAGACATTGATTGGGATTCTCTTACTGTGAAGGGAACCTTCCAGGAAATTGAGAAGCGTTACCTGCACCTTACATCGGCACCTGACCCAACCACTGTAAATACCATTTTCATGTCAAACTCTGTCAAAATTGTGTTAATAGACAACTTTCAAGGTTTTATTTATTAAAAATAACAGGTAAATATTTTTTGAGGTTTCTAATTAAAATTATACTCCCTCCATTTCAGGAAAAGAGTTACTTTCTCTTTAAATGCTTGTTCCATATATATTCTTTAATGGCTAATCTATTATTGTTTAATTAGTGTTAATGTTGATTAATTTTTGTTAATTAGTTATTTAATTTTGGTTATAGTTAGTATTAGAAAAATATGTGAGTTATAGTTTTAGAAAAGAAATAGAGAGTGTGTTAGAGAGGAAAAAGAAGAAGAAGTTTGGGGAAATAAGGTTTTACATAAAATCAATAACAAACATGGATGAGTATGAGGAAGAAGGTGAGAAACATCATGAAGAAAATATTATTGAAGGTTCAATAACGTTTAGAAATGACGATTTGGGATATTTGTTGGATGATACAAATTTTGGTGCAGAAGAAACCTAGATGGCGATTTAGCGAGAGAAAACGATGAATCATATCAAAATAAAGATGATAAAGCATCAAACAATCAGGTATTGTGTTAAGAAGCTCAAAAACCCACTTTGTATGCGTCTGGATGTGATCGTTAACAAATTTTTTTTTTTTTGCATGCATTTAATGCCATGGACGTCCCAGAATTGGTATATAATAGAGTATCATATCTACCGATTACACACTCCTGTGCCAAAATAATGGTATAATCGGTAGTCTCGTGATTTTGATTACTACCGGTTAAACAAAATTCCCAAATTGATTTTTTTTTTTTGGATTTTGATTTCATAATCGGTAGTTTAATGAAGTACCATATCTACCGATTATAGTTGTCTCTACAAAAATGAATTTCTCAAAACTTACAAAATTTTTCTAACTCTTCATCTTTCACAATCGGTAGTGGGTGAAAATTTATATCTACCGATTGTAGCCAGAATTGAATTAAACTTAAAATTTATGCACTTTGTAATCGGTAGTTTAAAGATCAAATTTATCTACTGATTCCTATATAATCGGTTGTTGTTTAACAACTTAAACCTCTGATTACTTGTTTTTCTGTACATAACTTCTCTTGCCATAATTGGTAGTATATGAACGTAAATAACTACCGATTGTTGTTAATCGATAGTACGAAAAATTAATAACTACCGATTGTATTTAATTGGTAGTATAGAAACATAGTTATCAACCGATTATTGTTATCTAACTCACTGCTATTTTATGTAGATTGTTGAGTGGTTTAATCATGTTTCATATAAGGGTCCTGATACTTCCCTACACTATGCAAATGATTTGGTACGCTACCTACCCACTCTTATCTTGTTCTAAGAATGTATGTTACAAGGTTAGGCTTATGATATTTGTTTTGTTATATGCGTATTAAGACATTTGGAAGTAAGGCGGAGGCAAAGGAATGGCTTATCAACAAGGCAAAAGAGAAGATGTGTGTTGTAGTTCAAAACAATTACGTGAGGGTTAATCGATTTGAAATGATTTGTGAGAGAGGTGGCGAGTGAAAGAGTCACGTGGGAAAGGATCATAAATACGTAAAGAAGACGAAGAGGATATACTGAGGTAATTCAAAGAAGATTGGATGCCCATTTAAGATTATATTCAATAAGCCTGACGGTAAGAAATCCAAAGTACGAAAAATGTTTAGAGTTGCTAATGGTTGTCACAACCACGAAGATTCGAAAAGTCTTGTTAGGCACGTAATGGTTGCCAAGTTAAAACCAACGAAAATGGAGACGGTGAAGTCTATGAGGAACGTAATGAAAGCAAGTGCAATCCTATCTAAGATAAAGGCGGAAGACGCCAACAACTTGTCTTTGTTGTCTACAATTAAGTCGGCGCTAGCAACGATCAAAAAGACGGAATGGGATGGTCGAATGATTATGCAACAATCAGAGTGGTTAGCCGAGAAACACAATTACATGTTGAGAAAATAAGAAAGGGATGGTACGGTGATTCGTATTTTCTTTGCACATCCGAAGATGATCCAATTGGCTCAATGCATTAATCAAATTTTGTTGATAAATACTACTTACAAGATAAACAGGTACAACATGCCGTTGTTGAACATTGGTTGCCACACTTCGGACAAATGCACATTTACCGTAGCGTGGGGTTCAATGGATGCTGAGAACAATGTGAGTTTCATTTGGATGTTGCAAACATTAAGGTCGATCTATAATGACGATTATTTTTCAAGGGTTATTGTAACGGATAACGATCAAGCCTTGATGAATGCAATAAAGGTAGTGTTTTTGGAAGCCTAAAATTTGCTTTGTACGTGGCACATTCAATTTAACATCAAATCCAATTGCATACATTATATCCAAGCTAAAAAACGAAACAAAGATACCAAGAGGTCGAAGGAAGAGGATGAACATATTATTAAACTAACAGTGGAAGAACGAGAAGAAGAGAAAAGGTTGGCTGATGAAAAATGGTTCGAGGATGTAATAAAATGGTGTTGATTTCTAAAAGCATGGGATAAGCTAGTTTGGTCGATGACGGAGGAAGTTTATGAATACAACTTGAAGAACTTTGAGGATGAATAGGGCAAGAACTATCCCAAACCAGTTAAGTATTACAAAACACAATGGTTGGGAACGCAAAAGGATAAGTTTGTGTTTGCATGGACATATGAATATCGTAACTTCATAACGAAGAAACAAGCATTGCAGAGGGGTCCCATGGCCGATTAAAAAATATACTAATCGTTAGTTAAAATGGGGTTGTGTCGGTCCAAGAAGCAATCCATGAGTTCACCAATTGTGACCTCATTAAGATTTATGGCTCAATGGAAAAAGTCGGCATAGATTCCCGTTGGCACATTTAAAACATAAAAATCTTCTAAGGGGCATAGTTTACATAGTTTATTGGTGGGAAATAAATTTCATGGTACAACAATTGAGTTGTACAAAGATCACGATGATGAGACTACAGTTTGTAATTGCAAGACGATGATAGGTATTGGAATCCTGTATCGTCACATGCTTGGAAGGTTTATTGAAGTGATTAACATTAATGATATTCATCCCTTTTGGAAGCAATTAACTTTCACTCCAAGCATCCCGGTGGTTGATGGTGCGTCATTCGTGGAAACAAGAATGTTTGCACGAATACTCGAGCGTTACTCTACGTCAAATAGGACACAAAAGAAAATATTGATGCACCATTTAGATAAATCCCTTCACCCCTGTCTAAAGGTTGTTGAAGAACCAATGAAATGAAATGTGATGGGTAGGCCGAATACTGAAAAGCCGAGGTCAATTCAAAGAAAAGAGTTGAAGGAATGGTTATATAGTCAACGAGAGCTTTCTAGGCATGAACATGCTGAAGATGAGTATGAAGATGTGCCGGCTCTAAGGAAAAGGGGTCGTCCAAGGAAGGATCAAGGTGGACCAATATCACGACAAGTCAAACCTAAGGTATCTACGATTCTTTCTCAACTAAGTCAAACCCAACCTATACACGATGAGTATTTGGAACAACTCCCTCTACTCATTATACCATTTGTTTTGTCCACCTACGATGTTGATGGGGATGGAAAATGTGGTTTTCACGTTGCTTCGAAACAAATAGGAGATAGTGAGGAGGTTACTGAGAATATCACCCAATGGTAATATTCAAGAAATAAGATGGCCGCCCAATTATTAGAGGATAAGGAATTCTATATTTAAATGATGAGAGAAGGAGATAGACATGTTAGAGAACAGGAGTTCAAAGAGTTATATACTCGTGTAAAATACCGAAACTGATTGAAGACAATCGGATCCAAGTATTGGATGGTAATACCGAAATGTGGGTATCTTTTAGTGTATTATTAAAATACATGGTACATTTTTTTTGTCCTCCTTCCTTAGGACTGAGTGTTACATCTACACCCACAAGGACGGTGTGTGATGAGTCGATCAAGGATAGACGAATCATTATGGCATGAGTTAATAGAAATCACTTTATCGGTTTAAGGTTAACGGAAGATTCTCCATTACCTCTATTGAGTAGGTGTTAGGATTACTTCCCAACTAACTATTGTAAAGAGTGGTCAATACGAGTCCAACATGGAACATTGGGATATTTTAACAAACTTTGTCTAAAACCCAATTGATTTGACCGATAATGGTAAGTAGTTTAGTTGATTATGTGATTTTGAACGTATATTTTGAACATTGGGTATAGACAAATATTGATGCAATGCTTTGTGATCGTTAACAAAAAAATAATCATTTTTGCATGCATTTAATTCCATGAACGTCCCATAATCGTTGGATAATGGAGTACTATATCTACTGATTACACATGTATGTGCCAAAATTAGAGTATAATCGTTAGTATCGTGAAGAATGATTACTACCGATTAAACAATCGGTAGTTGGTAAAAAAAATTATCCATCGATTTAAAATCGGTAGTTTGTAAAATCACATATCTACCGATTGTATCCATACCCTTCACCTTAAACGGCATGGACGAACCTTAAATGGTTTAAATCTGTCCATCACCTTAATGATATTGAAATGAGTTTCGTAACGGTAATTTGATCGTTTCCATTGTCGGCATTCCTCAAGAGATCTCGCTATAACTTCATCATTATTTTCACCCCTCAAACGATATCGATTGACAAGATAAGTTAAATTCACAAATGGATCAACTTCTTTACTTATGTAATTAAATCGAAAAAAAAAAGATCATTTCTATTACGGTTATTGGGGTTACCGGTGTCAAAGCAAAAATGTTCGTGAATACTTTCCAAATAACTCGTACTCGTTACACCATTTTTCCTATGTTCTTATCCTCGCCTCGGATAGAATTGCACATAGCGCCTACATAGCGATAAATATTCTTCTACCGTGAACGTTGATCCATTAATCTTGAAGATGATTACTTCGATATTACAGAGTTAAAATGTATTGGAGGTGCGTAAATGAGAAGAGGTCACCCTCCTTATATAGATTAGAGTCCCAACGGCTATTTTTTTTTTAAAAAAAAAAGAGTCGTTGAGGCCTGGTGTAACAAGAGTGCACAGAAAGTATATACACTAAGTTCGTATGAATATAAACAATCAGAAGTATCGGGATCACCATTGTCTACCGATTTATACAATCGGTAGTTTATGAAACTTTACTTACTACCGATTGTAATGTAAAATGTGTCCAAAAACCAATCAGTGCCATCATCTTAATCGGTACATAATTAACACCCGATTGTAGTCAACAAGTATAATCGGTAGTCTAAGTTTTTTTTTAACTACCGATTGTATATGTTGCCCCAAATTCAAAATTGAAAAAATTATCAAATTTTCTACATTTTCAACAAGTATAATCAGTAGTCTAAGAAAAAATTTAACTACAGATTGTATATGTTGCCCCAAATTCGAAATTGAGAAAATTATCAAATTTTCAACATTTTCAACAAGTATAATCGGTAGTCTAAGAAATCTTTTAACTACCGACTGTATATGTTGCCCCAAATTCAAAATTGAAAATAATTATCAAATTTTCAACATTTTCAACAAGTGTAATCGGTAGTGTAAGAATATTTTTTTTAAGCTATCGATTGTATATGTTGCCCCAAATTCAAAATTGAAAAAATTATCAAATTTTCAAGATTTTCAACAAGTATAATCGGTAGTCTTAGAAATATCTTAGACTACCGATTGTATATGTTACCCCAAATTCAAAATTAAAAAAAAATAAAAAATTTCAACATTATCAAACTCTATAATCGGTAGTCTTACAAATTTTTTTACTACCGATTGTATATGTTGCCCCAAATTCAAAATTGAAAAAATTATCAAATTTCTAAAATTTTCGAACTCTATAATCGGTAGTTCAACAAAAAAAATTACTACCGATTATAATGTAAATTGTGTCTAGAAACCAAGCAGTTCCATCAGTAGGTGTAATCGGTAGATAATTATCAACCGATTTGAGATCAGTAGGTGTAACTGGTAGATAGTTATCTATCGATTATGGATGAACATGCTTAATCGGTAGGTGATATAAACCAATTA
>JAJJMC010013858.1:0-11324 GCA_023531435.1 Papaver californicum | reverse complement strand
TAAAAATCGATTGAAGTACCAGAAGAAGGTGCAACAATGAGATCGGACCGTTCCGATACCACAATTTCAGCTGGGATCGAAGAAACAGGAATAACATCAATAGGATCAGACTGATCTGATGGTAAAGCAACAACAGAACTTCCTTCTCCACTGTTTAAATTTGAAGTTATCCCTCCTACAACCTCAGTGGAAAGCACAAGAGATCTGGACTTTTTCTGCTTCTTCTCTGCTGCAAGGATTAATTTCCGTTTTCCTTTACCTTCAACTGCGGGTTCGACCCTTTGTCTACCCTCGACAATCTGAATAATACGCTCAGATGAAGGAAGAGGAACTTCAACATCAAAAGAAGGATCGACCTGAAACCAAAAAAGTTCAAACATTGTAAGAAGATATCAAAGATCGATACAATATATCTAAAAGAATGAAATATGAAATGAAAAATTTGAAACTTGTATTCAAACCTATAATCATCAAAGTTTAATCTCCATGGACAATAATTCGGGAAACAGTTTCGAAGATGTTGAATTTCATTATGGGGGATGTCACCATATACCCAAGGTCCTTCAATCAAAATAGGGGTACGATACCATCTGTAATCGTGTTCCCGACGGATTCTTTCATTAGAAGGAAAATCGACTTTGGTATATTGAGCTATTTTAATTCTAGGGTCATCAACTTCTCGAAGTAAGGGAAACTTTGGAACATTTGCGAACTGGGCTAACACTCCATTTAACAAAAATTTTAACAGTGATGTCATCACCATAAGTATTCTGGAAATTCTCAGGTGTATAATGAATACATTCTGAAGGATCGGGAACGTAGCAAGTAAGACGGGTGCGACCCTCACTGCGAAGAATGCATTCATCAAGAATTCGCCACCAATTACCATTATATTGTGTGATGGATCGGGGTTGAGTATGGGGAGCCCTATCGCGAGTAGCAAGAACTATGAACTGGAAGGGATTATTCTTTTCATACAAAGGGAGACGAAGGCCAGCCTCTAAAGCACCAGCAGGAATTAACAATCTGTGATGGCTATATTGAAAATTTCTCATTGAATCATAGGTCAGCATATCAGAATTATTATCTAAGAAGGAAACTTTAAATCCTTGAAGATTATGTTTTCTCTTGAATTCTTCGATATCCATGGACCGATAACTATAAGTAGATAATGCCCGTTTACTCTTGGGGGCAGGAATAGGAATATCAAGAGTGGTATTACGTACAGTGTGAAGTGCAGCAGGGGTGGGAATACCAGGGGATGAATCATGACGAGAGACGGCGTATCTCGAAGTAGAAGACCTACTCGATCTTCTGCTCTCACCTTGATTACCACTAGCATCAGATTTTCTATGAGGTATGGTGTAAAATCTGAAGGAAAAGAAGCATAAGAAAGAGAAAGTTAACATGAGAAGAAATTATCTAGAAATAATTACTGTGTAAAAGATAACCATTATTTCAATCATGGAAAGAAAACATAAGTCAAGAAAAAAATTACTTACATGAAGAAAAGAAGTGAACAATAGTCGGATCAAAGTAAAGAAGAAATCAATTGATGAGAAAAGAACTCCTGAGTAGTGGGGAAATTTGAAAAGCTTAAGGAAGACAAAGTGCAATAACTATGAGAAGACAGTAAAAAGTTGCAGGGTATTTAAAGGAGAGAATTGAAACCGCCAGAAAATGGGAAAAGGAAATAATCGGTAAAGATTTGATTCTATCGAAAAAAGTGTAGCTGACACAATCATATGTATGGAAACAATAAATGCAGAGCCGGAAAAATCAGTAACGTGCTAATACAATTAATGCCAGCGGAAAACTCGGATAACGTGCGAGAAAGAAACTGAAAAAAGTTAAAATGATAAGTCCTTCTCCATTTTTCAAAATCTTGGATCCACCGCTAGATGATTTTGTAAAAAAGAGAAGAAGGGGGCAAATTGTTAGTAAATAAAAGAAGCATGACACGTGGAAGAAGATCGAGATAGGAAGGAACCAAATTAAAAAGAGCGAGAATCACACAATCAATATTAAGGATATCAAATATCGAAAAGACACGAAACATCTGAACTATGAATTGCATGAAGGACACATATGATCGAGAAAGTTGGATTACATCGAATAAAACAAACAGCATTAAATGATGGCAGATCGAGAAAGTAAAAATAATGATTACTCTATTATTTTGATAATCGAGAAAGTAAAAGTAATAATTACTCGAATTATTTTAATAATCGAGATAACAGAAGTCTATAAAGATAGGAAGACAGGTGTTGAATATGTAAAGCATCGAACTAAGAAGCAATTAAGAGTGATCTGTCAACTAATGATCGCACCAGATAAAAGAGGAAATACAAGAACGATGGGTACATCGAAATAAAATGGATCGAACCAAAGAAGAGGCAATCCAAGAATGACGACAAGACTGGATAAAATGACACGAGAGCATCAACCCAAAGAAGAATCGATCAAGGAACGATGACCAGACTGGAGAAAATGACACGTTGCACAAAGAGGGACCCAGTAAATAAATCTATAAATAGAAGAAGCCAGACAACAAAGAGAAGGTCGGAAAAAATAGGAAGAAAACCTTAAAAAGAAAGAGAAGAAATTTCTAGGTATGTATCTAGGAGAAGTAATTATATTAAGTAAGGATTTTTGTACTTGATTGAAGAATGTAAAGATCATAGACCGAAAATGTTAAATTTGGGTGATCATATGTATCGTACAGAAATGATTTTATGTATCGTACAGAAATGATTTTATAAAATCAATACAAAGATGTTTGGTTGTTACTCGATTTCAACCTTTAATTGATATGTGAGAATTTGATTGGTTGTTTTAGTCGAAAAGATTTTTGGCATAAACAATTTAGCGCTAGAAACAGGGACGATTAAAGGATTTATCCTACCTGATGAAGGAAAAAAGGTTTTAATTTCAAAACTAAATCGTCCAAGAAAGAAACATTTTTATTAAGAAAAGAACGGATATGGTTGAAAAAATTTAAAAGAAAAGGTTGGAAAATTCAATTTTGCAAGATACAAAAAAATGAGTGTAAAGTTTATTTACATAAGCATGTTTTATTAACATGAAAAATGTTTGAAAAGGTAGATAAGAATATGAAACAAAGGATTTTATGAATTGGGAAAAATCAGATTTGTGATAGGAAGAATTTACAGTTAAAGTAATAAATAGGATCTCTTATGATTTTGATGTGTAAGAGTTCATTTGACTGACTTTCTGGAAAATTTCTAGATATCGAGAAAGGAAAGCAATCAGCAAGGCGAAAAAATAGTTAAGAAACAACAGGTTCTGAAAAATATGTCTCAAGACGCTAATTCTGGGAACCAAAGTAATAATGAAGACTGGGAGAATAGACAAGAAGAAGGAAGAGAATCAGGACAACAACAAAGTAACGAGGGAAATCATACCCCAAATCAAGAATTAACACCAAATACAGTGGTTCAGAATTTCTCTTCAGATCATGGGAGTTCTCAAAGAAAGATACAACAAATACAAGATTTATTAGAAGAAATAAATGAAATGAGAAAGGAGCAAATAGCAAGCAACCATCGAATTGAATTACTAGCAACCGAAAATCAAGTTTTAAAAGATGTAATTCAGCGAGAGCAAAGACCAGCTGTGACAAAAATACGAAATCAGGAGGTAATGTCAAGTAGACAAATATCAAGAAGTGAACAACGGAATCCATATCAAAGAATGGTGTTAGTAGGATCGACATCTCGAGCAAGAAGGCAACAAGAAAAAGAGATTCAACGAACCCAATGGGAAACATGCTTGGAAGCGATGAAACAAATGAAAGAAGAAATTAAAGGATTAAAAAATAAAGAGGGGGGAAGAACATAAGAGGTATTGAAAGAAGCAAAACGAACTCCGTTAGCACAACATTTGACATGTGTATCATTACCAAGAGAATATAATATTCCAGTGTTCGAATGTTACGATGGTACCAAGGATCCAACATCACATTTAAAGTATTATAATCGAGTGATGACCCGGTGGGACGATCATGAAGCAATCATGTGTAGATGTTTTCCATCCAGTTTAACAGGGACGGCATTATTGTGGTACGATAGATTACCGGAAAATTCCATCCATAATTACGCACAGTTGGTGAGGAAGTTTCTTGAAGCATACATGTATAATGAACCAGTTGATTCAGGGGAGGACAAGCTTTATTCTTTAACATCTTGGCCATAAGAATTGATCCGATCATATACAGCCAGATGGCATGCAATATGTCAAGCAATAGGTGAATTAGACCCAATAACAGCTATAAACCATTACAAATGGGGGATTGTTGATCGGAAAAGCCAGTTTTTTGTTGAAATTCACCGAAATAATCCAAAAACTGAAGGCCAGTTAAGAGAAATAATAGAAACATGTGCGAGGCTCCAAGACATACAAGAGCAAGAATCGAGAATTAATCCAAGAAGCCAAGGAAATACAAGGAGAACAAATTCAGTTGAGGAATCGCCTGATCAGAAAAGGAAATTTCTTCCGAAATTTGAATCAAGAGAATTAAAACATCCTCGACAAGGGTATGGTAAAAACTTTGCTCAGCAATTTCGAGAAAGAACGTTTACCAAGCTTAATGTTTCATATTTCAGATTATTCAATATTTTGAAGAATCGCCCAAATTTTCAATGGCCAATAACAAAGGGTAATCAACCAGAGTTTACACAACATTCAAAAGACTATTGTGAGTATCATAGCTATAAAGGGCATACAACAAACAACTGTAGAAATTTTATAGCATTAGTACAAAGAATGGTCGATGCTGGAGAGTTAAAGGAATTTGTTCAGAAAGTTGAACCAACAAAGAAACATGATGAAAGCAAGGCAATACGCATTCCATATAATGAACAAACAATTAATATGATATCATATGCGGAAAAGAATGATACAGATTTGAATGTCGCAATCAATAAGAAATTTTGCAAGAGAATTCGGAACCATGAAGTCTTTAAAGTTCAAGGAAGGCAAGCAGAATTATGGGAAGATTGGATGGCATATCCATTGACATTTTCTGCACAAGAAGTAAACCAAGAAATTGAAATGCATAATGACCCTCTTGTGTTAACATTATTGATATCAGGCTGGAATGTAAAGAAAATACTTTTGGATGGGGGCAGTTCATTAAATGTGATGTTCTATAATACATTTTGTAAAATGGGTTTTAAAGAAGATCAGTTGATCTTATCACGATACATCATTTATGGGTTTAATTGAATATCTTCCAAGCCAAAGGGAGACATTGATCTTGAAGTTTCAGCTGGACCGATCAACATTTTGACAAGATTTAGTGTTGTGGATGCACCATCACCATACAATGCTATAATTGGAAGACGATGGGTTCACCAATTGAAGGGTGTGGTATCAACATATCATCAATATTTACGATTTCCAACACCGCAAGGAGAGATGGAGATAAAGGGTGATCAAGAAGATGCTAAGTTTTGTATAATGGCAGAGACAAGAATGAATGAGGAACGGGAGCATCTACAACATAAAAAGAAAAAGGAACGAAGAGTTAGAGCAAAGGAGGAAGAAATAAGTCAATATTTAGAAAAGCATGCAAAAAATAAAACGGTAAATGAAAAAGGAGAGAGCAGTCAGAGTCAAGAAAATCTGGTAGACCAACATCATAAAGGGACGATGTAGCAATTAAAGTGAACCCCAACTCCAATTGGGATTCCAAAACCAGTCTTCACCCCAGTAGAGGAAACAAAAGTCATAAATATTGGCACTGCAGAATTGCCCAAACAAGTGCGAATTGGGATGTTAATAAAAGCAGATTTGGAACAACAGTTAGTTAAGTTGCTTTGTGAATTTGTAGATGTATTCGCTTGGATAATGGAAGATATGCCGGGGATCGATCCCAATATCGTACAACACGAATTAAAAATACGTCCTGATGCAATTCCCTTTCGCCAACGGATACGAAAGGTCGCACCAGAATACCATGAACCAGTGGAAAAAGAATTAACTAAACTTTTAAGTGCAAGATTCATTCGGGAAGTACGATACCCCACATGGATTTCTAATATGGTGATTGTCCCGAAAAAGAACGGTGGAGTAAGAATTTGTATAGATTTTACTAATCTAAACAAAGCGTGTCCAAAAGATAGTTATCCGCTCCCGAACATCGACCAATTAGTAGATGCCGTTGAAGGACATGAAATGTTATCATTTATGGATGGACAATCTGGATACAATCAGATAGCATTAGCAGAAGCAGATCAGGAACATACATCGTTCTTTACTCCACGGGGATTGTATTGTTACACCAGAATGCCATTTGGGTTACGGAATACAGGAGCAACATATCAACGTTTAGTGGACGCGATATTCAAACCATGGATCGGAAAAACTTTGGAAGTTTATGTGGATGACATGCTAGTAAAAAGTAAATTATCTGATGATCATTTACAGAACTTGGCTGAAATTGTTGGTGCATTACGAAAATATAAAATGAAAATAAATCCAGAGAAATGTATTTTTGGTGATACTTCAGGGCGATTTTTGGGATATTTGGTTACGAAAGATGGAATACAAGTTGATCCAACGAAAATACAAGCAATAACAGATATGCCATCACCAAACAATATAAAAAGTGTACAGAAGTTAAATGGGTGTTTGGCTGCATTGAGTAGATTCATTGTGAGATCATCAGAACGATGCAAGCCCTTTTTTGATGTACTTAAGAAGAAAAATAAATTTGAATGGAACGATCGTTGTGAACAAGCATTTCAAAGTATAAAATTACATCTCGCCACGTTGCCAGCATTGCAAAAACCAGAGCCAGAAGAAATATTTACTTTATACATAGCGGCAACAGAAAATGCAATCAGTGGGGTAATGGTGCGAACGAATGAGAAGATTGAAAAACCAATATATTACATCAGCAAGACTCTGAATTCAGCAGAAAGAAACTATACCAAGATTGAACAACTAATTTTGTCAGTAGTATTTGCTACTCAGAAATTACGCACTTGTTTTCTTACTCATTATGTTCGTATATTAACAAAAGCACCATTGGATTCAGTTTTAAAGAATACAGGAAAAGTAGGAAGAATAGCGAAATGGAATGCTCAGCTGGAACAATACAACATTGTTTATGAGATACAAACTGCGCAGAAATCTCAAATTCTAGCTGATTTTCTGGCAGATTTTCCAATTGAGGAAGAATATGAAATTCAAGGACTACCAGGGTGTGAAGAAGAAGAGCCATTAGATATTCTGGATTCAAATAGTTCACGACGATGGGAAGTTTTTGTTGATGGGTCGCGAAATAAAGAAGGAGCAGGAATAGGTATCGTGATTACAGCACCGAGGGGAGAACGTATGGTACATTCATTTCGTCTTGAGTTCGAAGAGCATACGAATAACATAGTAGAATATGAAGCAGTGGTCCATGCTCTCAAACTCATTATTGAACTAGGAATAAGTGATGTTAGACTCACAAGTGACTCGCAGCTGGTAATTAGACAGATCGAGTTAAAGTATCAAACGATTGATGAAGATTTGGAAAGGTATAAAAACCTTGTGCAGAATTTAACAAATCGTATTCCAAACATTGTTTTTCGACATTTGTCCCGAGAAAAGAATCGACATGCCGACGCACTTGCGTATGTTTCATCTATGATAAATGATCCAACAGCTAAAGCAGTAAAAATTGGGAGAATATATGAGCCATCCATAAGAGCACAAACATTAAATAATATAGAAGAGGATAGTGCGATGGAAGAAATTGATGACCCAGCAATACGGAATACCCCACTTACATCGCAACAAGAAGATGACCAACCAAGTGAACCCGATTGGAGAGTCCCGATACATCAATATTTGCAAAATAAAGTGTTACCAACAGATTCTAAAAAAGCAAGGAAAATTCAACTCAAGTCAAACAGCTACCAACTTCGGGATGGAATTCTTTATCGAAATTCTTTCCTTGGACCGTTATTTCGATGTTTATCTCAAAAAGAAGGATTGCGAATTCTTAAAGAAATACATTATGGAGATGCAGGAAGTCACAGTGGAAGACGATCGTTAGCATTAAAAGCCAAAATGCAGGGTTATTACTGGATTTCTATGCTAAAAGATTCGGAAAAAATGGTTCGAAGGTGCGAAGAGTGTCAGCGATTTGGTAAGAAAATCAAAGCACCGGCTACAGAATTAAATTCAATACTTAGTCCATGGCCATTTGCAAAATGGGAGTTGATATAGTTGGACCATTAGTTGAAGGAACAAAGAAAAGAAAATATTTAATTGTGGCTACCGAATATTTCACCAAGTGGGTAGAAGCGAAAGCATTAGCACGAATCAGAGACACTGATGTTTTTACATTTCTATTCGAGAATATCATTTGTAGGTTTGGGATTCCAGCAGCAATAGTTTCTGATAATGGAAGACAATTCCAAGGAAAGAATATCGATATGTTATTTGAAGCGTATAATACTCAAAAGCATAAGTCTACACCTTTTTACCCACAAAGCAATGGGCAAGCAGAATCCACAAATAAAACAATCGCAACAAATCTGAAGAAAACATTGGAGAGATATTATAGTAAGTAGTGCGAACAATTACATAATACATTATGGGCATATAGAACCACAAGAAAAACTTCAACTGGAGAATCACCTTATCTTCTTACTTATGGAACGGAAGCAGTAATACCAACAGAGGTTATTTTACCTACAACCAGAACAGAAGCATGGGAGAAAAATCTTAATTCAGATCTTATGTTACAAAAATTGGATGACTTGGAAGAAAAAAGAGAGGTGGCACTCCAGAAGATGGAAAATTATCAAAGGGGATTAGCTCGAGAATACCATAAACGTGTAAAATCACGAAACTTTGTCCAAGGCCAATATGTCCTACGACAAATAACGGAATACCAAAGAGACAAAAATGCAGGAAAATTCGCACCAACATGGGATGGTCCATACATAATTCAAGCGTCAGCAGGACAAGGATCGTACTACCTCCAGAATATGTGAGGAGAAGTTTTACAGCATCCAAAGAATGCACAATACTTAAAGCTTTACTATCCGTGAATAACAATGCAATGTTAACACAAAAGGCAGGTACATAGCCAACTAATTCAGTAATTTCTTTTATAATTTAATCACTCCAGGAACATCGTATCTTGGAAAATACTGTAATTATTAATCAAAATTCCATTAATCCCGGAATTTCATATACTTTGAGCGCTCAAAATTATTCCAGGAACATCATATTCTGGATAGCGTTGCGATTGACGACACAATCATACACAAAAGGTAAACATCCTTAAAGAATTTCACTAACAACGAAATTCTTATAAAGAAGGGGTTCCTAATTATTGGTTTATCAATTTTCAAAGTACAGTTCGAGACCAACCCTGTATCTTACCCCTGGCTCGGGTTTGTTTCGTATGTGTGGGATCTCGAACAACATGATTTGAGGTAAAAAGTACTTCAATTCATGGTACTCGGAAAGTCATATGATAGCCAAAAAGATTACTTAATCAAATTTTCTTGTGCAGGGAACAACATTAAAAATATATCAAAAGGTTACGAAAGAAAATTCTTGAAAGACAGACACAGTACAAGATGGTAAAGCCAACAATAGATGAAATTATAAAGAACATAATCAAGCATCAGGAAGACTGGATCACGATGGTGGAGGGGGAACTGCAGGCACAGAAGTGCGTTTACTAAGCACTGAAGGATCGGATTGTGCACGATCTAAAGCAGTATTGAAGGACTTCGTAATTTACGCTTTAGCATCCTGCCTAACCCAATGAACAAAGTCACGCCCAAAGTTGATTTCTTTTTGAAGCTCTTCGATCTTTTGTTGATCTTTTTCTATTTGAGCAACAAAGCGTGATCTTTGATCTTTTTCTTCATTTAATTCTGTAGTTAATGATAAAATTTCTTGTTCACGAGCTGCAATCTTGGAAAGCTCAACAGACAATTGAGCTTGTAAACTCCGAACTTTTATTGCACCAAGAGACACATTATTTTCAGAAGTCTTTAACTCGTTAGTGATGTTTTTCACTGTATCATTCATTGTATTAAGCTCAGTTTCTGCTTGTGTTGCTCGATCCTTAACTTCATTAAGTTTTCTCTCCAGTTCTGAAAATACAAGAAAATATTAGATAAATTTTATGGTATAATAAGCCAAAAGATCAGGTATACCAAAAATGTACCTCTAACAACAGATTTAAACTCTATTTCTTTCAGAGTAAGCAATTTTACAACTTCTTTGTATTTTGACTCAGCTTTATTACGCCTCCAAGTGGCTAAATCAAAACTATCGTTCAATTGAGTTAGTTTTTCTCTAACCACATTCATCTCTTTGTAGATTTCCTTTGCATGATTATTCAATTGTACCATTCTACGATCGTACCTAAATAAGTTTTCCAAGTTTTCCACTGGACCCAGGATAAAATTTAAATTTTTCATATAGATTAATAAAATAAAATAATAATTGAAGAAGAATGAAAAATAAACCTTGGTTTTGATTCTGAAGATTTTGATTATGAACTTCGATAGTCTGGAGTTGTTCTTGTTGTTGCTGATGTTGGTCATTATGTTGTTGTTGAAGCTGTTGGAGTTGTTGAAGTTGTTGTTGAAGAAGATTATTTTGCTGCTTCAACTCATCATTTGCTTGTTGTAATGTATCGTTTCTTCCCTTCATATTCACTGATTCATTCTTAAACAGTAACCCCAACATGGTGGCCCGAGCCTTATAAACTTTATAACCGCTAAATAAACAATCATTACCATATTGGAGTTGAGCCAAAGCTTGCTGTGGAAATGAATATAATGAACTTTCGGCAATAGTTAAAACTTCAGTGAAGGAAGAAGGAGGATTCACAGGAAATGTTTGCTCAAGAATAGTGTTCTTAGACCATGCATCCTGAGTTTCATCCATAGGGATCGCACTAAGTGAATCCCGAAATCGAGACATGAAACAAGAATTAGATTTAATAATATCAGGATTTGATGAAGTATTTAAAAGTTCCTGAGAAAGAAACCACTTGTAAGCCTCTTCTTCATCACCGATTAAATTAAGACCTTCATCAGTACTGACACTGGCAATTTGATTAGAGAGAGACTTCAGAATAGAAGGATCGGCACTTGGTATTTCAGTATCGACCTCAACAGTAACAGGAGAAGATCGAACCAAAGTCTCGGTAGGTACGATCGGTTCCGAAGATACTCCAGTAGTGCCCTCGACTTCAGTAGGGATCGAAACACTAGGAGCGGTCGTACTAGAAGGAGGAGAAGTTTCTTTTTCAGTACGATCAATATCATTTG
>JAJJMC010013849.1:0-19010 GCA_023531435.1 Papaver californicum | reverse complement strand
TCTTGAAAACAGTTTACAGAGTTTTATTTATAGGAGAGTGTTACTTGCAAACCAAGTTAGGTTTAGTTTTTCTTATAAAACTAGGTTTTGTTTCTTGTAAACAATTAAAACCGAAAAAGAAGAATTTCCCATAAATAAATCTCTTAAAGAAAATTGTTGCAAAAAAATATTTCGTGTAGACATAGGACTTGGTGCATTGTGTATGTACATATTACATGGGTTGGGACATATATTGTTTGTCCATCCCATTCCACCCAACTATCCATATGAGAATGGTTATATAGTAGACATCATTCTCTATAGTACCCAATGTGGGACTAAATTAAAGAGTTTCATTCACTCAAAAAATTGAGTGAGCATCCATAGAACCCTTAGGTCCTAAGATCAAACCACACCAAAAACAACAAAATATTTATTTAAAACTCATTTTCTCCAACACTTTTACCCGTTGTGCACCTGCACGAATGACACCTCCTCACAAAACAAAAAAAACCAAAGATTTTAAAAACAAACCAATACAACAAGGTAAATTCCTGACTTAAGAAGCAGCATTAAGAATCAAGTTTTCAAAAAACAATAAAAGTGTGTGTTTGTTGAGATAAGGCAAATATTGATCCTCTAAATATATAAAGTTACATGTTCAGTTTTGTTTGAGGCTCCACAGTGCTGATGAAAAAGGAATCTTTTTTCGGGGTTTGGTTGTTGCGGCCCCTTTCCTGAGATCTACATAACTAGAGGTGGTGATTTCCTCCATAAATAAATCAAGCAACCCCACTAGCCACCACCAGCATCACCTCCTCACATCTTTCTATTTATAGGTACTACTTAAAGACGGTTATTTTATGTATAATTTTTTAAAAATAAAACTAAATACTCCTCAACAAGTAAAAAAAACTCAGTATAACAGAGAAGTCTGTAACTTTAGCTTTAACGGGTAAGAAAAATTTGAATATTTTTCAGATGATTACGATGGTTTATGAAATCAAGTTTTCGAAAACAAAAAAAGTAACGAATCTATAAATTTTGAGAAAACATATCTTCACATTTAAAAGGAGGGAGATCACTGAGATGATCAGGGCCGGCCCTAACCTCGAAAGTGCTAAAAATAAGTAAAAAAAATGATGCCCTCCGACAATTTGACCATGTCAAATCATTTTGACCACAAGTAGAAAAATATCTATTTTAGTTTTTTTTCCATATAAGGGTATTGTATGGTGGTGCCAACTTAACTCTTAAATGTTATACAGGTAATAATAATAATAAATTTTGTGAATATAATTATTAAATTAGTTGTTGGTGATAACATATGTTTCTATAAAGGTGATTAATTTTAACTTAATTTTTTATATGAGATAAAACTTCATCGTTAGCTGTAGAAAATCATCCACGTTAATATTTTCACGGTTATAAAGTTTTTTTGTGTGTTATTCTTCCTTGGGTTGTTGTCTAAAGTTAAACTTTGTCAACTTTGACCCAAGGCCAGGCCTGAAATACATATAGTCTAAAATTAACAATCACTGGGAAAAATTAACATATCTTTTAAGTTTGTTTTAATCTAATAACTATCTAAAAATAAACATATATAAATCTAATACTAATCTTAAACCTAAATCTATTTCATATTAACAAAAAAAACTCAAATCCTTTTCTCTTCACCTAATCAAATTGTCAAAAGAAAATCCTTCTCCTCTTTTCTCTCTTCATCTTTCAAACTATTAATCGCCGATTCGTAAACGAATTACATTAGAAGGTAATTCCCGAAAAAACCATTCATTTTTATATGTTTTTGATTGTTAATTCGAGTTGAAATCATAAAAAATATGAGTTTAAGAAGCGGTTTTAGTGTAAAGTTCGGTTAAGAACATTTTAAAAAAACCCTAGCGAGATGACCGAACTTTCAACTTAGGAAGAACACCAAGAACAATTGGGTTGAGAAGAAAAAATTCCTAACGAACTTTTATCGACCTAACCGAACTTTCTATTGTTCTTCATTCTCCTGGCCGAATTTTTATCGAACCAACCAAACTTTTACTCAAACTCTTCTGCTTCTACATGTTCTTCATGTTCCTAGCCAAACTTTTATCGACCTAAACGAACTTTCTAGTGGTTTTCATATTCCTAGCCATAAAAGTTTATATTTTCACCAAATTTAAGTCAATCCAAGCAACAAAAACACATTAACAAGTATACCCGAGTATCCCAAACATTATAATCTTTATATTTTTTGTTGTGGTCTCGTTAATCTCGTAAAAACCCCAATTTTGGGGTTGAGATTGGGTTTGGGGAAGAACACATTCACCATCTAACAAATTATTCATTACCGGATTGTTGTGAAGATTGATGAATAATTTGTCTCTTCTATGATTTAAAGGTTCAAATTCCTCCTAGTTCACACAAGAGTCATTCATTTTAAATTTAAGAATCACCAAACCTAGGTTTCAATTTTTTTTTCCAAAACCTCTTCTTCTCCCTCACAATAATTTTAATTATCTATCCTAAATGTTTTATCTGATCTAATATAAAACTAATCAACTAATTTAACTAATTCCAATTGAATAAATATATTTTAGCCATTACTAAGATTATATGGATAGGGGGTTAAGAATTACTTCCTAATGACCTTAGAAAAATGTTGGGGATGGTCCCTTCAAATTAAGATGAGTCCCCAAAAAATAGTTCTAAAATATAGGATTAAAATATATAGGCAGTGGATATTGGGTGTCTTAATACACAGAAAATGACTAGCTTATCCATTGATTAAACAATATCACTATATTACCATCCCCCTTAATACTAACCATCTTTAAAAAATAAAATCTTTCTTATGTTGTCCTAGTCGATCAAATCGATCAACAAAATTATTATTTTCTTTAAACAAATCGATCAACAACTTTTTTTAAACAAAAGTAGGCTCATCAACGGCTAGGTCGAATCCATCTACGATTAAAAAACATCAAACTACGACGAGGAAATATCCATCCATGTATATACAACTAGAAAATGATGAACTCACTAATGAAAAATGGGATATTTGAGACACACTAGAACGACAAACAAAATATCAAAATATCATGATCTAACCGTATATGGAAAGTGTTATTTATTTAATATAAACAAGGAAAAATTAAACTGTATTTTAAAAATCATTTATCGATGACTAAAGTTAAAAATATCGTTGTGGTAGATCGATAAGACTTTTGTTGACTTAGACAACGACTATTTAATAGTTTATTTCCCTTAGTATATATTTTAGAGGTTGAGTTTTCTCGTTGATCCAACGACTCTGAATCATTTTTTTTCCCTTAAGTAATTATAAAAAAACTTATATTTTCCTTGCTTCTTCTTCAATTTATCTACAAGTCCTCTTCTTTTTTTCTTTTTACACCTTTTTCTACCTCCAAAGATAAACCAATTTCTTCTCCGAATTAAAACCAACATATTTTCATGAAATTAAACAAAACACCATGAACCAGAAACAAAAACCATTATTCATCTCTCCGGATCTATTTTGCATCATTACGTTCGATCTAAAACCATTTTCTTTGATTGTAACTCAAAACCATTTTCCTTCAACCGTTTTCGTTTCCATCTTTGCTGTCTGAGGGTATCAATTGTTCCTCTTATACTTTATTGTTAGGTTTCGTTTTTACCATATTAATATCTTTTTAGTATCTTTAAGGTGGTTGTTCGATGTGTAATATCCAAAAGAATAAACTAAATGTTCCACACCATGAACCAAGATGAAGAAAGATAACGGTTTTCATTAGAATTATATATGTAAAACCTGATAATTTTATTAATAAAAAATAGAGAAGACAAATATATATTGGTCAAATGAATATTTTAACAGTTAACCTGGGACATAGTCCAGTTTTAAAGTCATTCGTAATTAAGCCTCCATACAAATGTCTATCCCAAACCTCATGTTGTTAAGACCGAATAAACTACCTCTAATTACTCTGTTTTCTCATTATCTTTGCGCCTACAACCAATCTGGTTTACGCATGTGAATCACTCAATATAGTCCATTATTAAGAGTTGTTTCACATATGTGAAGACTTATATAATAATCCAACTCCTTTAGAAAACATCTTACAAACAAGGAACTAAAATGTTCGCTAAACATACGCCGGCCAATCATAAATACCAAAGATATTAAATTATTAAGTTCATCATCAAGGAATCTTCTATAGAGATCTATAATACAAAGATAAACAAGATAATATTATCAGATCTGAAACTCCTAGATAAGATCAATCAAGTTTTATGATTATCGAAGTAATCCACTTGATTACAAGACTTACATTTATAACAAATCACAGACAACTTGTCGATCCACAAGCTTTATGATTATTAAAGATAATTTATTTGTCCCAGACAATCAAGTTAAGCAGATAATCACATCAAGATCAGAAATAATTTTTTTTTCAAAGTCTTCAAAATCTTTAATCTTCAGGTTTTTTATGTGTTGGTCAAGATATGGTTCCATGTTAATGTATTATGTATGTTGAAATGTTATTTACTCTAGATCCATTTGTTTTTGATTTTAATGCCCACAATTTCAATTTTTTTTTTTAATTGAGTGTAAAACCTAAGGTTTGAGTAACTAGTTGTCACACCTATTTTCTTTTCTTCATATTAGTCTAAAATGATAAAGAGGATTTGGAAGAAAGGGAAATTTTTAATAATGGTGGTTAGGTTGTAATATTTGATGTTGCCGCTGTAAAGCAATGGTTACTTTTTAGGTAATCGTTGTATATGTTTTTTATCGGTTAGATCGATGTGTTATTATCCATTATATGTTCACGACCAATGATCACTTTCTTAAGCATATCTGAGCGATGTAAAGCAATGGTTATTGTTTAGTTAATCATTGTATATATGCTTTATAAGTTAGATCGATATGTTATTATCCGCCGTATGTTCACGACCAATAATCATTTTCTTAAACATATTTGGGTGATGATAAAATATAAAATACGAATCTACTACCTACACTCTATTGTAAATTAAGTAGACTACTCCTAAAATTATATTTTAGCATCCAAATTTGATAATTTTCCTGATTGAACAAACCAACGCATCTATATATACATCAATTGAGCCATGCTCTGACAAGTTAGTTAAGTAAAGCCCGATTTTAACAGTTGACAACTAGCTAGATTTGCCACGGGAGAAATCTTACAATTTCTCTCTGTGAGTTAATCATATTTATGGTGCTTATCGTTCAGCGTAATAATATATTCTTAAGAAGATGGCTCATAAATCCTTTGCTGGAACATTAATTACTAATTAGGCTCAATAAATCAAATTTGCTGAACTCTTTAATTTGTTTCAGAGGTACCAATCTTCTGTATATGCTTTGGTATTTCGATGCATCATTATTAGGACTTAATCTATTTTCTTATATTTATATTGACCATTAAATATTTTATTCTATCTACATTGACCATTAAATATTTTCTTCTTATTTAACTGAATATTAAACAATTCCGTGATTAGTGCTTTGGACCCTTTTTATATTTTCGCAACGTGTAATCTGTTTTAATAATACATACGATAATAACATAGTCTGTAACACTTTGCATTTATATATTGATTATCCATTCTTCCAAGTTCCGAGCACTAAAAATTGTATTCATTATTCTTTTTCCTAGTATGAAGGTTTTTAATTGGTGATCCTCATAATTTTTTCTTTTCGGCCTTTTCTTGTTACCAGCGACCATAAATAAATGCAACATTCTGTATCATGTATATATAAAAAAATTAAACTCAAGAGAAAAATAAGTGTTCATCAATGTATCGCAACAAATCAAATGCTAACTTAAGGTCAACGGTGTGATCCCACTTTAAACTCACAGAATTCCTCCCCCACTCAACGTCTGAATCTTTAGCACAAATTAATAATGTATTTCGATGGGTTTTGATGGCACTTCTTTCTATTTCATCTGGGTATGGATGCTGTGGATGAAACTGATATCATATTTTTATTAGAAGTTTAGTATTATGAGTTTTCTAGTTTAGGTTTAGGTTTAAGTTTAGAAGTGTTTTCCTAGTTGGAATAGTTTAGAAGTGGTTTTTAGTAGGAGTAATTTTTTTCCTAGTTAAGTTACTTTGCTATAAATAGTTTGTAGTAGGAATTGATACAACATATAGATCAGTACATATCACATTAAAAATGTTGGGGACAAAATGATGTTCGCCCGAAGTGATGTCATCATTTTCCCGAAGTGACGTCATCAAGTCCGAAGCCTAATTTGGCCCAAGGCGACATCATCATTTCCCGAAGCGACGTCATCATTCACGTCCCGATCCCGAAGCGACGTCATCACGTCCCGATCCCGAAGCGACGTCATCACGTCCCGAAGCGATGTCATCATCCCGACCGTTCCAGTTTGTCCCGATGTTATCCTGTCCCGAAGTGACCTGATCATTTCTCACAGTGACGTCAGCAATTCCCATTTCAACTGGTGCCCGATCTGTCATGTCCCGGCCCATCATGTCCCGAACATGCTGTCCCGATCCGGTCAATCACGATGGACTTGGGATGAACACGTGGAAGCATTTGAGAGTGAGAGGGGGACAGGTGGACACGGTTGGAGATGCCACATCATTTATAGACTTTACTTCCGTTTATAAGGAAAAGAAGGAGAACGGAGGAGGGGAAAAAAGGGAGGGGTTTGCTGCTCCGACGGAGAAACATCTCACTGTAAACACCATAGCTCAAATGGAGCTTCTGTATCTGTAACATCAAAATTGATCAATAAAACCTTCAACTTCACTACCCGTGGACGTAGGCCATTAAGGGATGAAACACGTTAAATGATTGGTGTTCAGTTTCTCTTCTTTAATTTTGGTTGTTTTGGGTTGATTCAATGTTCTTCCCAAACAATTTGGCGCTAGAAACAGGGATGATTTAATGGATTTATCCAACCTGATACACAAAGATTTGAGAGTTGAAGATTTAGGGTCTTCTGAGTTCAATCGAAATTAGGGATTTGAAAATCAAATTCAATTTTACATCCAATTCATAAGGATTTTGTGTTACTTATGGGTGAAGAAATAATGGGTTGTGGATGAATTAAAGTTATGAAGTTAATTTAATGAAGAATTCAAAAGCAAGAGATGATATTTCTTCACCGTTGACAGCTTATCCTTCTTCCCCCTATTCTTCATCTAAAAAAAATAATCAAAAGAGAAGACTTGAAGAACTAGGGATTTAATTTCTTCTCACTGAGAAGAGAAGAGAAAAAGAAGAAGCTTTTATTTACTTTGATTCTCATCATCTTCTACTGCTCCTCCTCTATTCTATATCTGTGCATAAGAAATTATAGAATTATGGATTTGGGGACTGAAATCAAAAGAAAATTGGGATTTCAACTGATTAAGAGATTAAATGGAATTGAGTAGAGTATTCAACTAATTATGAATAGAGAACAAAAGGGTTTCATGATAATTTGAAATAAGGTTGAAGAATTGCTTGAATTTGCAGATTTTAATGTTCTTCCCCAATTTGAGATGGAATTAAGTTTTCGAAATTGCAGTTCAAGAGTTCAAGTTAGATGAATAATGGGTCGTGTGAGATTTGAATTGAAACAGGGAAGAATCCAAAAGATTGGGGGCAGTCATCAACAAAATTGAATTGGAAAGATAAGTCTGCATTTTCTAATTTTATTTAATTTGATTTCAGTCACTCTTTCTCAGATTTCGAAATGAAGTTTTCAGGGGGAAAATTTAGGGTTCATCATTGAGATTTGCTTGATCTCTCAATTTTTTACCCAGATAAAAAATCTAACCTCAGATTTCCGATAAGAACACCTTAATTTACATTACCCATAGTTTTATTTTAATTTTCTCTCGCTTTCAATCTTTAAGAATCTCTACCTGTGATAAGTGCATAAATCATACATTTTAAGTAGTTTTTCCTGACCCTTATTTGCTATATTTGAGTGAATTACTATGTTTTATTATTACTTTCGAAGTTTAGTTGTCTTTTCAGGTTACAGTCCGGAAACCTGCAGAATGGAGCTTAAAGAGAAGAATTACCGAGGATCCAGTGAAACTCTGATGAATTTAGGCCTTTCACCCTCTACAGTGTAGGAAATTGAATTACCAAGCCAACGGAGAAAGAACGAGGTCATTCTGATCTCGTATGAGGAAGTTATGGGCAAAGCCACATTGGTGGAAAGTTAGCTTCTGTTGCTGCCGGGCTAAGTGTTGCTGCTGGACATATGCGCTTTTGAATGGATGAGTGGAGGCCCAAGGGATATTTGTAGGAAGAGGACTCAAGTAACAAAGGCTTGGGACAGGCTCACGTAAGGGATGGCTGGCCACAAGTTAGATCACGCAACAATTTTCGGAAGAGAAAAAGAGTTTGAGACAAACTAGGATTGACGCAAGGAATTTCGGCCAAGGGAAAGAACAAAGGCTGGGCGCAACTATTTTCGGATTTGGGCTGAATTCACAAAACAAGTTGTCTCACGCACTAATTTTCGGGATTAAACTCATATATAACACAAAGTATACAGGAGAAAGGGGGGACAACACAGACGGAAAGAAGAAAACAACAAGGAAGGCGCTGGCCACCTTTTCATACAGGCGATTCTGCAGAAACTCTTCGTCGCAATTCTTCCGGGTTTGATTGTATCTTTTAATTATTTTCCATGGGTTTTGAGAAACCCATGATGAACTAAACCTCTTTTATTGGTTAGGGATGTAATCTGAAGTTGGAAAAAATGTTTATTAATTGAATGGCGCATGCTCACATGTTCATGTTGTTTTTAATATCGTTCATGTTCTACTGATTATAATGATATGTATGATTGATTGCTTGTTTGTTTAAGTTGCAAATTAGATGAGCATGTATTGATATCTACAACTAAATTAGAGTTTTCGATCCGGAATTGTCGAAGGACTCTGGTTACAAGTAGTATAGCATATTTGTTACCGATACTTAAAATTGCCATGCAAGTATGTGTAGAAGCTTGACCTAGGTTGAATCCGAGTTGCACTTTGCGCCGGGTTACTTAGATTAACCTCGACTCACTAAGACCATAGCTATCATTGGATTGAACTTGAGTGGAGGTACTCACTTAGGTTATCCGGTGCTAAGAATTTAGAGAGTGGCGCGATACCCTCTCTGATGATATTAGGAGTTTTGCCGGAGTAGACCTGCGATAGGATGCTTTAGGGTTTTTGGTATTACTGATGCATGAATGTTGAGTATGCTTTGATTGATAACATGTTGGAAAACGGATGATGAATTCTCTAACCAATACTTCTCTCTCTGATATTCGTTTTTAGTACTTTGCTTTAGTTAGCTTTAGTATAATTTAGTTAAAATCACAACAAAAACCCCCTTGTTTACTTGCGTAATTGAAAGTAATTAACAATCACTAGCCTCTCTGTGGGAACGAACTTGTTCTTATTTGCTATACTTTAAGATATTTTGGAAGAGTAAGAACTCGATTATTTTGGTTGATTAAGACACGACCAACCTGCTCATGATCGGTTGTTAACCCCTTTACCCACCAAGTTTATGTCTGTTGTAGATGTCCAGAAAGACCATTAATTTCAAGTATGATTTACATTGTTATATCATAGGCTAATTCTCACATGTTCAAATTGAAACCATGCTTAAATGACTAGGTAGAGCTAAATTTTCTTGTGAGTTCTAATGTTTCTTTTCTTGTGAGTTCAAATGATAAGCTAATGGTTCTTTTTAATGATTTAACAAGAGGCACTGTAAGGTGCAAATTAGCAGTGAATACAGTTTTGTAGGTCAAGTACAAGCAAGGTAATGAGCAGGACTTGTTGGAAACTTTTTTAAATGATGCTGATTAGCATTTAATAAAGGCAATATTCCCTCAAAAAGATAAGTTTTTCTATGATCTTTGATTCCTCAAAGTTAACTTATGCTTATATTTCCAAGTATGCAGCTAAAATTTAACCACAAGTTCATAATCTGCACACAAAGTTAAGTGCAATTCTATCTCAATCATATATTATCTCTTAATGCTTGCTTATAAATCCTATTTCGTGAGAGTTAAATGCAAAAACATGTTGCAGCTATCTTATAAATTTAAGGTTGATATCTAGGATTTGTAAAGTGCCACAACTAATCAGGCACAATTGTCTGAGCTCAAGAGTCATAAATAGCACAATTTTTTCTTAAGGCACTTGATAGTGGATTTGAATGCTTATCATTGTACACAAAAATACTACCCGAGTGTTATCTAAACCTTAAGCCAAATATGGCAAAAGTGCTATAATAGCTCTTTATGATTGCTTTACGTCCAGTTAACTTATATAGATGCATATTTGCATATATATGAATCTTTGATATGAAGACAATGTTAAATTCATATTTGTTCATTAAAAAGTTTCTTGTGAAAGTTTATAACTGTGTAATAGGTACTACACACCATTAATATTTAAAGATATGCAACTCTTGAAGTCAGTCCATCAACAAGTTGCAGATTATGATTGGTTAATTACCTCAGATCAGACTTAAAACGCGGAAGTGTCTCTCATCATATTATCAAAGATGGGTTCAGAATAAGACATCATAAACCATCCTCAATGAGTGAAGAATACCTCGGGTGTCGTACTTTTGATCTTCATACATCAACATTAAGGATTGCTGCTGAGTTGAAAATGTGCATCCTTCAGAATGATATTTCCAGCAAAAGAATACACACTACAAGTTGAAAATGAAGCAGTTAGAATGGACTGGTTTGACAAAACCGCTGGAGTTATTGCATCCTTTTTAAATTCTTCTATGCTAGAGCAGTCTCCATCTGGATCAAGAGATACGGGTGCGTCTTCATAGCTCAATGGACGAGAATATTTAGAAGGTGATGTGCAAGGTAGAGAACACGGTTATATTACGGCGATTCCTCGAAAGATTCCTAGAAATGATCTCTAGGCAGAATGTGGTGCTTCGGAACCCGATTGGGCTTCGCTAAATCTTGGAATCCTCTTGTGCATCGAATGCTCTGGGGACCATAGACATCTTGGAGTTCACATTTCCAAGTTGTTCCTGTAACTTCAATGAAGAAGTAAAATGCACAAGGTTCGCAAAGCAGAACCCATGGCAACAACCGTGCGAAATGCAAGCTAAGTATCACTAATCTCAAAGGATTTATTTTCTTATTGCAATATGTATACCACTTGCATGTTAACGGATAATTTAGAATCAAATTCATATATTCCACAGTGTAGTATACCTGTCCTGTTTTTTGTATGATGTATGATCTGAAATTGCTTGTATGTTAGAGATTGTTATAACAGCCTTAGCACCCATTTTGCTAAAAGCAAAATATAACCCAGCCTGATTCTTTAAGTCTTATCCAGATTTCTGTACAGTTCTTAGGAATTGATTTCTGCTTATCCATGATCTTTGACTGTCATCTATGTATGAATGAATCATGAACTTTCTTACCATTTCAAAAAAAAAAAAAAAAAAAAAAAAAAGCTTATTATCTTATGCACACAGTGAAATCAAGCTTGAGTACTAGGTCTTGCTTAGTTGCTTATTGGCTTGATAATGCTTGTATCTGGTTTTAATCTTCTCGATCTCAAAGACCTAATGTGCAATTTTAATCCATTATTGAATGTGGTTAAGTCATTTTACATGAGGCATAATACCAGAAAGGCTGAATATAAAAGTTGTTAAACATATTATAGCTTATAAACAGGAAACTTAAATCATCTTGTGAATTTAATCCATCAACTTTTATAGATTTTTGAATCTGTCTCATAGCCATTGATCTGTGATTTGAATACACGAACCTTTAGATTAGTAGTTGCATAGCTTAACATTAATAGTTTCTTGCGCGACCTAGTAGAAACTTTTGTGCAATGACTATAGATTCGCAGCTGCCAAGGAACTATCCTTTCGGGAATAGACTATAAACATGAATAGTGAAAAATGAATCAATCTTTTAACCTAAGTGGTATAACAATTTAATTAATTTGACTGAGAATGTGCTTCACTGTGATATAACACTTATTAATCATTCGCAGAAGAGTGAGTTGTTTTAATCCTGTAATCATTATCCTCATCTACTTGCTTTCTCTTGATAACATGCTGATCATTATCCAATCCAATTATATCTAGTGACGAAGTATCTCTTGCTTGTTAAAATTGTCATAATAGTTGGTAAAGTAGGGGAAACCTGCATGAAGATAGGTGAATATGTGAGCATCTTAAATTGCAAATAAATATACTTGAATTATCACATGTACACTATGTTGAATGTGAGTATGGGTGCTGATGACTATTTCAATAGCTCTCATGAGGAGTAAGTCACTTGATGACAAGAGAACGGTCACATCCAAAGCTCCAAGTCAGAGATTGAAAGTGAAGATTAGACCTAGAGAAATGGGTGCTGATGACTATTTCAATAGATCTCATGAGGAGTAAGTCACTTGATGACAAGAGAATGGTCACATCCAAAGCTCCAAGTCAGAGATGGAAAGTGAAGATTAGACCTAGAGAAATGGGTGCTGATGACTATTTCAATATCTCTCGTCAAGAGTAAGTCACTTGATGACAAGAGAATGGTCACATCCAAAGCTCCAAGTCAGAGATGGTTGGTTTTCTGTTTTTTCTTCCTATGATGCAACTGCTGCTGTGCAACTTTGGTTTGATTACTTCAAAGCTTCAAATGGGTTCCATCTGATGATGCGTATATGTTTCTGGTGCTGGACAAACATCGACAAATAAGTATTCCTAATTTTCCATTGTGAATAGTGATGTCAATTCATCCTTGCTTATCAATTATCATCTAAGAGTGCTTTCATAATGCATTTTCTTTACTGCGTACAAGCATCACCTTATTCTTCTATGTTTGCGATCAAATCATGGTTGAGTGCTTCTTTATTTGATGAAAGGAGAATTTTTAAGTGTTCCATACTGAATCCCTCAATATGTTAGCTTCTCTTCTCAATCTGCTGTCTGATGAATGCGTGATGCTGCATTTTACTGTTGAAAAGTTACAGTTTGTGTAGTCTCTCATGATATTTGTGATTTCATCAATGTTCTATATATATGAATGTACATTCAAGCCCTGTATAGATGTATTAGCATTCATGAATTCAATTCATTTGCTCATTAGTTTAACAACATGAGTAGCAGGTAAATTTCTGTTGTATGAATGCAATGGGTTTGTTATGTTATGTTTTTGTTCGAATGAACATGTATGAATTGCAGGAAAGAAGTGATTGTAATAGCCAGAATAAGGCTGGAATACTCAGAAAACAGACAAGACTCTACCGAATTTTCTGTGCGGTGAGTCGACTCACTGAGTTGATCCAACTCAGTTGAGCAAGACTGTTTAAACCGAGTCAGATTAGCTGACTCGGCTAGCTCCGCTTGTCCAAAAAAAATAAAATAAAAAAATATGGCGATAATAATAATAATAATTTTTATTATAGCAATAATAAGTTAAATTAAATTATTACAGCTAGATAATTATTATCACAACAACAGATGGGTAGGGATATCCGCTGGTTTAGAAGTATTATTAAAAAATAATAATAAATGTACTCTATCGTTTTAAATTTTTAATTTTCAATTATAACATAATATTAATTGCGTATTTTAAGTAGCAATTTAATTTTAAAAATAATTTTTAATTATCATTATTAGATTATTCAATCATGACACACGTTAATTATTTAAGAATCATGAGTTAATTTAATTCATCAATAGAATAACTTTATTAGATGATGAAAATTTCTTAATTAGCATCCATTGTTAATAAACTATCTTTCTTTTAATAAACTATCTTTCTTTTAATCACATGTGATATCATGCACCATGATATTTAATCACATAATCATCTATGATAGAAACCTATTGATTTAATATGATGTGTTTTTAGTCTGAACAAATTCCAATTTGTTTGATTATATTTAATTGTGGTATGCAATTAAAAGCACGAAGATCATTTTTAGCTTGTACCCATTTAATATTATGAAATGTTTAAGACATTTTTATGAAGTGTGAAGATACCTATGAAGGACACTTCAGAGATGCGGCAGACATTCAATAATGATGCACTGGGGGGCATGCTATAAAGAAACCAAAGATTTAGCTGTAAAATGAGCTAAATACTGCACGTCAATTAGGTATTTCATTTTAATAATTAATTAACGCTAAATAAATAAAAAAAAATTGCCACTTTGTGTGATATGCCTTGTACTTCTTAACATAAGGCAACAATTGATAGATACTTCAAATGACTCATACTTCACGAAGAATATTCAGTAAATTCTTCAATTTATTCCGAACTTCTTCGAAGCGCGATACTTCATATACTTCGCATGATATGAGTTTTCATTCGATACCTCCTATACTTCTTGCGGCAATTTGAACGCTCCTACATGAATCATCATTCAAAATTGGTATTTTAAAATGATTACTTCTGATGACTTCGGAAGGCGAATACTTATACATTCGTATACTTCTGATCTCTCAAACAACGATTACTTCGGAATAAAATGATATTTTATATGGATATTTCTCATGTCTTATTTAAAATATATTTCATATTTTCTTTCTATATATGCTTCTCATGTGTATAGAAGAATATAGAATATGTCTTAAATAAGAAGTGAGAAATGAGAAACATCTGGATGATTTTCAAGTATACTTCTCATCTACATTTCAGGTATATTTCTTACCGATTTTTCTCTGTTCAGGAGACAAGAAAAGACTAGTGGGTACATCCCCAACGAGGGAACCCATGTAAGAGTCTTGAAAAAATGATGGACCACATATAATTTACTCAACGCCCGAGATAAATTAGGCGTGTGTTCCTACTGAGCTCAGTTGCTAGAGAAAATTTATGGGACACATTAATTTACTCCATGTCCGAGATAAATTAAGCGTGTGTTCCTACCGAGCTCCGTGGCTAGGAGACATGATAAGACTATTGGGTCACAGAACCCATGAAAGAGTCTTGATACTTGATAAGACTATTGGGTCACAAAACCTAAGTAAGAGTCTTGATACAAAAAGAGTACGTTCGGGACCAACCCTGTATCTTACCCCTGGCTCGGGTTTGTTACGTATGTGTAGGATCTCGAATGTCATAACTCCATGGAAGGAGGTGCTTCGTTCCAAAAAATATCAACCCAAGGTTCAAAGGAACCTTGTGGTGAAAAACTAATGATCAATATATATATATATATATATATACAAAATTTTGTTTTGCAAGGACAAAAATGCAACATAACATGGAAATGCATAAACAACATCAACAACAACATTATGATTCAGACGAGACGAGTGGTAATTTTCTTAAGAGTTTTTCTTCAAACAACTCTCAAGAAAAGGGGGCAAGTTGTTGGGGACAAAATGATGTTCGCCCGAAGTGATGTAATCATTTTCCCGAAGTGACGCCATCAAGTCCGAAGCCTAATTTGGCCCGAAGCGACATCATCATTTCCCGAAGCGACGTCATCATTCACGTCCCGATCCCGAAGTGACGTCATCACGTCCCGATCCCGAAGCGACGTCATCATCCCGACAGTTCCAGTTTGTCCCGATGCTATCCTGTCCCGAAGTGATGTCATCATTTCTCACAGTGACGTCAGCAATTCCCGTTCCAACTGGTGCCCGATCTGTCCTGTCCCGACCCATCATGTCCCGAACATGCTGTCCCGATCCGGTCAATCCCGATGGACTTGGGATGAACACGTGGAAGCATTTGAGAGTGAGAGGGGGATAGGTGGACACGGTTGGAGATGCCACATCATTTGTAGGATTTACTTCCGTTTATAAGGAAAAGAAGGAGAACGGAGGAAGGGAACAAAAGGAGGGGTTTGCTGCTTCGACGGAGAAACATCTCACTGTAAACACCATAACTCCAATGGAGCTTCTTTATCTGTAACATCAAAATTGATCAATAAAACCTTCAACTTCACTACCCGTGGACGTAGGCCATTAAGGGCTGAACCACGTTAAATGATTGGTGTTCAGTTTCTCTTCTTTAATTTTGGTTGTTTTAGGTTGATTCAATTTTCTGCCCAAACAAATAATATGTTGACATTTGCGTTCAAACATAGTATCAGAATAGGTTTTTGATTCTGGGAACTCTAATTGATCTCTTCCCTCACGAACAAAACAATTTTTTTTTCTTTTATATCTACAGTAGCTATTATTCACTGAAGTGTCCAGCCCTTCCATCAAGTAGGTGTCGATTTCAAGGTGGTGTATACAAAGAGTAGAAAGCTACAGTAGTTTTTTGGTTTCATTTCACGATTTTTTTTTTTTTGTTTCAAAGCTACATGATACTTATTTCTCATCCAAGAGAATTTTGTGGTTGGGTGTCGAATTTAGATTGGATATTTTTGTATAAGAATTTTTAAAGGTGTTTTGATCTGTAAAAGTTATCCAAGTCGTTGGTGGTGATTAAAGGTTCAATTATTTACGATAGAGCCACGACAAATTTCTTCCTCCTCAACCTAAATTAGCCAGAAACAATAAAAACCAACAACCAAAATATGCCAGAAATCAGTGAAAATTCTAACAGTAATACCAATCAAAATCCAACCAACATTCTCGATGAATTAACGCTGCAAATTGATGCGTTGATGCGAAATAGCCTTGGAGCACAACCTGCAACAATCAATTCTGAGAATCTATCCCTTGGAATCAAACTTAGTGGAGACAACTATGCATTATAGGCAACCTTGATGAAAAAAGCTATTGGAGGCAGAGGGAGAAGCTCTCACATTACTGAACAACCCACACCGCCGTCAAAAACAGATCAAGCGTACACACGTTGGGAACAAGATGACCAGTGCGTATTTACGTGGCTAATTCAGAACATTGAATCAAATCTGGTGAATAATGTCTCACAATATCCGACTGCAAAAGCTATTTGGGATGGGCTGGCTGTTACATATAGTTCTGCAACCGATTCGTGGCAGGTGTTTGACCTTCACAAGAAGGCTAATTCATTGAGACAAGGTGGAGATACCTTGGAAGATTGCTGAAACAAACTGCAGAGTATCTGGGATGACCATCGATCGACGGGATCCAAACCCAATGAAGGACCCTGAAGATTTTCAAATTTATAATAATACAATTTAAGAATAGAGACTTTACCAACTGTTAACAACCATTGATGATAAGTTTGAATCAATTAAGCGGGACATTCTGTAGCAGGATCCGCTCCCCTCATTCGAAGCTGCCTATGCTACTGTACGGAGGGAGGTAGCCAAGCTCCATATTTTGAAAGCTGTATCCTATGAAGTTGACTCAGCATCGGGGATTGGTATAGGTCTGGTGGCCAGAAAACCTAAATTTTTTTTTGATTCACAACAGAGTAGAGACAAAGAAGATATATCAAAGTTATTTTCTACCCATTGTGGGATGAAGAAACATACTAAAGAAACATGCTTTAAGATTGTGGGATAGCCCAATTGGTGGGAAAACAACCACAAAGAGAAAACAGGACAACGTGTGAACACTGGCAAGGGAGAAGGCAAAACAATATTGGCAGCCGGGACACCAGAACAGAACCAGGAACATCAGGACAACAGGGAAGTACAATGGGCTATGGGAATAAACCAAGCAAACCATAGAGGTAAAGGGTTTAGGATCGACACCCCAAGCACTTCAATTAATAACCCCAAGTTTTTTAAACCTCACTGTTTTGGTTTTGATAAGTTTGAGAATCAGATTAGTTCTCCTCAAGTTTTTTATAACCCGAAGCTCAAAGCATACCAAACCCAATCTGCACCTAGTTTCCGCCCAGAAAAATCATGTGCCTGGATTTTTAACTGCGGAGCTACATATACTATGACCTATGACCCTAATGATTTTTTAAACCTGTCGTCACCCTCAAAGTTTCATATTGAGACTACTAGTGGAGAACTTGTTGAAAAGAAAGGAGGGGGTTCTGTTGTGTTTTCTGACAAGCTGAAGTTACATAATTGTCTATATGTCTAGTCGTGTCGTAGTCAACCAAAATAATCGAGTTCTTACTCTTCCAAAATAGATTTAAGTATAGCAAATAAGAACAAGTTCGTTCCCACAGAGAGGCAATTAAATTGTTATTATTCTTAGTTACGCAAGTAAACAGGGGGGCTTTATGTTGTGAATTAAGCTAAATTAAACTAAGCAAACTAAAGCAAATTAATAGAAACGTGTATCAGGGAAAGAAAGCATTGGTTAGAGAATTCATCGTCCGTTTTCCGACATGTTATCAATCAAAGCATACTCAACATTCATGCATTAGTAACACCAATAACCCTAAAGTAGCCAGTTATCTCGTCTACTTCGGCAAAACTCCTAATATCATCAAAAAGCGCAAAGCGCCACTTTTAGAATTCTTAGCACCGGGTAACCTGAGTGAGTAATCTCCACTCAAGTTCAAACCAATGATAGCTATGGTCTTTGTGAGTTGAGGTTATTCTAAGCAACCCGGCGTAAAGCACCACTCGGATTTAACCTAGGTCAAGCTTCTACACATATTCTAAACCTTGGCTCATCCCGTTGAATAGGTGAATGATCATAATTACGATCAAGAGAAGATAAACCATCACAAGCATAATTAAAAGGGTACGTGGAATATTGGTCATAACCAAAGGATTGGTTGTGATTATACTCCTCGTAAGGTTGGAAATTGCCATAGAATTGAGACTGAAAACTGAATTGATTACCATTATAAGCTTGATATTGTGAACTGTACATGGACAAGTACCTGAAATTTTTTTTTTCTCAAAATTCGGTTAGAAAGGAAAAAATTCAGCAAGAAAAATAAAAAGAAATAAAAAGAAAACTAAACTAAAAATACATAACAATCCGCTATGCCTCCCCGGCAGCGGCGCCAAAATTTGGTCGTGTCGTAATCAACCAAAATAATTGATGTGATTTTAGAAAGTGGTAAATAAAGGTTCGATTCTCGAACTTGTGAAGGTAATGATTTTAGAAAATAATGATTATAATTAACTCTAGAAAATTTCAGGAGTAAGAAAAAGACTAAATAACC
>JAJJMC010013841.1:12603672-12640142 GCA_023531435.1 Papaver californicum | reverse complement strand
CACTAGAAATTAAGGTGCAAATTAGACACTAAAATGTGTCTATCAAGCAGCAGCAGCAGGTAGTCGGCGGTGACGGAGGTTGGCCGGAATTACTGATTTTGATTTCTAGAGCTGCGTCCCCCCTTCTCTTGGCTTCTCTTCATATATATAGGGTCTACAAACCCTAGGGAGAGTTCTAAACCTAATAGAACTCTCTCAAACAACTCCCAAATTCGATTCCAAATCAAAACAGGAATCAAGTCCATTTTCTGGCCAAATTCGGATTTCCGAGCAGATTTCTCGGCATTCTTTGCTGTCTCTTGACGTGTTATGACTTGTATGAGATTCTACTTGCAATTGGGTCTCTTAATATTCGAAAACAACCACAAAATCCGTAAATTCTGATATCCAGTTCCTTTTCCTGTTTGGAACAGGAAACCCGATGAGCGGATCGGCGACTCGGGCTGAGTTGACCTGCTGGGTTGACTCGGTCGATTCTGGGGTGCCAATTACACTTGTCCCTGGGTGCCTTTATCACTTTTTGAGCCAATTTTTTCACAAATCTTTATTCTTCTAATGTACTTACAAAAGCATAAAAACACGTGATAAACGCAAAATCGAATACTAACTCACTAGAAATTAAGGTGCAAATTAGACACTAAAATGTGTCTATCAAATACCCCCAAACTTACTATTTTGCTAGTCCTCGATCAAACTACTCTAAAAAATAAAGTAAAAATCCTAACTCACTTTCGCAGGAATTGCGACTACATTTAGCATATGCAGTAAGCCGTTAAACCCATAGGTGTCCCTAGTGGACGAGTTTTGTCTCGTGAGGGTTTACAAGAGGTATACCCACAAAACCTGAATCTAGATCTTAGCAACACGTGAACGATTAAGGGTAAACACTAAACAAGCTAGTTAGTTGGCTACTCAGATATTCGGCTATAGGGACCATTACCCTTTATGGATCCAATCATTGTACACGAGTGTTAACTCAAGCATACTAAAATTCATATCTAAGACAATAGAGTTCTACTCAGACAGTTATCTAACCAACCATCACATGAAAAGACTTAGAAGATGAACGTAGACTGTAGAAGATCGCAAATGTTAACCAAGGCGAACGATGTGTCCCATATCTGTCTGAAGGTCAGTACCGAGATGAAACCTAGTGTGTCGAGATACTCCCTATTTATTTTCAACGGTTACTACTAACTAAAATATTTACAAGTTCCCATGGATCCTGCGTTTCACGCTTGCTTAGGCGACGGAGACAGGGGGACCACACACATAACTCTAAAACACTAACGTATTATTCATGTGGGACATGATCTCAACACACTAAATGTCATTCCAGTGCTAATTAACATGTCGATGCTAGGACCCACCAATACTCTTAGAGAAACACGAAATTGCAAATAATAAAACAGAACGTGATGTGGTGGTGACAACTATCATGTTATTTCTAACACCTGAACTCTGTCTCCTTTATGAATAGACCATCTAGCTGGGCACACCAATCCTTATAGCAAAATGCCTAAGTTTCCATCTACCTAGAGTGGTTAATGTCACCCTGAATTGTTCACATGTTTCTAAATTCCAAATCTTATTAATCCTAAAAAGTCTCCCAATACCCCCAAACTTAAATTGAACAGTGTCCTCAATGTTTCTAAACACTGCACGAAAAGGAATTAGGGAAAGATATTACCGTGTCGCATGAGCATAAGTTACCTCCTTAATTCATATAACAATAATCGGAACAACTGTGGATCATCTGAATCAAATAGTGTTATCCACAATAGAAGGAAACAGCAGCAAGCTACGAAGATAAACAATCTGAACACACTTTGATCCCTATTTAGGTAAACCACATCGACCAGAGGATTGGTTTTTGGCAACTGAACTTCTTTCTGAACAGGAGGATCAGTGGATCTAGCTCGAAGATGATCTTGTACAATGGCAGACGTGCATATGTCAGGTCCCAAGCTAGGGACCTTCCTAAGAGTTAATGGTATAGCACATGGAGAATGATAGTCACCCCCAAACTTAGAGTTTTCAGTGTCTCTAGATAGACTAATAACAATTTCCCTCATTTCCGGATCGTCAGATTCTCGGAAATAGTCAATTGCTTCTTCTAAATTACAATCTGGTGGTGCAGAACCTAACAAAGTGCTTACTTCATTAATAACACTATCATTATCGCCATCAATTCTATAGTTGGCTAGGCATTTCTCTAATGGATCTTCTAACGGGTCGAGCCTACGCTGCATCTCCCTAGACGGTTTGGATTCCTCCTCTGAATGGATCTGGTGCATACAAACTGTTGGGATAATTCCCTTAATATCTGCTATGGTCCCTCCTAAGGCTTTCTGATTGTCCTGAAGCACGGTTACTAGCCTCTTCTTTTGGTCACTATCCAAATCTGAAGCTACAATCACAGGTAAGGTCTTTGATGGGCCTACCTCATCAAACTCTAATCCAAAGTGGGTTAGACATTTTGCTAACGGGTCTTCTATCAAAGTGTTTGGTAATGACTCCTGAACTGGGGTCTCTATCATGTTGACGGTTTCTAAGGTGGGGTCATCTAGCTCAGGTGGTTGATTACTAATGTTGAAGATATTCAGCTCAATAGTCATGTTACCAAAAGACAAGTTCATAACACCGTTACGACAGTTAATGATCGCATTAGATGTTGCTAAGAACGGGCGACCAAGTATAACCGGTATATGATTCTCTGGATCAGGCACAGGTCTGGTATCAAGCACAACAAAGTCCACTGGATAAATAAATTTATCCACTTCAATCAAAACATCCTCTATGACACCACGAGGAATTTTCACATACCTATCAGCTAACTGCAAAGTCATCTGAATCGGTTTCAAATCTCCTAGTCCTAGCTGGAGGTACACATGGTACGGTAGTAAGTTCACACTGGCTCCTAAATCGAGTAAGGCTCTTTCTACCCGGTAGTTTCCTATTGTGCAAGCTATGGTTGGGGAACCTGGATCTTTGTACTTGAGTGTTGTACTATCCTGCAAAATGGAACTTACATGACTAGCTAGAAAAGCTTTCTTATGTACGCTAAGTTTTCGCTTTCGCGTACACATGTCTTTAAGAAACTTGGAATAAGCAGGAATCTGCCTAATTGCATCTAATAATGGAAGGTTGATCGTGACTTTCTTAAAAACTTCCATTATTTCATTAAAATTGGATTCCCTCCTAGTAGGTGCTAACAACCTTGAGTATGGGGCTCTAGGCATAAAATCGGTTCTCTGAGGGGTTGCCTCAGGCTCGCCAGAGACTTTATCAGTCTCTTCAACTATTGGGTCAGGATGAACTACAGTTTGTTCACTAACGGGCCTAGTTACCTTGTTATCCACTACCTTACCATTCCTAAGGGTACTAATTGCATTCACATGACTGGATGATTTCTCACCAGTCAACATTCCATTGGATCCTCTAGGATTGGGTTCGGGTTGACTAGGGAACCTACCAAGTTCTCGCTCTCTCAGAGCCGCAACAATGTCACTAACTTGGGTTTGTAAACTAGACACAGCTTTTTCTAGGCTTTGGAACCTCTGCTCATACTTTTCGTCATTGCTGGGCTGAGTTGGACCAGCCGAATTCTTATAACTGAAGCCTGGAGGACCTTTAGCATTACTAAACTGACCTTTAGCCTGGCCTTTCGACCAGGAAAGGTTTGGGTGGTTTCTCCAGCCAGGGTTATAAGATTCCGAATACGGGTCGAACTTCCTCTGGTTATCAAATCTAGTGTTATCATAAAGAGCAAAAGCCTGCTCTTCGAATTGGTTGGGCTCTGAACTACTAGCTTGATTCATTTCGACCAGTTCTAGCCTTCTAGATAAGGCTTCTATTTGGGACTTTGAATCAAAAGATCCTTCTACCCTATGAACATTTCCTCTTCCTAGAAGAATTGTTCTTTTTGGCTCTCTACTGCTCTCCCACTGCTGGGTCTTCTCGGCGATATCCCTCAGAAGTTTCATCGCCTCAGCAGGAGTTTTACTGTCGAACCCTCCGGTTGACAATGACTCGACCAAGGTTATAGATGCGTAGTCCAAACCTTCATAGAGGATCTGAACTAGCCTTAACTCCTCTATACCGTGGTATGGGCATTGGGACAATAAGTCATTGAACCTTTCTACATACACATACAGAGACTCTCCCTCTAGCTGGGAAAACGTGCATATTTTCTGCCTAACAGACGAAATTTTGTTCCTACGGAAGAACTTCTGAATAAAAGCTGAAGTAAGTTGGGCATAGGTTTCAACTGACTGAGGAGCCAAGCTGTATAGCCACGACTTGGCTTTGTCTCTTAGTGAAAAGGGAAATAGCCTAAGTTTAATAGACTCGTCATTCAAGTCTCTAATCCTGATTGTGCTACATATTTCCTCGAATTCCCTAACATGAAAATAGGGATTTTCTTTTTCTTTTTCTAAGAATAATGGATGCATCTGGATGATTCCGGGTTTCAGTTTGTAGCTCGCTTCAGTAGCGGCTAACTTGATGCAAGATGGACGTGAGTTCCGGGTCGGATTCAACAAAACCTTCAGAGATGTCATTGCTGACACGGTCTCGGGAGTGACTAGTTCACTCTCAGTTGGCTTCTCAAGGTTAAGGTGAACTACAAGATTTCCGCTATTAACCTACCTTGAGGGTCTCTATCCCAAGTTCGCCTTAAGGGCGTTCTTGGCATGCAAAAATTAAATCCTAACAAGCAATTAATCAAACACAATCGTGCCCTGACTCAACCAAATCAAACCTAAATCTAGCGAACAACAAGCATAATGGCTCCACTTAGATTGTTTCTAGACCAGCTTATATTCTTTCAAAAAGCAACTGGTTACAATTTTAGCAAACCTCTTAGAAAGATCTGAATTAGATTAAGTCGAAGAGAAGCAGGAGAAGCTCAATGGAGCTTTGATACCCCTGTCTCTTTGGCACTTTTCCCTGGGTTACAAGGCGGCTCTAATCAACTTAAAATAATCTTCCTGTTCTTTGAGTTAGGCTAATAAAGTAACCCATACAGTCCTTTTGAACGATTTTCCAATAAGCTCGATACCCTATAGGTCTCTTTCTAGTCAAGATTTTAGGCTTAGGTTCGCGTAGGTTTCGTTTTCCTAAAGCGGGCAAGAAGGAGACGGTGATGAAATACGAAACCTTATCTTGTATGGCCAGGCCTTGCCCTTTACTATGCAAAAATTAAAGTCTGTATTCAGTCCTCAGCATATATGCATACAAAGGCGTCCAGAAAACCCACTGACAGGAGATTCGTGGGTTGGTCGAAGCTTACCTCCCGTACTAGACGGGCGATGAACCGTTGAAGTCGACTCGGGCCACTAATATCCTTTTCAATAGTGTGCGAACCCGAGGGGCCGAGACAATATCGTAATTGTCGTCCTTCCCTGCACACAGTTTGATATTTAAAACTACCCTTCCGTAGGGTTTAAAAATAATAAAATGTCCAAAAATGTCCAAAAAATTACAGAAATAATTAAAACCCTAATACAATTTTCTAAACTAATCAAAACTAATTAAAACTAATTAAAATAAACTAAAAATCTAATTAAAAAATAAAATCTTCGATCTTCTTTTTCGTTCTTTAAGCTTTTCCATTTTAATTCCAAGTCTTTAGCTTTAATTCCAAAACTTTGGCTTACTTCCTTTTTCGATCAAAAATTCAACCTGTAGCAAAAAAGAGAAATACCAAAAGAAACGTAAAATAGAACAAAGTAAAATAATAAAAATAAAAATAAAAACCTAAAAATAAATCCAAAACCCTAAACCTAAAAACAAGTCCGCGTCGGCGGCGCCAAAAATTGATGTGATAAAATATAGTGGTAAAAAGAGGTTCGTTTCTCGAACTTGTAAAGGTAATGATTTTAGAAAAGAATGATTTTAATTAACTCTAGAAAATTCCAGGAGTATGAAAAAGACTAAATAACCTAAAGATGATTTTTGAATAATTTAAAAGGACCAGGAATCAGGAATCAGGTAATTCTAACAACCTATGTTATTAATCAGATAATTTTTTTTAAATTAATTGAAGCGCAAGTAATTGCCAAAATTGGTTTCGTTATGCTAACAAACAGAGGTAAATCACTAGCATGGACTATCAAAATTAATTAACCAAGCATAATCCATCAAGCAAAAGCACAACTGTTGAAAGAAAACCGTTTTCACTATTTAAAACTATGCAATTCTAATAACAAAAGAATTATAAATAATTATTAGAAAATAATTAAATCACATAAAATTGAGAAAATTACCTTATCCATCATCCCAGTAAATAGACTTAGCTCATGGTGGAGAAAACTTGCTCAAAAGGCCTCTTCATTGCTCAAAATATCGATTACAAAGTTGAATAATGGTGTAATAGCTGATTTGATACGCGTATATGCGTTACAGAAGAAGGTTCAGCTGTTACAGGAAAGTTTTAAGCAATAAAGATACAGGAAGAATAGGCAACAGAAATATTTGAATCAGCAGCAGATGTAAATGTTGCTGAGTCTTCTTCTTCGGTGATGGCTGGATGAAGAACAGCCGGCCGGTGCAGTAGCAGTAGCCGGACGGTGACGGAATTATAGCCGGAATTCTCTGTTTTCTTCTCTAGGCTTTTTTGTGTCGATTTTCCTTGGCTTCTCTTGGTTTATATGGGTAGTAGAAACCCTAGAGAGAGTTCTAAACCTAATAGAACTCTCTCAAACAACCCACAAATCCCAATCCTAATTGGAACATGATTCCGGCCACATACATGATTTCCGAGCTGATTTCACGGGATTTTTTGCTGTTTCTGACTTGTGTGAGATATCTATTAACGTGTGGAACAATCTGGAAGCAAAATAACTTGCGAATCAATTGAATTTAACACGTCCAGAACTGTCCAGTTCTTCCCGATGAGTTGAATCGGCTGAGTCGACTCGCTGGCTCGCTGGGTTGACTCGCCTGGTTGACCCGCTGGGTTGACTCGGCCGATCCTAGGGTGTCCCTTATCCATTCTTGGGGTGCCAATAACACTTGTCCTTGGGTGCCTTTATCACTTTTTGAGCCAATTTTTCCACAAATCTTTATTCTTCAAATGTACCTACAAAAGCATAAAAACACGTAATATTTGCAAGATCGAATACTAACTTAATAGAAACTAAGGTGCAATTTAGACACTAAAATGTGTCTATCAATTGGGTCTCTTAATAATCGAAAACAACCACAAAATCCGTAAATTCTGATATCCAGTTCCTTTTCCTGTTTGGAACAGGAAACCCGATGAGCTGGATCGGCGACTCGGGCTGAGTTGACCCGCTGGGTTGACTCGGCCGATTCTGGGGTGCCAATAACACTTGTCCCTGGGTGCCTTTATCACTTTTTAAGCCAATTTTTTCACAAATCTTTATTCTTCTAATGTACCTACAAAGGCATAAAAACAGGTAATAAACGCAAAATCGAATACTAACTCACTAGAAATTAAGGTGCAAATTAGACACTAAAATGTGTCTATCACTATACATACTTGCATGGCAATTTTAAGTATCGTTAACAAATATGCTATACTACTTGTATCCGGAGTCCCTCGACAGAATCGACTCTCAAAACTCCAGTTTAGTTGTAGATATCAATACTTATTTACCTGATTTGCAACTCAAATAAATTAGCAATCAATCATATATAACACTATATTCGGTAAAACATGAACAATATTAAAAATAACATGAAATCATGAGATATGCGTCATTCAATTAATAAACATGTTTTCGAACTTCAGATTATATCCCTAACCAATATAAAGGGTTTAGCTCATCATGGGTTTCTCAAAACCCATGGAAAATAATTAAAAGATACAATCAAACCCGGAAGAATTGCGACGAAGAGTTTCTGCAGAATCGCCTGTATGGAAAAAGTGGCCAGCAGCCTCTTTTTCTCTTGCTGTTTACGCCTGTCTTCTTTTCTTCTATCCCTGTATGGTTTCACCGTGTATTGTATGATGTGATATGATGATTTACTCAGCAGCAAACTCTGCCTTTTATACGTGAGTTGCCAGCTTAATACGAGTCCAACCCAAATCCGGAAATCCTTGCTTTTCTGCCAAGCCAACTCTTTGTACGTCAACTGTCCACCTTTGTTACGTGAGTGGCTTCCTCTTTTCTAGCTATTTTCACGTGAGAAATCTCCACTATTTGCTGTCCCACTTTTGCCAAAACGAATCCCATAAGAAGGGCATAAGATATTCCTTATAGAACTTGAGTTAGCCACTTTTAGAATCCTAGTGGAATTAGGAAATTTGCTAAGTTCCCTTATTCCAGCCCCACATATATGGCAACTCCAAATTCTTTCCTAATCCCATATGACTTCCCGAAGCTAGCTACTAATCCACCAAGGCTAGTCACTAGTCCACCAAACCACTCTAGCACCTCCAACTAGCCACTTAGCACCTTAGCACTTGCGTTTCAGCCAACTTAGCGCCTGGGCGCTAGCAGCAAAAGCTAATTTTGCCACCATGTGGCTTTACCCATAACTTGCTCATACGAGATCAGAATGACCTCGTTCTTTCGCCGTTGGCTTCATAATTCAATTTCCTACACTGTGGAGAGTGAAAGGCCTAAATTCAGAAGATTTTTACTGGCTCCTCGGTAATTCTTCTCTTTAATCTCCATTTTGCAGGTTTTCGGACTGTAACCTGAAAAGACAACTAAACTTCGAAAGTAATGATAAAACATAGTAATTCACTCAAATATAGCAAATAAGGGTCAGGAAAAACTACTTAAAATGTATGATTTATGCACCTGTCACTTTGCTCCAGGTTCCAGCTCGATCTGATGATCCACCTCCCTCTTAGGTGGTAGTTTCTTGGGCAACTCGGCTGGCATCACGTCCTGGTACTCCTTCAAAGCTTTTTGCACCTCCAATGGAACGACCTCGACTAGTTCTTCGCTTTCCTCGATGATGGATGCTACAAAGGTGGGTTCTCCCTTCTGAACACCCCTCTTTAGTTGTAGAGCCGACAGTGCACTCGAGCAAGTCTCCTTGGTCCGGGTGGCTGGAATCACACATGGAGACTTCTCGTCACTGATGCTGACTACGCCGAGGCAAGGCACCACGGCAACTTTGGCACGATCCAAGAAATCCATTCCGAGGATAACTTTGAAATCGTCCATCTTTACCACCATGAAGTCGGTAATTCCCTTCCACGCGCCAACCTTCATTTCGACCCCCTTGGCCGCTCCGTGAGCAGGTATGGCTTCTGAATTTACCTCCTTGATGGTGCTTGAATCAGCTTCGACCTTCAACTTCAATCTATCGGCTTCTCCTTTTGAGATGAAGTTATGTGTTGCGCCAGAATCGACCATTGCCTTGGTCTTCTGCTCGTTTAGACTTATGTCCACATACATAAGTCCTTTATTCTCCTTTGGTGCTGGACGTTTTTCCTTGGGCTGGCTCTTGATTGCGCTTAACCGAACGGCTCCCAAGTGCGAGTCTTCGGTTCTTTCTTCATGCTCCGCGATCAAAGAGTTGAGCAAGTTATTTTTGGGACAACTATGAGCAAGATGGTCACCTTGGCAAATGAAGCATTTCTTCACACGGTTATCTTGCCTTCCTCTCCACCCGTTGTTTGGCTTGGACCCTTCGCGGCTAGTTTGTGGCTTATCGCGGTAGTACCTGTCTCCCCCACCCGTTCCTTGTGATAATAGCTTGGATGGCTTGTTCTTGGCAAGTTGATCAGGTTTGCTAGAAAAGTCATCAAGTTTCTCGACAGTGCTTAATGCGGTGGACAAGTCGGTAATACCTCTTCGTTGAAGTTCCATAGAAGCCCAACGAGGTAGGCCACGATTGAAGTGGTAGAAGCGGTCCTCGTCTGCCATTGTTAATATGTCTAACATGAGGGAATTAAATTGCTTGACATATTCGGAAATGGTACCTGAATACTTCAAGTTTTGAAGTTTGTCCCGAGCTTTATGCTCAACGTTCTCCGGATAGAACATGTCTTTGATCTCCCTTTTGAACTCCGCCCAAGTAGTGATGGTGCAGACTCCTCAATCGATTTCTGCATATTTTCTTCTCCACCACAATAATCCATCTTCTATCAGGTACATGGTCGTCGTGTCGACCCGTTCTTGCTCGTCATCAAGGCCCATGGCCCTGAAGTATCTTTCCATGTTCCATAGAAAGTTTTCCAGCTCCTTAGCATCCCTTGCGCCGGAGTATTCCTTTGGTTCTGGCACCCTCACTCTAGATGGTCCACGAACTGTATTTCCTCGGATTAGGGTCTTTAGCTCATCGATTTGAGCTTGCAGCATCCTCACATGAGCATCTACCTCGCGCTTATGTGCACCCATCTCGTTCCGATACGTCTCAAAAGAGACCTCCATCGATTTCTCCAAATCGTCTTGTTGCTCCATGGATTCTCCTAAATCCAGGTTCAACTTTTCTACCTTTTCTTCCAGTGATCCAACAGGAGATTCTAAACGGGGGCCCACTGACTTATCCCGTTGTTGTTTCTTTGTCTTCTCAACCTTTTCATTATTGTTAGTGATAACAACATTTGCATCATTTGAAGACATGGTGAGAGATCTTACCGAGAGTAGTATGAACGTAGCTCTGATACCAGTTGTGACGGGGTCGGTCCTTCGCCTCGACTTAACTCCGTGCGGCACTTGTCTAGAATTCTGTTACTAGATAAGTAAGCCTCCCAAACAAAGTTTAACACAACTTTGTGTAACTACTCAAGATCAAAACTCACAAGAAACTCAAGAACGCTCAAGAACACTCAAGAACAAGAGAGAATGATTGAATGAGAGAATTAAGTGTGTATTGCTCTCTTACTTGGATTGTTGGATTATTGGATGATTACAAATGAGAATGGCATCCCTATTTATACTAGTTGGGAGCCAAGAATGTTCTAGAAGATTATCTAAGATCTATACAAGTGTATGGCTAGGATCTACTTCTAGATTGTTCCACTCTTATCCACAAATATCTACATTATTCTAGAATGTTCTAAGAAAAGACAAATGAGAGAAGATTCTAGAATGGAAGGATAGTCATTTAGCCAAAGGGGCTAGCCAAGGTGGTGCACAAAGGTGAATTAGCCATGTGTTGAGCCATTTGGTGCACCCTTGTGACATCCAGCTCCAGCACCAATACCTTACCATTTCGTACTAGCAATTGTTGTTCATTCCACCATCACCATCGAACTTTCCTCTTTTCACCACCATTTCCTCTCGTTTACCTTAATCACCACAAGCTTTCATCTCTCTTAATTACCACCAGGAGCGAGTACATTACACCCCTCTCACCAACTTCTTGTTCATCCAACATATAAAGCTCCCCCAGAACCTCAAAGTCACCAGAACTCCTTCATCAGTCGTACGAACACCAAAACCAACACTGTCTGCTCGAGCTCCACAATCTAAATCGCAAGTCGACAACCTCATACACATACCCCTAGCCTTTCTATAACTTAGTCTTTGTTGCGAGATAAACACCTCTCTCGGTACTCTTCCGTAGATAGAAGTTGCAGTTAATTTGATTTTAATCACCATAAAAGGTATGTATTATTTGAAAAGTCGACAAGGTACCATTTAATATGATAATGATGTTAACGTTCTAGTAACATATGGTCGTACTTAAGTTTATTTTTGAGAAAATATCATTAGTTTTGCATTGAATGTCAGTCCAGTATAATTCCAATTTGACAAATGAATTGTTAGATTATATATAGGCTTATATATATGGTCTTGGTCTAGGTTTGCTAAGAACTGTGAAACCTACTTTTGGTGATCTAACAAGTTAACAACAAGAACTTGGGTGCCTAAACATAGAAAATATGATTGCGTGTTCTTTGATAAAGCCCTTATTCAGTAAAATATGATAAGTAAGAATGACCCTCTAATTCTGGCTCATGTAACATGAAATGAGAATGGCTCTTATGACAAGTTGGATAACGTCCTTGCACCTACTATTAGTATATCATAACTATTGTTTTATTATCTTTCGAAATGACATTTGATTATGATGATTTGAATAAAGCTCGTATTTTCTAAATCAAGAGACAAGGGTCTCATGTGAAGATGCCATTATTGGAAGACTACTCCTACTGCACAAGATGGTGCTAAACAAGGACTAACTTTCTATTACACACGATGTCACCTTATGCATATTGAAAGTAGGATAGTGGATCCGGCGAGCATGCATGGTGAAGGCATCACTCCATACATTATTGTAAACTTATTCATTCTCGAAAGACAATTGGTCAGCTTATCGAATGTATCATGGGAAAGGCTGCATCTCATGTGGAGCTGGAGGAGACACTACTTTCTTTACTGATAGTTGTAGCGTGTAGAGTATGTCACGATTAAACTCAAAACTCTTTAGTTGGGATCTATTTGTATAGTGAAATCTATGATGTCACCCAAAATTATTTGTGGCAATATGCTCTGTTACACCCAATCAAACTATTTTTAAGTCATAATATAAAAGTTGATTAATTTGATGATTAATATTTATAATAGGTCGATGTTACTCAATTTTATTTTTGCATTTCATTCAGCCTCTGAGCAATTACTTATTATGTGTTTTGCTCACCTCTTAGCGTGTACCATTGATAGGTGCACTATTTGTGTTACTTTAATTCATTGTTTTTTGTTAGTTTTCATATCATTATTCTTTGATTTTGTTTGTTTTTGAGTTTTTTAGGAGTTTTGAAGTGTATTCAACCAAACAAGAAGAAAGGAATTCATTACGACATGAAATGAGCAATGAGTTTAACAAATGGAGAAGGGCCAAAGACCAAATTCAACTCGCTCAAATCCAAAGTTTCTCATCAATATCTTGAAGATAATTGAAAAACGTATCCAACGCCAAAAGAATGAGGTCATTCCGAGTTCTTATGAGGAAGTTATGAGCAAAACAGCCGAAAGAAAATAGCGAAACACACAGAAAAATAATCGGGAGATAACACGGAAGTTTAACTACCGATTATAGGCAGTTTCGGACACAGAAAAAGTCATATTTTGAGCTCTAACAATCGGTAGATAAGGAGGGTGTCGTGACTACGATTATGGACGATTTTGGCATCAAAAAACTCTTGTTTTTGGACACCAACAATCGGTAGATAAAAGAGGATTGATAATACCGATTATGACTCGACGAGAGCCACTTCTAAGACACGTTATGGACTTCTAAATCAAGGAAATATGGTCTTGGAAAAATTCTAAACCCTAGAAGGAGGAGAGACTTGAGGGCCAAGCATTGAAGGCTATAAAAGAAGACATCTTAGCCTCAAACAATATATATTCTTACACCATCATACATATATTATACATATTTTAAGTAATCTCTTATCTTCTACCTCTCATATCATAACTTCTACATAAAAAACCTAGGGTTTTCCCCTTGGGGAGAAACCATTCTTCTTCTTTGTATATTTTCCATGGGTTTTAGTAAAACCATGAGTAGGTAACTTTGTTCTATCGGTTGGGGTTGTAGTTGGAAGTCCTAAACATGTGAATCAATCTGGCTAGTTATTATTGATTATCAAGATCTCTTTTTATCGTTCATGTTCTACTTTTAATATCGCCATGTATGATTGGATATGTGTTTGTTGATGATGCATACTAAGTGAAAACATATTCATATCTAAAGCTAAACTAGGTTTTGGAGATACGGAATAGTCGATAGACCCAGTTGCAAGTAGCATAGTGTGATTACTGATTGTAAAACCTTTGTGTGATTGTATGTAGAAGCTTGGCCAATGTTAAATAGAATACTCGTAGTAATTCTATTGCATTGATTATCCTAATTCAAAGAACCTAATGTTCTTGGAGGATTAAACTTGATAGCACGTTGCGTTAGGTTGTTCGCTGAGTAGTCACGAAAACGTGTAAATATAAGAAAACTCTCGAAAAAATTATATCAACTGGAAGATAATGGAGCACCAGAAGAATTCTCCAAGAAATTAGTAGTACCATACGTACGGAATTCAAACGACGTTTTGCTAATGGAGAATATAAAGTCGATGAAGATTGCGATGAAAAGTATGATATCGAAGATGATGAAATATTTGAGAATGAGGCTAGATTGAGTAATATTATGGAAGACCCAATTGAGCTTTCCAAGGAATATAATGATAACGTTAATGTCGAGATTTTGGTTGAGGTAGAAAGTAACGAAGATTGGTTGAAAAGTTTGATAGAGAACCACGATACATATGAGGTAAATAATTCATTGGAGTTCTTCAAGAATAATGAGGATCCTTAATACAAGCGAAAGTGGACGGTTTCTCTAAACCTTTTCAAAATTCCATTTTGAATGATCCTCTTCCTCTAATCGAGGTAGTTTTCAAGAAGTTGTTAAACCAACTTTTAGGAAGATACCTCACCTGGGGTTGGAGTTGTGTGCTTCCAAAGTTTCTACGGATTATTTTACTTCTAACTATCCACCATTGGAGATGCTTGATTCTAACAATATGCAGGTTACCCAAGTGGAACCCAATGAAGTTCCCAAATTATATGTTCTATAGACACTTCCAAGTGTAGAAAAGATAAAGTGTAGGGGGTAACTTCCATATGATAATGGTTTCACTAGTACTATCATATGCTAACATTTGTGCGAAGCTTTTATTAGAATTGCATATTATTATCTGGGCGGATCCTCAAATTTTCAAATTGTTGGTGTACGGACGCTAACGAGAAAGTCAGACTGGGGACGTTAAACTAAGCGTTGAATGAGAGACAACCCATTGATTTTGTATTTATATCTATATCTTGTTAGTTTTTCTTATCTTTTCATATCATTAGTAGGAATATCCCATCTTGATTTTACATTGGAAGAGTCAATTTACATTGAGGACAATGTAAAGTTTAAGTGTGGGGGAGTGTTTAAGTATATAGATTTTTAATATGCGCTTTTGTAGGTAGAATTTTTAAACTTTTTTTATATATTTACATGAAAACCTCCAACTTTTAAAGATTTTAGAGTCACTTAGTATACTTCAAGCTAAGTTTACATACGGAGTGAATAACTGAACTTAGAAGTATTAGAGAACTATATTTGGGTTGCTTAGTTGATGAGAGGCTAGAGATGACAAAAAGGGACTTAAACCGCCGGTAGAGAATACAGTATTAGAGAAGCTGATCCTTCAATACCTATGAGTGAGTCATCAAACCCTCGATTCTTTGAACTTGTCTAAATTATCCGGTTAGAGTGTTTCATCTGCGGAAACCCCGGGTAAAATGATGAGCTACCCAACCTCGCACCAACTTCAACACTACTTTTTGATCTCTTGAGTGCTAATTTCGTCAATCATGAGGGTGTCATCAGAATTGCTAACTCTATCTTGTAGTCCTGTTTGCAGTTGACACCATTCTCTCGACAAAGCAGCAATAGAAACACATTATGATCAACAAGCGGAGCATCACAAATTCGAAGGAAAGTTGAAGACGTTCAAGGTTTATAAGCAACGGTACAAGAAAGTGCGAATTTCATATTCAAGTAAAGCAACATGAGACGAAGAGCATAATTATATATACATGTTGAAGACTTATGTACAAGAGTGAAATAAATCAAAAGATGTAAGTTAGTGAAGTTCATGATATCGAGACAATACAAGTTGTGAAGAATCAAATGGTAAAGTCCTTATCCCACTGACATAGTAGTTTCATTTTATTTTTCAGTTTGTAATTTGAGTTCTTCAAAAAAAAATCGAAAAAAAAAAAAGAAAACAAAAACAAAAACAAAAAAAAGAACAATGTTTATCATTGCTTTAGTATATATTTGTTTTTGTATTCATTCAATAAGGTCGTGGGGAAGAAGAAATCTATAAAGCAATTTCAAACAACAAGGAATTGAAAGGAAAAGAGTAATAATTGTCAAGGTTTTACGAAGTTCAAGAGTTGAATATCGAAGACTGAAGACGTTTCTATTGGATGATGTGAGAGTGGTGCTGATTGTGAATCGGGTGAGAAGGTAATTAAGCGTTTTCATCCTCACATAGTGGTAGATTTCCTTTCTTAGAGTTCACTAGAAAAATAGAAAGGAGTTCTTTTTCGTCCCACGTTCTATGGGATAACATCTTCATATAATTCGGAAGGTTACCTTTCCTTCCCACCATTCAACGTGTGCAGGATTCTATTTTCGCTCCTGCCTGCACAATGAGAACCATAAAGTGTGTTTTTTGAGTGCAAATTTATAAAACCATATTGGTGAGGCAGAAGTAAATATTCGATCGCTCTCGAAGCTGGATTCTTTCATATGGAGGTTTTCTCCTAACTCAAGAGTTAAGCATGAGAATAATATTTTTTAATATTTCTAACTTCTTATTGTTAATGTGTAGAAACTTTACGTCTTCGTAACTCTTTGGATGCATGTGCTCCGGAATATTTGAAAGTTGGAACATAGGTTTTGTGGGTATACCTCTTGTAAACCCCCACGAGATTATAACTCGTCCACTAGGGACACCTAGGGGTTTAAAGGCTTGTTACACATGCTAAGTGTAACCATATCCTCAGCGAAAGAAAGTTATTGTAGTTTAGTTAATTTTAGTTAGGTAATTTGCTCGAGGACTAGCAAAAGGCAAGTGTGGGGAAATTTGATAGGTGCATTATTTGCATTAGTTGGATATTTTAATTCATTGTTTTTTTGTTAGTTTTCATATCATTATTCTTTGATTTTGTTGTTTTTGAGTTTTTTCAACCAAAGAAGAAGAAAGGAATTCATTACGACATAAAATGGGCAAGGAAGTCAAGTTCTACAAATGGAGAAGGGTCAAAGACCAAATTCAACTCGTTCAAATCCAGAGTTTCTTATCAGTATCTTAAAGATAATTGAAAGAAGAATCCAACGCCAAGAGAATGAGGTCATTTTGTGTTCGTATGAGGAAGTTATGACCAAAACAACCGAAAGAAAATAGCGAAACACACAGAAAAATAATCGGACGATAACACGAAAATTTAACTACCAATTATAGGGAGTTTCGTACACAGAAAAAGTCATATTTTGAGCTCTAACAATCGGTAGATAAGGAGGGTGTTGTGGCTACCGATTACGGACGATTTTGACATCAGAAAACTCTTGTTTTTGGACACCAACAATCGGTAGATAGAAGAGGAATGATAATACCGATTATGACTCGACAAGAGCCACTTCTAAGACACGTTATGGACTTCTAAATCAAGGAAATACGGTCTTGGAAAAATTCTAAACCCTAGAAGAAGGAGAGACTTGAGGGCCAAACATTGAAGGCTATAAAAGAAGACATCTTAGCCTCAAACAATATATATTCTACAGCATCATATATATATTATATATTTTTTAAGTAACCTCTTATCTTCTACCTCTCGTATCACAACTTCTACATAAAAAACTTAGGGTTTTCCCATTGGGGAGAAACCATTCTTCTTCTTTGTATATTTTCCATGGATTTTAGTAAAACCGTGAGTAGGTAACTTTGTTATATCGGTTAGGGATGTAGTTGGAAGTTCTAAACATGTGAATCAATCTGGCTGGTTATTATTGATGATCAAGATCTCTTTCTATCGTCCATGTTCTACTTTTAATATCCACATGTATAACTGGATGTGTGTTTGTTGAAGATGCATACTAAGTGAACACATATTCATATCTAAAGCTAAACTAGATTTTAGAGATACGGAATAGTCGATAGACCCGGTTGCAAGTAGCATAGTGTGATTACCGATTGTATTAAAAATCTTCGTATGATTATATGTAGAAGCTTGACCAATGTTAAATAGAAAATTCTAGTAATTCTATTGCATTGATTAACCTAATTCAAAAACCTAATGTTCTTGGAGGATTAAAGTTAATAGCACGTTACGTTAGGTTGTTCGCTGAGTAGTATTCACATATTCATCGTTATCGTATATGATAACATAAGGAATTTACCAGGCTATTCTCTCGATGGGATAATCTAGGGCTATCGGTATAAAGAGAAAATGGATGCTGATTCTAATCAATTGCTTAGCATAATTGGTGATGGAAGATGAACCCTCTAACCAGTATATTTTGAATAATGTTCTTAGATTTTTATTGTCGTATAATATCAACCTGATGTTTTTGTTGACAATTGTTCATTAATTCTTTTGTCGACAATTGTTCATTAATTCTGTAACGACTGTAGCAAGAATATACCATCGTAATATTTCGGCTCAATGCACAGATTTGATATCACGCTTGAGGTGGGTATAAGATTGACATGAATCCCAACATCATCATATCTACAACATAAACATTAAGATAGTGAATGAGGTGAACAATCCAACGGTAAAAAAAATTTAAGCTGAGACATTTAATTTTCAGATGTACTAATAACTTTCTTTTCTCCTATATCACTCAAAATAGTGCTCAGTGCCGAATATACACGGTTTTTATACCAGTTTTTTTTTTCAGCATCAAGTGTTGCAGTACTTATGTCTAACCAAAATCTCATCTCCATGGAGAAGGAAATCCTATACAAAAATACGTTGATTTATAAATGCATAAAACACACAAAAATCAAACAAAACTAAAACACCACACCAACCACCAAGAACATCTTGAATTCCAAACAAAACCACAAAGATGCAACAATATCCAATGGGTTACTCATTAACATACTAATTTATAACTCAAAACCATTCACTGAAAACCAAGTGATAACAACCATCCATCCACAATCGGTTGACAAGTCCAATACCTATATCTTGATTTCGAATGGCAATGCAACGCGAACCCATATACATGTATCGTCTTAACTACTTATATAATGGACAACACCTATTTTGACTGCAAAATAAATACATAATAGATTTAAGAAAAGAATGGACAAAATACACTCATTACTAAGAAAAGAGGTCAGTAAACATGTGGTTACCTTTTAGATTCTGTAAGAGCAGTGCATTGTTCAGGGTTCTTATCTGGATTTCTGTCTAGCTCACTCGTAGTGTAGCTGTTGTCATAAAATATATAGCATTAGTAAAAAATATCAGAAGTGTAGAATATCTATTACGCCCATGAAATTGAAAACATATTCATCAGCAAGTGAAGTCACGGTTGAGTCAGCTAACTCAGCTGCATACTGGTGGATATAAAATCTATCACAATAGTAACTGAAACCGACAGTAATTACCGTGAAGGAACCGACTGTAGAACAAAAGGGGCATATTGTACCTCCTTTCAGAAGCAACACGTTGTGTTTCCTGAAACTCATTTAGAACTGATTCAAAGTCCGTAAAAAGTTTAGCATCGGTATCTTTCTGCTAGCCTGCAGTAAGTTGGATTATATTCCAGGTGTTAGCCAATCAAGTGTGCCAGTTCTGTAATAAACCTAACAGCATGAAAATGCCCATCAACTTAAAGTACCAACTCAGTGATATAGAAATTACACTAACTTCAGTATGGTCATCTGCATCACTTGCTTGTTTGAGTTTAGATGAAGTATCTTTCACCAACTGTGCAATATGTAATCTTGTCTTGTGCCTATGAGCATAAAAAGTTAACTCTGAGAACCGTTACAGCACATAATCAAAGGTTATCAAGCTACAACCTTCAAAGTACATGAGTATTAAATGAATAACAAATCATGACTATTCAGCACAGCAAAGACTCCGTTAAGTTAGACGTGTCAGTAAAGTGCCATTAGGATTTAGGTTGCACCATTAGAAAATTCAAGTCTCAAACACAGGGAGGTTGGCAGGTTGCCATTAAGACAATGATGCCAAGCTCCTCTACATTAGTTACTCAAAATAAGATGTTACAGCCAATGAAAGACTACTGATTTATTTTGAAGGATCATTAGGTTTCTCTATCAATCAGATGTGGTTCTTACTAACTAATAACAGAATCAATGATGTGATTACTAAACACAATAAGAAGATTACCTGTATCTTTTCTCCAAGCTGGAAATATCACCATATTTGTTGATGTTGATGTTTAAGTAACACCCTCTCCTTGTACTACTAATTCATTGGTATCTAAACCCTACAGAATCGAACAAAATTTAAAAAATTATTTAAGTAACACTCAGAGTTTAACAAACAATTATTTAGGTTGGACCCTAATCAAAACAAAGAGAATACAGAGAATAAAAACTAAACATGGGGTCAAAATCACAATAAAAAGCGAAAACAACAAAAGATGGAGACAGATGTATAAATCAAAAAGAGATTCTTTTTGATGCTCTACCTAAAACCAATTCAGAAGATACTGAATGATTTTCTAAAGAAACCCCAACAACAACAAACATCCCCGTGAACAAAACACACCAAAATAGAATAGAAGAAAGCTAGGATTTACCAAACGTGATATACAGGGGTCAAGTATAGATGGTTTTTCTTTGGGTAAATATATTCCATCAAAACCCCAAAACCCCACCAAGTAATCGTTGAGTGACCAATGCTGCCAACGAATTAAAAGCAAATTGATAAACCTAATAACCAGAACATATATAAGTTTCATATCAGTAAGAATATATAAACCCTGACTAAATACAAAACTGTAACATTTTCAAGCCCCAATAATTCAAACAAAACTTAAAGTTCGAGAATATCAAATAACAAAGTCTAATAATGTTTCACACTTACTAAAGGCATCACAGAAGACGAAGAAGACGCCATTACAGAGGAAATCTAATCTATGAATTTGTGCGCTCATCTGCACCCGACATACAATATCTCTATGAATTTGTCGATGTTCTTAGAATCTAAACTCAATTGTCAGGATTCTAGGAAATCTAATCTTTGCGGCCCCTATGTCTTGAGAGATATAATCCAAGTAAACCTTTGATTTCCTACTGGTTTATGGTTTTGCTGATCAGTTGGATAAACTAAAAAAAAAAAACATACCCATAACTATAAACACCTACTTATGCAATCACCTTCCACCTCATCATAAAGAAACAAAATAAAATGACATCCTTATTGATAAGCCGATATTTGACTACCTACTGCTTATCTATAAGAACTTCAAAAAAAATAAAGAGTCAAAAAGTCGAATATACATACATACTCTGATCTCCTTCATTCTCCAACACCATCTGGAAATCCTGATACAAAGAAAGAAAATGAATCCATACTCTGAGCCTACGCAATTCCGCTGCACACACATGTTTGTGTTGGGTTGAATTTGAAAGCTTGCAATTGATGCTGACTATTGGTCCCAGTAAATAGTTAGCCACTTCATCTGTTGTATTCCTAACAAATAAATAAAAAAAATCGATTCACGTTACAAAATAAAATAAATGAAAAGATAAAATATGTTATCATAGGAAGGCTTGGATTTATTTCCTAGGCTTTATCCATAAAAATTAACTATATGCCCACAACACTTTTATAACTGTTTCCTTTTTTTTTCCTTTAGTTTTTAATAGATCAGAACACGATATGTTTGTACATAACTTAAACCTAGTTTCATGCCCCTCTATTATAAAAACACAATACTCATTCAATAATTTCATTCATCACCATTCAAAGGTTCAAATTATATATCTGCATTACCTTGCAAACTCACTTCAACGCAGACAGATACAACCCATTTGTATATCTTCCCTATAACTGAAACAAAAGTCTTGGGATCACGATGGCAAAACTTATTCCGAACATAAAGCTTAGGTTCACCAATTACAGACTATTCAAATTTAATAGTACGTAAAAAACTGGTTGATCAGTTTCGGCAGCAGCTTGTTGCTTTTCTTTTGATGGAAATGATGCTTTAACAGTTCCTGCAGGGAATTATAAATATGATAAACACATCGAAATTTATGTATGCTAAAAGACAATCCAAAATTTAGTAACTCTAGTGCTTAAAAACTCTACAAAAATATGTAGTCTAAGATAACTGAAGCAATTTACAACCCTTTAAAATTATCTCTGCTACACGTTCTTTGCAGTGAACTAATTGATGCATTTAAATTCTCCAAAAATAAATCGCTAGAAATAAAAGAGCGTTAAAAGACAAAGAGGTGTCTAACTCCCTATCGAAAACTTGACACAATCTATTATGATTTTAAGCCACACCTTCAAGGCTTTCCTGGCATATTTAAGTAACACCTTGAATCTTTCAAGGACCTCATAGTCATAGCTCAGCTTCCTTATCCCTTGGTATGGTGAAATGTGTTCATAATTGAAGGTGCAAGTAGTCCAAGACTGCAAATTCTAAACTTTCTACTTAACCCATTGAGAGACCATTGCACTCATCCATTGCTCTCTCAACCCAGTACCATATATTGTACATATAAACTATTCTGTCTCTCTCTTTAAACCACTGATCTAGCTGATAATATCACCTATCACTCGGATCTCTCTACACAGTATACACAACCATCATCACCATCAATTCAATGCAAAATATCAATTGGATTACATATACATACCAGGTTTTATTGCAGCCTAAGTCTAAGATAATGACCATAACGTTACAAAACCATCCAAGTAATTGGTGTGATTTATTCTTGGACCATACAGAATAGCAAAAGCAAAATTACATGCACAAATAAAGTTCTATGATTCAAGACATATCAAGTAAGGTACCTTTTCCCCTGGATCCAAAAGACCAGCTTCATCCTCAGGTATATAAACTGTGATACATCCTTTTCCCATTAGACAACACACCCTATAATGACAGTAAGTCAAAATTCAACCGCAAAGCATACAGCTATGTTTAAGAAGACCAAACAGTAAAGAAAATAATAATGCGGTGAATGCTGAGATAGAAGTTGCCCGCGAACATGAAGGTTGTAAACCCTAAACCTTAATTCTTTGAAGCAATCAACAACTGTATAAAAATCAAAAAAGCTCAGGCAAGCACTATCAACCCTACTTAAAATTACCTTAAAAACCGAAACTCTATCCCACCACCATCATCAACACTACCGTAAGCAACAAAACCTCCGACTTCAACCAAAAGAAAAATAACATATTCAACAACAGCACCAAAACCACAATCAATTTACCTAAACACCAGCACCATCACCCAAACGAAGAAAACACAAACGAAAAAGAAAAGGAAGAGTGAAAATTGTCATGATTAGGAAATCTAATTAAATTAGAAAACTTAAACTTTGTCAGAGTAAATCAGTAATCAAGATTAGCTCGTACCAGTACCAATAATAGGCTGTGATTGTTAAAGTGGAATTAATAACGTTATATTGATTTCCATATCAATAGGCAATAACCATCTGTTTATCGGGATTGAGATCAATTAGAGAGTACAGCAAGGAGAGAAGCCCAAAGAAAACAACAAACATATCTAATTCCATAAATAAAAAAAAACAGAATCGTCACTGATTATGCCATAACAGAGTACTAAGAACAATGTCTTTGTCCAAAGAAAACTATCTATTGAAACAACCTTTTATTGAAATAAGAAATTGGCAATGAATCAGGAAATTAAATTGAATGAGGAGTTGCATGCCGGTAATAAAGTTTAGGATAATCAACACCAACTCAAATAAAGATTCAAAAATATAATCACATTCAACTAATAATAGAACCCCAGAAATTATAAAAAGCAAGAATTTTGATTACCAGAAGCTCGTCATGACAGCCCTCTTAAAACATTAGTTGAAAGGGCCTCTCCCAAAACACTTTTCTTTCTCATGACAAACTAAATAAAAAATAATCGAAAAGTAAAAAATAACTTCACTAGATGAAACCCTAGGTCTCAATTTCTGAAATCATTACAAAAATCAATAATTATTACCAAAATCTCTTCTTACCAAGCAAATCCCTTCAAGTTCAACTGAAATCAACAAAAAGAAGATGACGATGTTGCAAGGACTTGCTCAACTATGAGAAGATGATGTTGTGGTTCACCAAATCACTATAGCTGCTCGGGAAGGAGAATTAGATGAAAGTATAGATTCTGGTGGGGGACCTGGTGGGGTAGATAGTGTTGTATCAGGAAACATAAGGAATGGAAACATAGCGGCATAGACGCATAATTATGTTAGAGAATTACTATGATTAAAAATTGCGGTCAAATTAGGAAATAAGAATGTGATAAACAGTTTTATTAGGACGTTGATTATCGGTCAAGGTAGTCAGGATCATGTAGGTAGGACTTAAGGCTCATGTGCAACAGGATAAATTCATGACTTCCAATATAGTTTTTTTTTTTTTGAAGCAATATTGTATATGTATACAGGTGGACTGATTCTCTTAAAACCTGAATCTAAATCCCCACTTCAGTATGCGGCAATGCAACATCACTTTTCTTACCAAGTTTTACAGTGATTTCATAAAACTCACACGGATCTCCAGTCGACGTTGTAGCACCAATTCGTTCTCCACAGAAATGTTGCATAAATTTTCCATCTCTCAGGCAAGAACATACATGGGGCTCTATTTTAGGTAATATGGTTCAATCTCTAGACCTTTCAAATGGGATTCTAACAATTCCATAGTTGAGTTACCTAGGGTTTTTCTATGTTCTTCCATAACATATGTAGAAGTATTTTACTATACTCAATTATATAAATCAGTTTTTTGGAAATAATTTAGTTTGAAAAAGCCAAACCGATATATCCCAAATTAGATATATTCAAAAATTTGGAAATGCAAAAATATCAATAGAGTTTAGGTTAGAGTTTTACCTCAATTATATAAATCAGTTCATCCATAAAGCAGAATCAACCCAATTAAACAATATATCAGAATCTTTTTTTATCCTAATTAACCTAAACCCATTTCATGTTACTATCTAAATCAACCCAATTAACCCTAATTATATAAAAATTCCCAAAATATTTCAATTTTATGAAACACTAACTTTCAAATGTGTAGAACCTAAACGTATTGTCAAAACTAAAGAAGAACAGGAAGATAAAATAATTTAACATACCTTTTTACGACTGAAAATGGTGGTATTGATGGTTGTTGTTAGAAAGGAAGAAGAAGAAGAATGGTGGTGGGTGGTGGGGTTTTAGACTTCGGTGGTGGAGATCTGCTCGTGGCTGTCCAGCCGAGTTCGAGTTGAATAGAAACTTATGGACCTTAGGGTTAGGGCTTGACATGGTTCCCCGTGCCCGTCCGTGATCACAAAATTAGCGAATGCCGGCATAGTCCTCAAAAAAATCTTGGTTTCTCCTTTGCAAAATTCTCGGCTGAAAATCTTAGTTTATGAAACACAAATAACAGTGATGAAAATCGGAAGGAGATGGAATTGTATTTACGCTAAAACGAAGAGGAGAAACTTTAGAAAATTAAGTTCGCTAACCCCATCGCATCCTGCCGTCCTTTGTCTTAATAACTAACCGACGTACACAATGTAGTAGTTAGCTATAGACGGGTCAAGCTGTAGGTCAGCTAAGTGCTGGGTCGAGGTATAATCGCAACCGTGGGAAAACATTCGGCCAATCGGGTTTGTTCTTTGTCTTATCATAAGATAAAATCAGATCCTGATGATATGTTTTTTGGACGATTTCGTCCGTCCTTTGTCTTATCATAAGGCAGGCATCATTTTTGTTTATATTATAGATGTTCTCAATTATGTTCCTATATACTAAATGGGCACATTCAAGTTACCAAAACAACTCATCAGTCAACTGACATACTGTATATACAAATGAGATTCTTTTGGAGATACAACTCTAATAAAGGTAATAGTTTACTTTCTTGGCATAAAGTTTGTAAACCAAAAGATATAGGAGGCCTTTCTTTCAGAGACTTAGGAAGCTTAATCTAGATTTACTCACTAAGTTAGATTGGAGGGTTTGCACTTAATTCAATTGTGGGTCCAAATCTTTTGAAGTAAATACTTTAAAAAATGGTGACATTTTTCATCACTCAGCCGAAGCCAAAAATTGTTCTTACACTTGGAGCGGCATCATCAAAGGTCTTCAAATTGCTCAGCAAAATTATTTCATGGAAGTTAACAATGACAAAAAGACAAAACTTTAGTTAGATAAGTGGATACCTGGTATAGATCAACCTCGTACATCAAACAGTGATATTTCCAATTCTTACCAAAATGTTGCAGAGGTGCTCAATCCTGATAATAATACTTGGAATGTTAACATACTGAATTAATTATTTGATGCTGACACCTCAAGAAGAATTCAAGATTTTTCATAGATACCTCTAAAGAAAATGTCATGATATGGATGCCTGCTAAAGGTGGAAAATTTTCTGTTAAAAGCAGTTTCAAGAAACTGACAATTTATTCAAGAGAAACCCAAGTTAATGGCAGACTTATTCATTATATAATCTGGAAATCTCTATGGGGTTGCAAAATTGCTCATAAGATTAAGTTTTTTGCCTGGAAGTTCCTTAGGGAACTAATCCTAACTAGATGCAAGCTTGCTTTTTACAACAACAACATTGAAACTCAATGTTGAATTTGTGGTAATAATGCAGAGAGTATTGAATATTTGATATTTAGGTGCAGACATGCTAGAGTAGTGTGGAGGGGTATAAATATCAACATCGACTATGTCAGGAGCAACTGCAGTAATGTGGTTGAATGGGTTACAAGCTGGTTTCATGATTACAACATTAACAAATATAATAAATGGTTACATTCTCTCATGACTAGAATTTGGATTATATGGAAACATAGGTGTGAAACTGTTTTACATGGAGTATCTCTTAACCCTTACAACTCAGTTCATAGAATACACTATCACCTCGCCCCTCACTTGCATGATATTAATCCTATTTTTGTGTATCCTAGGGTTTTAACGATATCTCAATGGAAACCTCCTTTACAAGGCATTATAAAAATCAAGTTAGATGCTTCCTTTCACCATTTAACTAATCAACTTAGCACTGCTCTTATACTTCGTGATCATACAAGTGAATGTGGAGGAATTGAAGGAAACTATGCAAATAGAGTCTCAAATCCTGAAGTTGGGGAGTGTATGGTTGTATGTGAAGCACTAGTATGGGCAAAGGAAAAGAATGTAACAAAGATTCGGATAGAAGCAGATGTAAAAGTGGTCATTCGATATATTTATGGTGAAACTCTTCTATTATAATTGGAGAATATAAATATCATTAAGGAAATAAAACATTTAATGTCAGGTTTTAGTTATTGTAATTTTTTTTTGTCAGTCATGATGACAATCGGGTTGCAGATGAGATAGCTTAATCAGTTAGAGAATCTGCAGCTTGAATTGAGTGTTCTAATAATTTTACTGTTGTTGTTTGTAGTCTTTTGGTAAAAAACCAAAGCTTTTTTAGTTATTAATCAATAAATCTTTTAGTTATCAGATAAATAAATAAATATAAGCGGATGTAATAAGATAATATTTAACATATTCAGAAAAACATGTGCAATAAGATAAAAAGCATACCAATGCAAAACGTTAATCACCCGGTGTTACTTTTTAGTCTAGGGGTGTTTGGATACCATTTAAGAAGTTGCTTTTGATTTCTGAAAGAAAAATAACACAAGTTAGTAGTTTGGGTACACAAATTCAGAATGAATTCTAGAAGTAAAAAAATCAACTTTTTATGATATAAAGACATTTTGCTTCTGAACTCTAATTCTAACTTCTGCTTCTGGTATTTGAACAGGCCACCCCCTACAAAGAAAAAAGACTGAAAACTGATTTGGAAGTAGTTCTCGCCGAATTCCTACGGAATAATAACAGATTCCCACACTAATAAAAACAACAAATAATAATAAGATATAATATAAAACGTCTATAATTTCGAAATTTCTCCAATAAAGTCTTTTCCTTTTCTTTTTACTTTCTTGTTTATATTTAGGGCATTCCTTTATGTACCCCTAAAAATACTAACAATACTCGTATTAGTTAGTTACATTAGTTATAATTTGGTTAATCTTAAGATCTAAAAATTGTTTGAAATTTTATATACTCATACCCCCTTCCTAAAGTTTGATAAAACTAATTATCTTTATGATTAAAATGACGAAAAAACAGAAGCAAATGAAAGAGATCATTGGGAGAGATATGCCAAGAATCTAAAATTAAACCCATTAAAATAACAAAATAAGCTAGAAATCATAAGAAGATATTAAAAGTTAGTAAAGAGTGATTAATGTTTTATGAAAATACTTGGCTTAGTTAACTCAGATTAGACCATTAATTTTCCATGACCTAAGTGCCAAACTTGGAAGACGATTACTCAAACAGGAAGAAGATTACTCAAACCAAGAGGAGGGAGGCTTTTCAAGTTACTGTAATCTAGTAAAGAGTAACATGAAGTTATTATTTAGTAAAAGTAGTATCCAGAATATTAATTGCTTACTTTGTTTTCTTTTTTCTCCATTGAAACTCTTTACTTATTACGATGAACATGACTACTGATGACCATTGTAAAAAAATAGAAAATTGTTTTATGAATCCACTTGGTTACTTTTATGGTGAAGAACTAGTTACCAAAATATAGTAAAAACTGTAAAATAGACTATGTTTCTGTGAGAGACTGTTGATTGATAATGATTTACATACGTTGATCATCAACATTCTGATATTAGGTTAATCAACTTAATAATAATTTATTAAAATAAACTAAAATAAAAGACCAAATAAGAGAGCAATATAGTAATAGAAGAAGAGAAACTTTGTTGATTTTTCTTCATATTTACAAAGGAGGAAGAGACCTCTTATATAGGGTTTCTTCCATTAGGGAAATAACTATACCATTAAATCACCAATTACACCTAGAATAAGGGGGTTACAAGAGTTACAAAATTAACACCCATGAAGTGGATATTAAGTGCCTAATTACTATGAATTAGTGGAGTGGTGGTTCATCTCCATATAATTATTTTATAACATTCCCCCTAGATATCCACCACGTAAAAATGTTGCCTCGTTAAAACCTTGCTAGGAAAACCCATTGGGAAAAACCATAGCGAAGGAAAAAGAGTGCAATATGTGGTGAATGTTAATAGAACTACCTCATTAAAACCTTGCTAGGAAAACCCTGTGAGAAAAACCATAGCGAACGAAAAAGAGTGTAGTTTTAAAAAAAAAATATCCCCCTCTTTACATCTTCTATAACACTTTTAACTTGACAAGTATTTGAGTTGCCTCATTCCAATCTTGTGCACCAACTTCTTGAATGTAGAGGTTGGTAATGCTTTAGTGAATAAATCAGCAAGATTCTCACTTGATCGTACCTGCTTTACTTCAACTTTACAAGTTCATGTGTGAAGAAAAATTTAGGAGAAATGTGCTTTATTCGATCTCCCTTGATATAACCATCTTTGAGTTGTGCAATACAAGCGGCATTGTCTTCATATAATACTGTTGGAGTGTTTTTAGTCGAAAAAAGCCCACATGATTCCTGAATATGATGAATCATACTTCGCAGCCAAACACACTCACGCTTGCTTCACGGTATGCCAAAAGTTCAGAATGATTTGAAGAGGTAGCTGCTAGTGTTTGCTTTACTGACCGTCACGATATAGCTGTATCACCATATGTAAACAAATAACCTGTTTGTGATCGACCTTTGTGGGGATCAGAACGATAACCTGCATCTGCATATCCTACTAATTTTGTATTAGATTCTTTTGAATAAAATAAACCCAAATCAATTGTTCCACTAAGGTAGCGCAGAGATGCTTAACACCATTCCAATGGCGTTTAGTTGGTGCATAACTGTATCTTGCTAGTAAGTTGATAGAAAATGCAATGTCAGGTCTTGTACAATTTGCAAGATACATTAGTGCCCCAATTGCACTTAAATATGGCACTTCTGGACCAAGAAGTTCTTCACCATCTTCTTTGGGACGAAATGGATCTTTGTTTTCATCAAGTAATCTAACGACCATTGGAGAGCTTAATGGATGTGCTTTGTCCATATGAAATCGCTCCAAAACTTTCTTTGTATATGTAGATTGATGAACAAAGATACTATTTGACAAATGTTCAATTTGTAGACCAAAACAAAACTTAGTATTACCAAGATCCTTCATTTCGAATTTTTTTTTCAAATAGTTAGCAGTTTTTATGAGCTCTTCAGGAGTCCCAACTAGATTTAAATCATCAACATAAACTGCAATAATAGCAAAGCCAGAACTTGATCTTTTGATAAAAACACATGGACATATAACATTATTAATATAACCTTCTTTCAACAAGTATTCACTAAGACGGTTATACCACATTCGCCCCGATTGCTTTAGTCCATACAAAGATCTTTGCAGCTTTATAGATTACATGCCTCTTTCTGCTGATTTGTTTGCTACATGCATTTTAAACCCTTCAAGGATTTTCATGTATATGTCACTATCTAGTGAGCCATATAAATATGCTGTGACTACATCCATAAGATGCATGCCCAAATTTTTTGAAACTGCTAAACTTATCAGAAATCGAAATGTAATTGCATCCATTACCGGAGAATAGGTTTCTTGATAATCAATACCAGGTCTTTGTGAGAAACCTTGTGCAACAAGTCGAGCTTTGTATCTTACAATCTCATTCTTTTCGTTGCGTTTTCGTACAAATACCCATTTGTATCCGACGGGTTTTACATTGTTTGGTGTCTGAACAACGGGACCGAAAACTTCACGTTTTGCTAATGAATCGAGTTCTGCTTGGATTGCATCCTTCCACTTTGGCCAATCACTTCTACGTCGGCATTGGTCGACGGTTAGTGGTTCAGGATCATCAGTATTTTCAAATACATCCAAGGCAATTGCATAAGCAAATTTATGATTAGGAATGATGTTGTTCCTATCCAATAGTCCTTCTGTACCTACATGATTTATAGAGATCTCTTTATTTTCAGGTACTTCTTCCTCTTGATGTGCAATACTTTCGGATTCATCAATCATTGATTTTGTGGATGTGGTATTTTCTGGAATCCCCACATCCTTTCTTTTCTTCTGCGGAACTGAATCTTTTGCACCAAGAGGTCTTCCACGCTTCAACCGTAGTTTAGACACATCATTTTGTCATTCAGAGACTATTACTCTCGCTGGAGTATTTGCAGCAGGTATATATGATTTTGTTACTCTACCCGTGTCCGTGAATGCATCAGGCATTCTATTCGCAATAGTTTGCAAATGTATGATCCTTTGGACCTCAAGTTCACATTGACTAGTGCTAGGATCAAGGTGAGCTAAAGAGGGAGTATTCCATGAAATTTCACGACGTTCCTCAAGCTTTAGATTTTCTCCCCCTAACGACGGGAAATTTGACTCATCAAAATGGCAGTCTGCAAAACGTGCCTTAAAAACATCTCCTGTTAATGGTTCCAGGAACATGATTATTGATGGAGAGTCAAAACCAACGTAAACTCCAAGTCGGTGTGTGGGCCCATCTTGGTCCGTTGCGGAGGGGCTATTGGGACATATACAGCACAACCAAAAATTCTTAAATGTGAAATATTTGGTTGTTGTCCAAATACAAGTTGTATAGGTGAGTAGCTATGATAACTGGTAGGTCGGATACGCACCAGCTCAGCCGCATGTAAATTTGCATGACCCCAAGCAGAAATTGGTAATTTAGACCGAAAAATTAATGGTCGAGCGATTAATTGTAATCGTTTAATTAAAGATTCTGCTAAACCATTTTGGGTATGCGTGTGAGCAACAGGATGCTCAATGTTAATTCCAATTGACATGCAATAATCATCAAATGCTTTAGATGTAAATTCACCAGCATTATCAAGACGAATAGTCTTAATGGGGTGATCCGGAAATTGTGCCCTTAGTCGTATGATTTGAGCAAGTAGCCTTGCAAAAGCTACTGTACGACTTGAAAGTAGGCAGACATGAGACCATCGGGTTGATGCATCGATTAAAACCATAAAATATCTAAATGGTCCACAAGGATGATGGATAGGTCCACATATGTCTCCTTGGATTCTTTGTAAAAAGTTAGGTGCCTCAATACCAAACTTTGATGGAGATGGTCTAATTATTAATTTTCCTTGAGAGCATGCATCGTAAGGAAAATCATGAGGCGTAAGAATCTTGTGATTCCTTAAAGAATGACCATGTGAGTTTTCCATAACCCCACGCATCATCGTAGATCCTGGATGACCAATACGGTCATGCCAAAGTTTAAAAAGCTTTGGATCAGATATTGCAAGATGTGTTTCTATTATACTAGTGTGGTATAATCCAGATGCAAAAGCCGGAAGCCTTCTAACACACATTTCTTGCCTGAGATAATAGAAGTTATACAAAGATATTCAATATTATTTTCGCTAATAGTCTCAATATGATATCCATTTTGACGAATATCTTTAAAACTAAGCAAATTTCTTGTGGATTTGCTAGAATATAAGGCATCTTGGATAATTAATTTTGTATCATTAGGCAATAATATAACAGCTCTTCCGGAACCGTTAATTATTTTTGATATTCCCGAAATGGTACTAACATTAGCATCGGCTAGTTTTAGACGTGAGAAAAATCTCTTATCTCGGAGAATTGTATGTGTTGTTGCACTATCTACGATGCACATAACCTTATCACTTGCATTAAAAATGCTCAAGCCTTTAGCAAAATCCATATCTTCAAAAATAGAAATATAGTTCAAAAATTAATGTAAAAATAAGAGAAATTTAAGTATACCTTAAAATTAAACTTAAATTCATTAAGAAACAAAACTACATGAAAGCAAAATTCACCTAAACAGAATAATTAAACACACCATTGCAGAAAAACAAATACTAACTAACAATAATCACTGCTAACAATAGTGCAATTGTCTTTAGGGAAATGGGAAATCCTACTGAAAATAAAATGGAGTGCCACAATCCATATTTTCAAGATTCATTGTTATTCTCCTGGAGAAGGAAATCCGAAATGTCGAAGTGGGTAATCTCCCCATTCTCAAAATTAGCAAAATTCATTTCGACGTTATTTCCTTGTGCCTTAAGAGATGCTTGGTACAGATTAACCAGATGCTTGGCAGTACGACAGATGCGGGACCAATGTCCTTGCATGCCACAACGGAAACAAGTAGTCTCTTTGTTTTCCTTGGGCTTGCTTTGTGAACCCTTTCCTTTCCCCTTATCTTGAGGGAGGTTGTTGTTGTTTCCTCTTTTGGCGTTGTTATGACCACCCTTCTTCTTGTTATTGTGACGCTTGGGACCATGCCAATGGCCCTTCCCACATCCACAAGATGAAATGACATTCACTTCAGGTATTGCTACAGTACCAGTGGGATGGGACTGATGATTTCTCATCAATAATTCATTGTTTTGCTCAGCCACAAGAAGACAAGAAATTAATTGTGAGTATTTCTCAAATCTCCGCTCACGGTATTGTTGTTGCAGGAGAACATTTGAAGCATGAAAAGTTGAGTAAGTTTTTTCCAAAAGGTCATATTCATTTACAATTTCCCCGCATAATCTTAAACGAGAAACAATCCGGAAAAGTTCAGAATTATACTCACTAATCGTCTTGAAATCTTGTAAACGCAAGTTCATCCACTCATGTTGAGTTCGAGGGAGTATCACGGTTTTTTGGTGGTCATAGCGATCTTTCAAGTCAGACCACAAAGAGTATGGATCTTCCACTGTCAAATATTGGGATTTCAATGCCTCGTCAAGATGACGACAAAGGAAAAAAATGGCTTTTGAACGATCATCCAGGGATTCGTCGTTTCCTTCAACGATAGTTTTTCCCAAGTTCATGGCATTGAGATGAATCTTAGCATCAAGAATTCATGACAAGTAGTTCTCCCCCGACAAGTTAAGAGCAACAAATTCCAATTTTGAGAGGTTCGACATAGTCTGAGAACATGAAAAATATTAGCATTTTTTTTTATTCACATACCACAAATAAAAGATATACATAAACAAAAACCACAAAGAAAAATCTTAACTACATTATATATATATATTCATTGCAAATGGTCATTAACGATTATGGGTACTAATCCATCTTCTATTTAATTGAATTTCAACATCGTATATGTTATCAATTTAACATGTTAAATAAAATAATAAAAAATGTACCAACATGTTCATGAATATGCTTAGAATAGTTAAACAAATAAATCAGATTATTTGCTTATAATAATAAAAAAATTATTTTACAAGATAAAAATTATATCTTAATTTCTTACTGCTAAGGAGAGCTAGCGTGCTGATAACGTAAAATAAACTAAAATAAAATACCAAATAAGAGAGCAATATAGTAGTAGAAGAAGAGAAATTTTGTTGATTTTTCTTCATATTTACAAAGGAGGAAGAGACCTCTTATATAGGCTTTCTTCCATTAGGGAAATAACTATACCATTAAATCATGTTGTAAATTAATTCTTTAGTGGATTCCACCACTCTTACACCCCTCTTACACCACCACCTTATCATCTCCCCTTCCACCTCTTCACATATTTTACTTCTTGGTAACCCCCACATTTAGAGTAATAACTTAGGTTTAATACCTTAGTTATGAGAATGCATTCCATTACTTCCTAATGTTAATGCTATCTTTATCATCCTCTCTTGTATTAGCCTATAAATTGAGGCTCATTCCTTTGTAATGGATACTAATATCTAGTAATGAGAAATTCTCTCTTCTTCTCTATATATTTCTTTTGTGCAATAGTTCATCTTTTGATTTAGTTTATAACACGTTATCAGCATGCTTTGTTAATGAGCTAATTTATTTTATTTTTTTTCAAATAATCTAATAAGATCGAAATTGCCTATATATTTTTTTTCAAGGGTCGTCAATTGACCACGATGATGATCAAATTTCTACTGTGATGAATCTTACACAATAAGGTAAAATAATATATATCTTTTTTCTTGTTTATTTATTTTGATTTTTGTTTATTTTAATTATTGGTCTTGAAAAAAAAAAAGGATTCCAGAAGCAATCCATGGGATGTTATTAACTCCAGAAGTAGTCTAACATGCAAATTATAAATTTTTTTGTAGCAATCCAAATTATTGTGGGTTCCCGCAGTAATCCATAAATATAGACTCCAGAATTGCTCTATGAATTTTTTTGGATTTCAGGTATCCATAAGATTCTGGGTTCCCGAAGTAGCCCATAGTTACTTAATACTTTTGTTAATGGTTTTATTATTTTTCTCTCGTCAATCTATACTTTTGTTAATGATTTTATTATCAAAACTCAAAATATATGTCATATTCTTTGCTACAAGAGCATAATTTTTACAGCATTAAACGTTTCCGACATATTGATTGATTAGTACCAATCAAGCAGAATTTCCCGCTCAAATTTTGGTAGACGTACCAATACAAGAGCATATGACTATCGTTTATAATAAATACTAATCAGGGTGCACACTGATAAAGTATACGCTGTCAAATTTTATTACATATATGAGCATGGGTGATTTAAAATTATTAATTGTAATTTTATGATGAACAATCCGAAAAAAAAAAAAAAATCGGATGACCTACTTGGATCCAAGGTCACTCACCCATAATATATTTTGCATGAATAATACTAGATGTGATGAGACTTCCCGCCTTTAGAGGGAGGAAAGCAGTCGTTATAAGAACGTCATGAATTGGTCTCATCATAATTCTTGCACCAATTAGGTATAATGTGGAGAAGTTATTCATTCATTATGATATGCTTGAAGCATTTTATTCTTACAATAAGAATAATTAAAACTCATTTGTTGTTGCACGTATTTTGGCATTAGTTTATGTCCCTGCAGGGCATGCCATGAGTTAACAATAATTGAGTCGTCTACAACTCATTTGAATTGTTGATGAAAAAAAATAAAATAGTATATATTCCTTGATAGAGGAAGCCAATCACGCTGGATCAAAATAGTGCTCCTGGGGAGGCTATTGATAATGTTCTCAATGAGACTATTTAACTACGATCTTTAATTACCGAGCCATATTTATCTCCTAAAGAGGAATTCATTCCTAAGTGGACAAGTGGTGTCGATATTAAAGAATGATTTTTATACGCGTACATAATCGTAGTTATTGTCGAACATGTATTCAGAGTAGCGACAACCATACATGTATTATAGACAAAATCCTTTTTCGCAGAGAAACTGCCGTGAAGTATCAACAATATGTATGGTTGACTAATATGGGTGAAAGGCATCCATATTTGGTTGTCCTCTCACTAATAAATTTTTTTGGACATAAATAAAAATTGTGAACCCGGAAGGTTACAAGTTTGATGTTTAATTAGTTTGCATGAAAGTGAGACGAGAGGAACAAGGACGCTAATTGCACAGCGCCACTCGTGGCATTTAATTTCTACAGACACTTGAGATCTGTGAAATTACATCATCTACTCTTTAATGATTTGAAAATACCCAATACTTTGGTAAGTATTGTGTACCCCGTTGATAGATGAATTTTAAGGGAAACTATTATTTGTCAGTTTTACATGTCATAGTCTGACATAATTGTTTGTTATCGAAGATAACGTTCGTGTAAACTTCTAAAAGATTATCACATGTTATACTTCCTTATTGAAAGAATTCAAGATAAAAGATCTTGGAATCATGTATCAAACTTATTAAGCATTATAATGGTCCATGATTTTGTCAAATTTAGAAAGTTTTGACATGTTTACATGGATAAGTACGTAACCTCCTA
>JAJJMC010013841.1:12587690-12598672 GCA_023531435.1 Papaver californicum | reverse complement strand
AATGCAAGGGTTCAGGTTCAGCAGTTTATATCTCAACAACTAATTATCTACACCCTGTTCTTTTCCAAATTATTGTATTGAATCATATAATATACGAGAATTTATTAGTTCTCATTTTGTATCTGATGAAGTTTCTTTATTAGATCACTGTTAGCTTACCCATTGCCTATGACTTTTTAAGCAAACATTTACCACTTCAGTATGAAACTACAACGTATTTTGTTTTTTAAGCTATAGTTACAAAGTAGCATTGTCTTTGTTAACTTTTGGTGATGGAAGTTCTGGCCTTAGCCTTCATTATCTCTAATAGTATGACCCTTTAGACTAGGAAAGACCAAGAGATTGATTCCATACCAGAAATTAGCAATTTGATAGAACAACTTTTGGCCGTCTCCCTTATTTCCCTCATAGTTTGAATATTTTGTAGCACAGTTAATTGTTTTTGAAATGTCTCCTGAGAAGCATAACCTTTTAATTCCGGACATGGTTAAAATAAAGGCAAATATTATGATAAACCCCATCTAAGAAACATAGTTTTAACTTTTAGGTCTTTCTTTTGTGGAAGTCAACCTCGTTAAGGCTCAAGGACCCTGTTATTGAACAGTACGATGGTGATGCAAATTAGGAGAACTCGTGGCACTTATATATTTGACAGTTTGAGAACCATGAAACTTTACCTGATAGTTTAAGCTCACTTTAGAAAATGAAATTTGACATGCATTTCTTCAATAGTAACTGCCTAGCTCTAAAAGCAAGCAACTGTTGTACTATATATACTGCCAACATATCTCGCTGCCAAAAGTAAATGAGCCGTCAAGCACCACCTGAATGACACGTCTAATAGATGTAGTTAGGTACTATCACCAGTAACCATTACCACCCTCCTGAGCCTCCTTGCTTCTTCGGCCAGTCACACTATCAAGGCCTCCATGATTGCTGAACCTGTTTCTGCTACCTTCTGGTTTATTTTCTTTCATCATAAGTTCTGAAATGCAGACTGACTAAATTTGACTAAAGTTCTCACGAGATTTTTCAGCTTAGAAACTATAATCCGCTTGTTATGTTGGTGTTGAGCTTCAAGTTTGTAAATTATCTATATTTCAATTAAACATTATATATCTACTAGGTAAAACAGCATTAATGTTAATAGCGCAGGATATTATCTAAATTGGCAGTGAAACTGGATCCCAAATTATCTTTTGACATGTTGAGCTTTAGCATAGCTTAGATGTTAGAACAGCTCTGACATGCATTTAAGATGATTTTGAGAGGAATAGTAGATGAAATTTGGTATGGGTTTGGTTGAAAATCTGTTATTGCTGTTAAATATTGGATCTGCATGATGTGATTGTTTTTCTTGTTGTTGTCGTTGGTGTAATAGCTAAAATTTTTTGGTCATCATCATTTATTCTTCCAACAAATTGTCTAAACCCTGCTTTTGTTTTCAAATTTCACACTTCTGGTCGTGAATCATATGATATCTTTGTAGGTTTCTGTATGTTGTCTATACCAATTTTGCTAGTGATTATGTGGTATCTGATTCAATTTATTCATGGCTTTCGGTTGTTTAAGCAAGTGTTCAATATAGAGTTCCTACAGAGTTAGTTATTCCTTTATGGGGTATGAAGAAGCATTTCCTTGGTAAACCTTTTGTGATGAAGTTATAACTATTGCCTTTGTCATAAATTTAATAATTTGAACCTTCGATGAACTGTGCAGGACTGAGAGGTCTGTTTGACACCATAATTTAGCAAACTGGGAGAACAATTTTGTTTGTTACACTAACTTCTGTTAATTGATCATCGCCTAGAACATCCTATTCTTTTCAAAAGTCTCTTGAGAAGCATAACTTTTCACAGTTTCTTAATCAAAAAGAAAATGGTTAGAATTTAGGCTAAAACTGGAATGAACCCCATAGGAACAAAAGTTTACTTTTGAGTAATGTTTTTTGAGTTCGCATTGTTAAGGCTCTAGGACCCTGTTGGACTTTGCGATGGTTATGCAAACTGTATAATCGTCTATGTGCGGGTAGGTTTGATAGTGCAACAACTTTGAGGCTTGATCTGCTAATTAAACAACACTTTAGACAATGAAATCTGTTTTTTTTCTCTCCGGAATAAGCTCCAAAGATAACTGTCTACTGCAAATACTGCCTAATTGGGTAACAACACTAGTTGATGAGCGATCACGCTCCACCCGAATGGCAAAACTAGCACCAGTCTAGGATTAGCCACCAATAACCATTACCATGCTCTATACCGGATAGGCCAACATGATTGCTGTTACTATATCTGCTGCATTTTGGTTTATAATACAAATTCTGACTATTGAGTGTACGTTGGTAACTTGTATTTGCTCAGTTCCAATAACCATGTATATGAAATACAAGTTATTTGTTTTTGCTTGATATTCAAACTGACAAAACGGTTGATGTCAATTTGTACTCTGAGCAATGCACTACAATCTGTCGTATTTAAGCTTGGTATTAGGTATAATTGTTCATTTCAGTTGCTTGATGTTTAGTCTTGTATGCAAATCGTCTATGTTGCAGCTTATAGACATTTGGGATGCGTGGCTAATCCTGTTGTGATGTCTGTTTGTTATATGTGATCTGGATCCCATCTTTCAGAAGAAAAAAAATACTAATGTCAATATTTAGCTTTTGGTTTGTTTTTGTATCTTTTTGAAATGTTTTTTTTAGTCAACAGAGAAACTTTCCTTGTGGATATCATTCTGTCTACGCTTCTTTTTTAAAAAAATTAAGCGATCCACTTAAATTGGTTGATAGGGTCTGGGAACATTGTTGGGGCGATGGAAAGAGCACATTACATACTTAATATTAGATCTTGTCAAAATCATTTAGTTGTTGCTTGGTAAAATTAGCCCTGGGAGCTGTAAAGCGAGTCACACCTGTTGCTTTATAATGTGTTTCTTTATGTTCTTTTCACATCTTTGGATATATTTAAGCAGAGTTTTTTGCTTAAATTTGAACTAGCCTTTAGTGCCTCCTTTTTTATCTCTTTGCGTCTATGGTGCTGAATGTATATAGAACACACTACAAATCGTTTGTCTCCGACAAGTATTTAACTTTCATTGCCTTGATGTGCTTAGTGTTATGTTCCATTCGAACAGTAGAAGTCAAACCTTTTTGAGCTCATTCCTGATTTTTTACTTGTGATCCAGTATCATGTCTAAAACTTTATGGTTATTGCCTTAAAGTTTGTATTAACCATAGTTTCCAAGTTTCACATATTGTTTCATCGGCTATTATTATCTGGTTAAAATTCTATTTTTCAACTGTTCGGATTCCAGTTGAATATTTAGATCACTGCTGCATCTTGATGTTTCTCTTTTTTGAATACAACTTTAGAATTGGCGTCAAGCGTTCTCTGTTTGTTTTACTATGTTCAGCGTTGCTCCCCATCTCTCTCCAGCCTCGGTGCTTGTTTTTATTATTGTATTGCTAATAATTTACGTTTACCTTGCTCTTATCCTTCTTGTAAATTAATACAGTTCCCTGTTGGACGTATTCACCGACACCTTAAAACTAGGATTGCTGCTAATGGGCGTGTGGGTGCAACAGCTGCAATTTACACCGCAGCTATCCTTGAATACTTGACTGCAGAAGTACTAGAGCTTGCTGGAAATGCTAGTAAAGATTTGAAGGTTAAACGTATAACCCCAAGACATCTTCAATTAGCAATCAGAGGTGATGAGGAGCTGGATACACTGATAAAGGGAACAATTGCTGGTGGTGGTGTCATCCCACATATCCACAAATCCCTCATTAACAAGTCCTCTAAGGAGTAAAAAGAAGTTGTTGCCGGGGTGGGGTTTCTCTCAAATTCTTTTTTCTTTTTTTCTTTCGGCTTCTACACACCTTTTTGGGAGTGTTTAAATTAGTCTATGAAACCTTTAGCGTAGTGGACTCTGTTTCTGTTTCACTCTTTCCTATTTAAATGTTTGTGTAGTTGTGTTGATTAGAGAAGTTTGGTGGAGAAGATATAGTCCTTATTTAAGTTTTACTACTAAAGCTGGTGGATGGATGTAATATTCATTTGCTTAATCACTGTGGTGGCACTTTTAGAGGGATTATTAGTACCGGGCAATGGATGTCGTAGCTGCTCAAAATTCATACGATGGACCTGTGTGTTGAATAGGTCAAGGGATGAGTATCCCATGGGCTGTTGAACATTCTTGAAGTTGTTGTAGTTATGGATCTTTTGGTTTGATTTCTTTGACCAGAACAGAATGCAGAGTATAAGTCACTTGGTTGCTTAGTATTACTTATTATAGATCGGGCCTGGAAATTAGGATTTGTTGCAGTATAAATAACGTCTTTTCCCATCTTCTACTCATGGATGAAGACCGCGGAAGCGAGTGAAATTAATAAGCTGGAAAAGAATTGTTGAACTAAAAATGGTTCACGGACTTGTACTATGATGTGTTACAAAAATAGAGAAGCAATAACCACCTATTGAGTATGGATCATGGACTGACGTTTTTGTGAAATTTTGAATAGATAATATAATACCTTTTAAAAAAAAAATTGGAATGGCAAGCTCTTTTTGGCTTGGGTCTCCTGTTCCACTTGTTTAGGTAGAAATGTAAAAAATTTCAATCCGAAAAGTCTATAGATTGCGAGGTGAACAGCATATCGAACCGAAGGCTTGTGTGATGCTATCCGTAGTTTTCCAAAATATTCCTACACGAATAAGATAAGAAAAAGGATCGATAGATTCTCTAATCCAAAATAATTCCTCTTGGGTGCAACCAGTTTTGATCGAACAAACAAAAAGGACTTAACTAAAAAAATCACAGTAAAATGGTGGCATGTAACTGTGAGTAACTAAGTATGTCATGATATTCTTAAGTGCCGGCCATTTGGCGAATTAGTTGTAACAAAAAGAGAAGGTAAGCAATGTAAGCTGGAATCTTAGTAATTGAACTTCGTTTTCACCGTTACAATTACAAAACAAAACGTCTAAACAAGAGAGGTAACTAGCTTGAGTGTGTTCTTGCAAATACTAGTAGAATGCGAATACAAGCAGCAGCCAACATTGATACTAACTTGGGGATAGAAAAAAAATACTTCTAAGCAGGTTACAAAGAAAAAGGAGAAGCATTGTCTTGCAAACATAGTCAACCATATCAAGGGAGTATCTATGCACGTCGGCTTCTGGCTCACTGTCTGCAAAGTGATTTCGTCGATTTAAACGACTTAGCAATTCAAGTGGCAATTTATTTTATTTATTTCACAAACCTCTTTCTGAATAATTTTCCCCGCCTTGTTATCTCTTTATTGTATGCCCATTTGCTACTTCGCTTCCAAATTGCTCTTTTATGTTTCATTGCCATAATCGAGATTTATAGATACAACGTCCAAGCTTTCAATCTCTCACACTCTAGGTCTCTGATCACTGAGTCATTATTTCTTCAGCCATACACACACAAACAAACATATAGTTCTTGTACTATGTTGTCATCACAACACTATAAAGCATGCAGTCTAGGGTCTTCGAATGTCAGGGTCGCTACGAAATTTACACATGGTTCAAAGCGTTATTCTCCTCGTTTAATAATTGTTCAGGCAGTATTTACAACCAAGCCTACTGCTACTACTAGTACTACAAATGTAACAGATCACACAATTCCCACACCTACTGTTTACAAAGACAATTGGTTCGATCGACTTGCCATTAAACATATTTCTCAAAGCATCCAAGCTATTACAGGTACATACTTTTCATATATAGTCCAGATTCCCATCTCTATCTATATAATATGAGCATCGTTCTCTTTCTGATCAATTGCATATACATGTACAATAATTGGACGAAAGGATTAACATTAGCATACTGGTATTGCATGTGAACAGGAGTGAAAAATGATAAGTGTGGTTATGAAAGTTTTGTAGAGGCGTCAGCTACGGTGGTTCAAATTTCCAAAGACACGAAGATGCAACAAGAATTGGTTATCCAGTCTCTCAATAAAGCTTTCCCTAAACGCATCCTCTCCTTGGTATAATCAACTTCATGCAATTCGCATTTAATATCTCATGTTAGCTCTGTATGTATCCATGTCCTATTAAAGAGGTCGTTGCTTGTAAGTGGCTGTTTTCTGATGTGTTCCCCTCCTAAATTGACCAGGCCATTGTTGTCATAATTTTTTCTGGAAATAACAACGATATGAAAGACCTTGGTAGATACCATCGATCTACAGTGTTATAATAGCATAAGTTAGTATAGAGCTGCAATGGAACTTGGAAACTACTGATTGCTACAGACTCTTTACCACGACTAATCAATTTATCCTCAAAGATTCAAAGAACAAAGACGATATATCTTGAAACTAGATGTACATTGCTTGTGCACCAACATTAGTAAGGTTATGGTCCTTGACGCAATCATGCTGATTAAGTGGCTAACTTAGATGTTTGAAAAATGGAGTGTGAGACTACTTCAAAATCAAGGTGGAAAACACACAAAATAGGAAGCTTATTTTCGACATTTTTGTTGTCATATACTTTTCTCTGCTTGTTAGTTATTATGACCATTTATAAGACACTGCTCTGTACTAGTGTATCTAGTTTATATTTATCCTAATCATTTAGTAATTTACTCTTGCTTAATTTTCTTTATCTGTTTCATTGTTTCCATGGAGGACACAGATTAAGGTATTGATACCAGAATCAAAGTTTAAGAGAGAATTCTTTGCTACTTTCACTACCTTATTTTTCGTTTGGCTCGTTGGACCTTGCCAGGTATGTTTGAAAATATTAGCTATAGCAAGAACTCCAGTACTCTTTTACTCTTTCTATTTTATTTTATTTTGCAACCGCTTACCATAAAGAATAACAAAATATGTATTCTAGTGTTGGAATGAGTAGTAAATTCATTGATATAGTGTTACTGCGCCATTTTAACTGCATGAGGAGCAGAATGCAGACACTATCGGCTTAAAAGTAGCATAAGCTCTCAAGTCTCAAGCAGTATAGTCAGTTGGCAATTAGTTCAGCAGAAATTTTTGGAGCCCAAATTGCACGATTTTATTTTTTAAAAATATATATATATATATTTATACATATTGATTTCGATTTTCAAGTACTTCAACTGATGTTATTTATTTTTTTGACATGAAATGATTAACTAATTTGTAAATTGTGAAACAAACTATAAGGTGAAGGAATCTGAGATAGAAGGAAAGATGGAGAAGAATGTGGTTCACATCCCCAAATGCAGGTAAGCATTTTATATGCTTGTCACAGACACACACACGCATATTGCACTCTGTATATTCCTATCATTTTCTTTGATCTGCCATTATTCTGGGGGGTGAGGTTCTTGGAGGAGAGCAAATGTGTAGGAATGTGCGTGAACCTTTGTAAGATGCCATCGCAGAAGTTTATTAAGGATTCATTTGGAACTCCTATCTACATGAAACCCAGTAAGCACAACTGGTTAATCTATCTCATTCATTCTCTGCAACATTATTTAATCCATTAATTAATTCTGTCAATATCAATCGACAGATTTCGATGATATGAGTTGCGAAATGTTCTACGGACAGGATCCTCCCGCAGAAGTAGATGATCCAGCAACCAAGCAACCATGCTTTAAGATCCTATGTAAGCACTAATAAATTACTAAGTAGTTGAATGCTAATAGTTTAACTCAGAATTATTTTTGGTAAATTTGAAAATCAATTATCAAAAAATATTAATGATGATGTTTTTTTTTCTTTTATGATCGGTTTCTTATGATGATGCTGTGATTTTGCAGGCATAGCAAAGCAAAAGCAGACTCCTGTTTGTTCCACTTCGTAAGAAATCAACGGTGATGAAAAACCAGCTAGCTTTAGGACAGATTAAACAATCAAATCACTGTTAGGACAGTTAGCAAACCGTCGGACCTTGCTCATGTGACCTCGATCGTGTATGTGCTTTTGTACGGTAGTACTGCCTAAATGCTAATGCACTAGCATGGTAAAATAAGTATATATGGATGGAACCAGCAGCAAAGGTTTCATGATGTAACAGAGATCAAATTTAGCAATGGGTACAGTACTTGATACGGCCTTTAAGTAGTTTTTATATTCGGAAATTATGCAATTTATGCAACCAATTTATGGCAAACTGAAAGTGCTTTCGTTTTTTTTTTTGGACCGGAAGACTACTGCCAGCTAATGATACAGGTACCCGCGGGTTTCCCAAACGAAAAAAAACATGTATTTTTATTGTAGGGTATCCCATATCTAAGGGAGTCCCCGAGTATTAACAATAAGCCCTGCTAACAAGGCTATTCCCAATTGGTTGGGCGGTCCCCTGAGCTCTGCCAACAAGGCTGTTCCTGTGCTTGTGTTCGATGCTTGGAAGTGTGCAAACACAAATTTTTTTTGACTGAAAAGAGCAAAATATATTCAAGAGGAGTGTCACTCAAGGTGACAAAAATACAACAGCTCAAAGAAGAGCAAACAGGAAAATGCTGTCAAGGACAGTTCATAAAAGCATCCCAATTACGGATTAAAGTTGACGGAGGGAAACCATCAAAAGACTTGGTATGAATCAACCAATTGAACATAGTGCACTGCTCCTCAATTTATTCACGAAGTACCTGTTATTCCTTTCTTGCCAAAGAATCCACCAAACATCCGAAGGTAAAAGAAACCAAATCCTATGTTTTCTTGTTTTTGGTTTCGCAACTCTCCAATTCCAGATTGTTGCTTTAACAGATTCTGGAAAAACCCAATTTAACACGAGGCTATCAAAGAAGTATATCCAGACTTTGCTAGTAAACTTCCAACGAAGAAATAAATGTGACTTTGTTTCCATTCAGAAGCACAAAAAAGACAAAGAGAAGATTGCACCTTCCCAGCTCGTAGAGAAAATCTCTTGTTGGCGCGCCTTTATAACACAAGGTCCAAACAAAAAAAGACACCTTCAAGGGAATGAGAGCATTCCAGACTTGCTTATAAGGAAATGCAATGAGCCCATCATTATCAAAAGTATCATAAGCTGCAGCCACCGTAAAACTCTTACCATTTATCCAAGCTCTTTCATCCTCGCTTCAGAAAGATTATCACTAGGTGAACCAATTAATTGGAGTAACTGAATAGAAAAGCCAAGTTCAGATTCTCTAAGATTCCTAGAAAATTTTAGATTCCATCCATCTGAATGAGTAGCCAACTCAGCTACGGTCGCATTCTTCCATCTTGAAATTTTGAATAAGCAAGGAAACAAAGTCTACAAAGGAGTATTTCCAACCCAAATATCTTTCCAGAACAAAACACTGGCACCATTCTTGAGTTTCAAGTTTGAAAAATTGACCACTAACTCTCTAGAATTCAAAATGCCTGCCCACAAACTAGAAGCAACCGGTTTTGTAGAAGTATTGGGGAAGAAAGAATTTATATTACCTCCAAACTTTTGATGTATAATTTGTCTCCACAGCGCAGTCTTTTCCGAGCCATACCTCCAAACCCACTTTGCATGAAGAGCTGAATTCATAAGCTTGAGTTTCTTGATTCCCACACCTCCTCTTTTCTTGGAATGCATCACTTGTCACCAAGCCACCCAACCTCTCTTTGTAGTAGCACTAGTAGACCCCCAAAGAAAATTCCTCATTATTTTTTCCAATTCTTTAACAACCGAGATTGGAATCTGAAACATAGTGAGAAAATAGATAGGGAGACTAGATAATAGTAATACACTCCGAATCCACTTTGCATGAAGAGCTGAATTCATAAGCTTGAGTTTCTTGATTCCCACACCTCCTCTTTTCTTTGAATGCGTCACTTGTCACCAAGCCACCCAACCTCTCTTTGTAGTAGCACTAGTAGACCCCCAAAGAAAATTCCACATTATTTTTTCCAATTCTTTAACAACAGAGATTGGAATCTGAAACATAGTGAGAAAATAGATAGGGAGACTAGATAATACACTCCGAATCATGATCAACCTGCCACCTTTAGTAAGAAAAGATCTCTTCCAAGAAGCAAGTTTCTGCTGAAACTTTTGAACGACACTAACCCAAATAGCCTTACATTTGGATTACTCCCCAAAGGGATACCAAGATAATTAATCGGAAAATTGGTAACAACACATCCAAAAATAGAGACACATCTTACAGCATTATGAGAATCTCCAATACCAACAATTGCACTTTTTCTGAAATTAACTTTGAGACCAGAATTTTTTCAAAAGCAAAGAGAATAAGCTTCAAGTTATTTACCTGATCTTCAGAATCATCAAGAAAAACAACTAAATCGTCTACAAACTGGAGATGACTAGTGACAGTTCCCTCATGCGCAACCTGAAATCCAGAAATCAAATTCGCAGTAGTTGCTTTCTTGAGCATAATGGATAAAAATTCAGCTACTAAAATAAATAAGAGAGGAGACAAATGGTCGCTTGTCTAATTCCTTTTTGACTTCTGAATGAATTGGAAGCTTCACCCTTCAACAAAATAGAAAACTTTGCATTTGAAATACACCATTTTACCCAGCTTCTCCAGATATTTCCAAATCCAAACCTGCCTAGTGTAATGTCAATACAATTCCAATTGATATTATCAAAAGTCTTTACAAAATCAATTTTACACACAATGCCATTCTTCTTATCTCTTTTTCTAGAATCAATAAGTTCAGCAGCTATAAGAATATTATCATTAATCTGCCTACCATGGACAAAGGCTCCTTGAAAATCAGAAATAGTAGATGGCATCACTAGTTTCATTCTCTCTATAAGAACCTTAGAAATGATTTTATAACAACAACCAATGAGGCTTATGGGCCTGAAATTATTAAGAGAAAAATTGACGGGTTAGTGTGAGCTTATCCATGCGGTTATGCACTCTTCGAATAGGAATCCATTTTCTGAAAGATCCTGGCTTTCGTGCTTTGGTGGGTCGTCCGAGATCCTTTCGATGACCTATGTTGTGTTGAAGGGATATCTATATGATCGATCCGATCGATTGCGTAAGGCC
>JAJJMC010013841.1:12551574-12564856 GCA_023531435.1 Papaver californicum | reverse complement strand
AATAAGTAAAAAACACCAACAGGGTTGGTTCCAACCATAAGTAAAAAACACCAACAGGGTTGGTTCCAACCATAAGTAAAAATGATGAAACCAAAATTGTTCCATCTAAGAAACCAATAAGTAAAAAATACCAACAAAGTTTTAAAATTGAATCGTGAATAATCAAGTGAAAACAGATGGGGAAAACAGATGAAACCTACACCTAATTATGCTACAAACAGGTGAAAACAAGATGAAACCTAATTATGCAAAATCATTGATGAAACCAAAATTACGAAACCAAAAATCACTGATGCATGTTGAATTTCAACCACAAATAATCACAGAAGAACAACGAACCAATTTTATCTGTTTCGATTGACCCTTTGGAGATTTTTTGACTGTTTCTTAAGTTTTTTCTTGATCTTTTCAACTTTCTTTTTCACCATTTTGATTTTGGTCAGTTTGTTTCGATTTAGGTTAGATTTTTGGTTATTGAGTTCATAAAATTGTTTTGTGAAGTAAGAAGAAAAGATAGTCGAAATTTGTTTAAAATATGAGTTTTTGGTTTTTGAGGAAGGAGAAGAGAAGGTTTAAGGGAAGATAACCGTTACAGAAGAAAAATAAAATATAGAAAAAGATAATTTAAAAAATTTATGTTATTTTTGGAGTTGTTATGTTTCTTTTGTTTTGATGAGTTTTTTGTGGATGAATAGTGATATCTTTGGGGTTATAACACACCGACCTACATACAAATTCGAAAATGTTTTAAATTTCATCATAACATATCCGCGAACTAATTTTAGAGAAATCTGCATCGTCCCAGTGTCCACATCGTGTCATGCCCATATATAGTGTCCGCATCTCGTCCATGTCTCGTGCCTGTATCACTGTTTACCGGCCCTCCAACGATCCAACTCTAAATGTTGGGATTTGGGAGGACACAGCCAAATGCCCCCAAGAGTTAGGTGCGATATAATGAATCACATTCTTTTATCTTTTAGTGACGAGTCTGGATTGATAAGCAGCAAACTATACAGTCTATACCTGCATATGTAGTTGTGAGATGCGTATACGTATGCGGACAAATTAAGAGAGAATGCAAGAATGGCATCTTAATGTTGAAGTGATATTAACGATTCCTTAACTACAAACAAACAAGAACTTTAGTGCTAATTTTATAGCTTTCCCCACTTAATTATATATATATATATTTATTTATTTATTTTTCTGACCGATCCACTTAATTATAATTATGATTTTAAAGATACTTGAGATACCTTTTTGATTATTCCCTTCGCTAAAATTTGTTAATTAACAATATAAATTCTCACACACACACCACTCCATAATATCCATATACAACTTAAACTAAGTTACTCCCTCTCCCTCTTTCGGTCTCTCTCTTTCCTAAGAAAACAGTTCAGTACGTATACATGGAGGCACATATGTTATTACAGTCTCAAAGAGGCAGTGTTATTACTAATCTTCATTCCTTTACTCGTTTGCGTTCGATAACCAACCAAAAGACAAGTCGGCGCGAATGTTCTTCTTCGATGAAAATAAAATCAGTACTGAAAAGACCAAGTGCTGCTACTACTGCAAGTAGCATCAGTATAATACCAGACACCACTATTAGCAGCACATCATCCAGTACTACTGTTTATACTGATAGCTGGTTTGATCGTATTGCCATTCACTACCTATCTCGATGTATTCAGCTTATTACAGGTTCTTACTTATGAATCTGTGTCTTTTTCTCTTGATAGACAAATTAATATTACCTATGAATATCACTCAGGATATTAATTTATGTATTATTTCCATTATAGGATTGAAGAATGAGAAGACTGGTTATGAAGGTTTGGTAGAAGCAGCAGCAGCACTTCATCGAAGTTCCAATGGCAATATAGATCATCAACAAGGATTGGTTCTTCAAGCTCTCAATAAAGCCTTCCCTAAGCCCATCCATTCTTTCGTGTGTAATACTATACCACAATCGCAGTTTAAAAGAGAATTTTTTGCAAAGTTCACCACCTTATTTTGTGTTTGGCTTGTTGGACGCAGTGAGGTATATATATTTTGCAATATCACCCATAGATTCATTAATGCATTTTAATCATTTCTTTTTGTTATTTTTGAATAAATAATTTAGATTGATTACTAATTAGGTGATTTTTTTAATGAAGATTAAGGAGTCTGAAGTGGAAGGACGACAAGAGAAGAATGTAGTTCACATCAAGAAATGCAGGTTTTTGGAAGAGAGCAAATGTGTAGGGATGTGCGTAAACCTGTGTAAGATGCCATCACAGAAGTTCATCAAGGACTCTTTAGGAATGCCAGTTAACATGGTTCCAAGTAAGCTACTTACTCTAATGTCAATACTTTTCTAATGAATTTCAGTACATATAGTTTAAAGAATGTCGACAAGGAGAGCCTAAACATGGGGCTCGGGAAACATGAGGGGTAAGGGTAACCGTCGTAAGAACGTAAATCAGTAGGTGAAGTAATTAAGGTCGTTTTAAGCATAATGAAACAAAAAATAGTAAAATTTATGAAAATGAGGTCATAACTCATCGGGAAATAATCATTTTGATTTTAAGGCACTACTAGTGAACAGCTTCAAATGCAAGTAGCCAAAGTAGCTAGGGATTTCCTTAGGTGTATGATGATTTTATGCAAATTACAGGGTGGAGCTTAAAAAAGTAATGTTTACAGCGTCATCAAATTCATAATCATTGTCTGATTTTGTGACCGCTTATTGTGCTTTAAAAATGATGAAAGTCGAATTAGATGATGATATCACGTTGCACTGCTCTCATGCAGCCGTTTAGAATTTGTTATGAACATTTGGGGAGGGAGCCAGAGAGCGAGAGATATTCATTCATTGGGTCCTAAATCATTGTCGACTAACTATAGCCACAATTGGGCAATGAATAAGAAGCCAAGTTGCCTTATAGCAAAAGAATGGTCAAGTCACAAATTTACTCATTGCGTTCACCACCATGAGGACAACGTATCACATCATTGGCTCATTGCCATGTCTCTGAATCTTTGGACACGTTCATATTAAAGTGTATTCATTGATAGAGGATGTTTAGTTACTACCAAATGCGCCCCCTTTTCCACAGAGTGGGGTGCACAAAATAAAAAGTGTTTTTTTTTTTCCTTTTAATTAATCAATTTGATAACGCAACACTGCAGATTTTGAGGATATGAGTTGCGAAATGATCTTCGGAGAAGAACCTCCGGCACCAGCAAATGATCCAGCATTTAAACAACCATGCTACAAGTTCTTATGCAAATCAAAACAAAAGCACACTTCAGGATGTTCTACCTTGTAAACAGAGAAGTAGACAACTCCAGATAATCTCAGATGATCGGTTAAGTTTAGCGGTGACACCGATGTACATATGTAGTAGTGCCACAGTTTCATTATGCCCCCACAAATTACTTTTGAAACGTGTATATGTATGTAATGTAGTGGTGTCAATTTCATGAAGAAGAGCCTTCGGGTAATCACCCAATTAATCAACTTTTTTAATGATGTTTACTAAGCAAGCATATGAATGAATTATTGAATTCCAAGTTTCAGCACAAGGAGATGGTTGTTCTCCAAGGCAAAGAAAATGTCTTTGCTGATTCAATTGACTGGGCCTTATCTCAGGTCCCACAAGAATCTTTTCTTTCTTTGTCATCAGTTAAGTTCAACACACCTCTTTCAAGTTGAGTATTCAATTATGAAGCTCAAGAAGAGTCGTATATTGATTTCAGTTTGACCTAAAATAAGTAAATAGAAAAAGAATAAAATGAAACCCCAAACACATATTTGAAATTTTGAAATGGTATTTTATGAGTTTTGGTGGAAACAAAATCCGTCTCCCACCACCACTCTCCAAGGAAAAACTCAATTATCACCAAAGGAATGAAGTTCCAACAAAACTTTTTGGCAGAGAAATAGAGATTCTTTTGCTGTCTATTCTGTTTCCTAATTGAGGCAATATAGGGGTCCATCCATTCCTGTTTCAATACAAAACCACCAAACAAGAAAAACGAGTACAAAACAACTCTCAAGTGGTGGGTCATTTTTGGCATTAATGGTGCACTTTTCTGGGTCGACCCACTACTAATCTGTGGGAAAAGTTGTTCGGTTTTGAAAAAGGCAAAAGAAATTTTATAGCTTCCTACTGATCTTCGTCTGTGAACTCCATTGGTCCTATTACTCTACCGTTTAAAGACACATCTCTGAAGTGTCCAATCCATCACACAGAAAACCTCGAAAGAGTGATAAGTTCAGGATTCTCAGGTTAAGAAAAACTGTTCTAATATCAAAGACAAATTCCAAGAGAACATTTTGCTTCAAGGACTAGAGTGAAGGTGATAATCCTTTTTGAAGGAATAAGTATGCTGCAGCAGCACCGGGCATAAAACTAAGCATTGAAAGTTCAATCCTTTTCATCAAATCATGAATTTGTTTTAAGGTTGCAACACTTGCGTTGAACTCAAAGTCTAACATCTTAATCTCAGTCCTCGTCAACCCCACCTCCATTGTTCTGAACTCACATTGGAACCAATGTCATGCAAAATAACTTGAAAGAAAAAGCCTAAGATTCAGGTATAATCAACACATGCACAAGCAGTTTGTCAAGGTTCATACCACCTTAAGCGTCATTATATATAATAATAAGCATTAAACTTTTTGTTCTGATCCTTCAATATTAGTAGGGGCTCCTATATAGTACACTAAAAGGGCCTTGCAGACAAAGAAATCATAATATAACGTATAAAATAGTGGTCCATAAAACAACATAAATTACATACCAATCTGCATCAGCATTCTAGACCATGAAAGACAGGATTAATATCAAGTTGCTGGGCGAAATTCTCAAGAATTTCCTTCACAAGTGCTCCAAGGTCATCCTTCCCTAATTCATTACCACTCTTGCTATTCTTGTCAACATCAAAAAATACCTGATCAAAAAGATGAACCACAGATTCATTGGCTTCTATTGATGGAAGACCAATTTGTGACCCGTTTTCCTCGAGAAATTTCCTTGTTATCTCCATGCACCTTTTTTTATCTTTGCTAACATCTATATCTTGGGATATTTTCTCTATCAAATTGTTCAATTGCTTCTCGTCAACAAAAAACTGCATTGTGGCTATTCTATACTTCATCAGTAGGTATAAAAGAGGGCAATAATAAAAAAGAAGCACTGATGCTACTCTGTTAGAGAGTACCAATTAGTAATTCTGTAAAATTTTAACAAAGAGAAAAATGATAGGTAGGGAAAAGTATTATGGTATTGACCTTTCGAAGCTTAGAACCATTGATAATCTTCACATTTTGGATAATCACAATAGGTTTTTCAGCCAATGCATCAGCTAGGTCTTGTAGAACAAGCTGAAGTAGCTCTGCAAATTGTGCCTGACCTAACTCTTCATCCCCCTCAGCTCCGTGTTTCTTTAAGATGTCATTTATATGAGAGAATTCTGTTCAAAAATAACTTAGGATGATGCAGATATTGCAAAATTAACATGGTAACTGAACTTTCAGATTAGCAATCATACTCCACATCCTTTTGATTGCATTGCGAATACATTAAAAGTTCAAATTTATGTGGTTTCAACATGAAAAGATTCTGATGCCTAACATACAATCAACAATTGAGTGTTCAGAGAGAAAGCGGCCACATAATGTTGTCTCGACTCATGGCCATAACAGATTGGAGACTTATAGCAGATCGTAATTAAAGGAACATAAAGTTACACAAGTGGAACAGTTTGATATACAAATACACAAGTAACTGCTTTACTGGAAAACTTCTAAAGTTCATTTTGCAAAGAAAGAAAAGAAAAAAAGCATACTTAGAGTTAGCACTACGGTAAAGCAGTTACTAACCTATTCCTGTAACTTGTGTTTTGCTTTTACTGGGAAAAAATGAGTTGCTAACAAAATATACGGGAAATAACACACAAAAGCTCCAAATGGGTCACATACCACCAGCAACACAATCCAAAGGATTTACATATTTAGAGAGACATCAGGCAAATTAGATTGAAGGACCTAGAATAACTTTACTCCATAATGCCACCCCAACAACATTCCCACTGGTAAATCCAAAATAGTTCTTCTTCAAACATAAATGAGCTATGTTCTATCTAACTTGTCCAGAAGACAACCCATGGTAAAAGCATGCAAAACTAATTTCAGAAACACATGTCTGAATGCAAATTAGTGAGAATTTTGATAAAAAATTAAGACAATAAAGTAGGACATGCATCAGAATTCTCATCTATATGCTGCTGCTTTCTTACAAAATGGACTCTTCTTTCAACTTTGGCAAGGATGCCAAGGAGGGTGACAAGCTAAACCTCTATGCATCAAATATTCAGTCGAACCGAATGGCAATAGCCATTTTATCATATAAGGTATGGAAATCACAAAAAAGTTTCCTACTTCTCAAATGTCTTTGGACTAAGGGGTGGCAGGTGATGTTTGAGCCACCCCAATTGGTTAGTAATTAAGAGGTTAAAATCCTAATTGCATATCATGCTCTGGTACGTTTTATGACAAACTGGCACAAAGAAAACAGCTTAAGAGTACACCAATATTAAAGAGATTGAAAAGAATAGAGAAGAAAACCAGAACCACATATGTAAACCAAAAGAAAATACGATAGGTCATAAGAAGCTTGCTAAGACGAGCATATAGATGTAGAAACTCACACACAAAGTAAGAGAGGTTACTCACAAGCTACTATTGATTTAAGAGAGGCAAAGCACAAGTGACTACACATTTGAAATCATAAATCTAGGCAACACAGAATCCCTTCATTTACTTTGACTCTACTTACTCCTCATACGAGACTCAGTTTCTACTCACTCTTACCTAGTTCAGTGAATACCCGATTCTTCTCACTACACAGTTCAACACAAAACTATACCTCAAACTAAAAGCTAGTGTAATTCAAAATGAAAATATTCTGCAAAAAAGATCAAAGATTTTAAATGACAAAGAAGTACAATCTCAAGTTTAAAGAAAGGCAAACCTGAGAAAGGAGGAACACCCATTTCAACACCCATATGAAGCAAAGCATTTCTTGTCTCACTCTTACTAATCTTTCCTGTATCCTCAACATCTAAATCTGTAAACAAATTCTCTGCTAACATTGCAAAATCATCTTCATCTTCCAAGAATATACAAAGAGACTTCCCATCCAAAACCGATACAATCACTGGATCATCTAAATCCCGAAAACACAAACCCTAAATCAGCAACTTCCAAAAAAGAAATTCAATCATAAAAGAAAAAAGAAATCAAAAATAATGAAATTATTATACCTTTCAATTCATCAGCAATAGCAAGAATGTATTCACAAAGTTTAGACTCAGCTTGTTGTTTATCAAGTTGAGTAACAGAGTCAAGATTAATACGTTTAAGTGCATCTGATTTGACGCATTCAGGTAATGAAAAATTATAAAATGATGAAGAAATCTGAGTATCAGCGATCTTAACGAGTTGAGATCCTGAAATAATGGCGTCAGTTGAATTTGGTAAAACTGGATTAATGCTTCTTAATTGAGTTCCATCAAGTATTGTTAAACCTCCACCTGACATTTAAATTGTTTGATTTTAGAGAGAATGTTACTATCTGTAAAGAAGATGTAAAAGAATCACATGAAGAAGGAAGCAGTCTGGTTTATGGAGTAGTAAATGTTGTTTTTATTTCTTTGGTGCTGTTTTTGTGATCTGATAATAAATAGCAATACTAACTGTTCATTTAATTGAAAATGGCCCCTGCTTGTCGAAAAACAAAATGGGTCACGCTCTGAGAATATACGGAGAAATGCTATTTGCAATGGAAAATAATAATGTCGTAAACTTCATCAGAAAGTAATGTTAATTGTTACAAAATTTGGACTTGAATGTTGAGACTCAAATGACAGTCTAGATTCAATTTAAGCACTTGTTCTAGAGAAGCATGAGAATATCGTTTGAGTATGATTTTGTGCATTTTCTAGCTAGTACGTGACATCTTGATTTTACCGTTTACTTTAATTTTAGTAGTGATCTAAGAATAGTCGAGATTTTTAACCCGCATAATGAATCATGATATTCACTTCAATTTAGCAATTAGTTTTATGAATCATGACATTCACTTCAATTTAAACACTTATTCAAGTAATCACCATGTCAACTTTTATCATACTATTATATTAGGTTTTATAGCTCTTTCCAGTCTTTCCCCATAAAATCGTAGTCTAAAATATCTCTTCCCACGATATTTCACTACTTACAGGAAATCCACCAGAAAAAAGGTTATAGACGAATAATGATTATCAGTTTTTATAAAGTAAAAAATGAATATTTATTATTAGTTTTTCTAAAACCATGTAACCATTTTCATTTTTCCATGTGAAATCGGATAATCATCATCCGTCCACCACTCTAATGGGAATAAACACTATGTTTAACAGTTTTCCAAAGTGACATGTTTTGAGAGCTGGGAGAGTTTGAAAACCTGGCTGTATTGGGCCTATAAAAATTATTTTGGTCCTATCCAATTTTGCTTAAATACAATCAAAAATTAGAATTTTTTTTTTTCAAATCAATTTTTTTTTATTTGAAAATTTTCAAAATCTAGAAATTTTTTGGGCCAAGAACAAATGGGTAATAAGACTCTCACATGATGATCGATTGTTCTTGATGTTCTTCGTCAATAAAAACATCAACCAAGAATTGGTGGATGTTTATGCCCTCGTAAGACGATTCTAGGTTGATGTTCTTCATTGACGAAGAACATCAAGAATCGGCGTATACAGGTGCTCATATGGACTGATTTTAAGAAATCACACCTAGAATCGTTCGATATCGACATTCAAATCAACCGATTGTTAAAAAAAAAACTCAAAACGGTAGATTTTTTCATAAACTTTTGCCCAGAATCGGTGGATAAGGTTCCCCACGTGTGCCGATTCTAAAAACCCTAAATTCAAAAGTTTTTCTGGATTTTTTTCCCCTGAATCGGTGGATGTTCATGCACTTATCCACCAATTCTAAACTTATGGTCTGGTTCAACAATATGCTGATTTTACACAAGAGTTTCTTAAGTTTACATTAAATGAAACGAAGGAGAGGATGGAGTTTATCATGGCAAAAGATGAAGAAATACGGGGACTACAAAATCACAACAAGAATTTGGAGTTACAGCTTGCCCATTTTCGTACGCAACAACCACCCCTTGGCTTTGGTACTTTTTCTCAAACTATGCCACCACAAATGTGGAATACAATGGCTCAGGGATCATCGTCAATAATGCTATCAGTTAATTACACATCGAGAACATCTTTTCCTCCTTTTATACCACCGCGATCGGCGCCTGGGAATCAAGTTACGGATGGCTAGTCTTTCATTTGCATTGTATTATCATTTGAACAGACATTTATTATCTTTGATTTATCTTTTATCTGATTGGAATTGTCATTTCAAAAGACTTTTCTTATCTTAGCTTTGTCTTTTATCTGCTTTGTATTGTCATCTTCAAAGAAATTTTTAATCTTTGCTTTGTCTTTTATGTCTGCTTTGTATTGTCATTTCAAAAAAGATATTTAATTTTTGCTTTGTCTTTTTATCTGCTTTGTCTTGTCATCTCAACCGACACTTTTTATGTTTGATCCGTTTATTCACCTTACTTGCCTCAACTTAGTTAATTTTTAAAATACCAAGAGTGTGTAGTCATATCAACACTCAAAGACTTATCTTAATATGGTTATAAATTGAACACTCGATTCTCCAATTATACAAACCAAAACTGCAAACATCAACAACCAATGGCATATTATGAGAATAACACTGACTATTATGCTTCTTGTTCTTCTCTTCTTTCTACTTCTTCTTTTTCTTCTTTTGGTGATGATGATAATAATAGTTTGTACTCATCAGACGAAGATTTAGTTGTATTGAGCCAAAATAACAATCACTTTGGGATTGATCGTTTCAAGTAACTGACCTCATACTCGTATCCAAATACCAAGATAACGTGAAGCCGGTGCAATACTTCTCTGAAAAGATTACTTTTACAGACACCCTACGTTTCCACCTAATGTATTTCGTAGAAGATTTAGAATGCGACGAGAATTGTTCAATTGTATATTTGGAGATGTCGTAACAATAAATAATTATTTTGTTCAAAAAAAAGATGTTTGTGGTGTTCCTGGATTAACCCCTCATTAGAAAGTTACAGCAGTAATACGAATGTTAGCTTATGGATATGCGGCCAATGCAATAGATGAGTACTTACGCATTGGAGAAACCACTGTTTTGGAAACAACTTGTAGGTTTTGTAAGACGATTGTGCATTTGTATGAGAAAGAATATTATCGCACACCAACTGAGCGTGATGCTGAACTGTTGCTTAAGGAGAACAAAGATAGGGGATTTCCAGGGATGCTGGGTAGTGTAGACTGCATGCATTGGAAATGTGATAAATGTCCATCGGCGGAATCAGGGGCTTACACTGCGTACAAAGGGAGTGAAGGTATTGCGTTGGAGGCAGTGGTGTCATATGATCTCTGATTTTGGCATGCATTTTTTGGTATGCCCGGTTCAAACAATGATATTAATGTGATGAACCGTTCTTATATTTTTAAAAAGCTTATCAACGGGAAAGCACCACTAATGAACTTTATGGTAAACGGACATCCAGAGATTGTTACTATTGTGATGTCTATTAAACATCCTGATTCCAAGAAAAAACAAAAAAGTTTAGCAATGCAAGAGGGTTGCCGAAAAGATGTAGAGCGAGGCTTTGGTGTACTGCAAAATCAATTTGCCATCGTCAAGCAACCTGCACGATTAAAGCGCCACATCTTTACTTATTCCCTGAAATTGTTTATGAATGGAGGTCCAAATGCGCTCCGGCATTGTAGGTATGGCTTCTTTCATCCCAACTAAGATACAAGACCATAATTTTTCTTCTGATTGATCAGAACCAACACTAGAATCTTGAGATATTGATAAATTAATTCTACACATCGTTACATCTTCAAATGTAGAAAAATTTGGACCTCGTGATTTTGGTGCCATAATTCTAACTGATTTGAAAGATATGAAACTAATGAAATTTTTCTCGTACATCAATGAAATGGGTTAGTAGTATATGAAATGCTCAATCAATTCATATATATATAGGTATACCAAAAGATAGCCGGTAAGAAATCTCAACGGTAAATATTACAAGAGGCACTCATATACACCACCGCCCCACACAGGCGTATTTTTGGCTAACGCCTACAAACAAGCGCAAGTTTGGATAACGCCCACAAACGAGCGTAAATTTGGTGAACACCCAAGACAGGCGGCAGGTTAATTAACGCCTCATTGACAAGCGTTATCTTAGCAATACGCCCCGCTGGACGTGCTCTTGTTTTTACGCCCAATACATGTGGCTTTTTGTTAACGCTAGATCATGAGACGACCGCTAGATTAACGTCTGGCAGGAGACACACAACTAACTTCACGCCTGGCATAAAACACACTTCTACCTTCACGTTCCACCAAATTCGATTTTGGTCCAACTCTTCGACTACTTTTGATCCCAAATAGTAAAATTTTTAGACCATAACCCAAATATAGTCCGCCACTGTGATTGATTTAGATATACCAAAAAATATATTTAGATTTTGCCCAGATTTTACTCGCCCCACTGTAGACGATCTGAAAGGAAGATTTCTAACAGAGAAAATCAAATGTTAAACTAAGATAGAAACATGGATTCGTGTTTGGAGACACGGACATAATATAGTGATTTTCCAATAGGATTTATTAAATGATCCTCCATGATTCAACTTAGTTCTTTGTATTCTGTGATACTAGATCTGACTTAATAGGCTTCATACTGGTTGTTTCTTTCTTTTGTGATTTATATTTGTACTTTGGCTAAAACCTTTCTTTGAGAGTATCCATTCTAATTCTCAATAAAAAGAAAAACAAAAACAAAACTAAGAGAAAAATATTCCTGGTAAATTTAAATGCAGCTTGAGCTTGATGATCGAAATTTAATCGGGAAATAGAAAATTAATGTTTTAATGGGATGCTCTGGTTTTGATTGTTCATTGTCAATCTCATATGAGGCAAGAAAAAGAAAAAAACATGCATAATGAGTACCACTACCAGCTACATTCAATTTCTATTAAACTTCACTGCTGAAATCAATTCACTGCGAATCTGCGGTCATATGCATTCAAGTTCCAAAAGAACTCTCTATCACTAGCTAGATTTGATAACATACTTTCCTCCTTTCAAAAATAAACCAATTAAATTTGCTTGTTTTATGGCTGGATCATCTTGGTGAAATTTTATGTCAGGATGGACACGGTCACAAACAGAGAAGACATTAACAAGAAGGAGTGTTCATGGCGAGAGAAAAAGAAGGAAACATTGTTCATTAATAGTCTTTTTATCTCTTTTACGTTTCATACACAATTTAAAGTATAAAAAAATAAAATTAAGAATAAATAAATAAAAACTTAAAACCACCGATATACTGGACCAATAGATGAGGCCGTAATGTGTTTCAATGAGGTCTAATAAAGAGACAGACTGCAGATGTAGCTTTAAATTGAAGACAAATATAGGGGCTCCCATATCTTGATGGGGCTCCAATTTTTTTGTCCCAACCAAAGCCCGTGGCTAAGGGGTGACCTAGGAGCAATTCAAATGTCAATTTTACCCTTAACCTAATTAAAACTTAAACATACTTAACACTAATCGACTCTCCATGTTTTAATCTAATCAAGAGATTCAAGAACAAATCGACCAAAATCGATCACCACAACAACCAACAATGGTGTATCTAATTGATTGAACAAAACCCATGTTATTCTTAGAACTTCTAATTGATTGAATTGCATGATTGATTATGAATTGGGTTTTTAAAAATATGTACACAGTAGAAATTATGGTTGGGTTCGTGTGAAAACCCAACCGTAACTTCAAATGTAGAAGATGAAGATTTAAGAATGTTATGGTTGGGAAACCCAACCGTAACAATTTGCGGATTTTTTCAAAAAGAATTTACGGTTAGGTTTTTAGAAACACCCAACCGTAACTAATCTTCAAACCCAAATTGTAAAATTAAATAAATATATTTTGAGATTTTTTTCATTTCTATATTGTAGAGAATTGAAAGACGGAGCTAACCCAAAAAAAATGAGGTCAATCGGACATCGTATGAAGGAGTTATGATCAAAACGGTGACATTTTTATTTGTATCCAGGAAGAATTACGGTTGGGTTGGGC
>JAJJMC010013841.1:12526802-12551174 GCA_023531435.1 Papaver californicum | reverse complement strand
AACCCAACCGTAATTCTTCCTGGATACAAATAAAAATGTCACCGTTTTGATCATAACTCCTTCATACGATGTCCGATTGACCTCATTTTTTTTGGGTTAGCTTTGTCTTTCAATTCTCTACAAGATAGAAATGAAAAAATCTTAAAATCTATTTATCTAATTTTAAGATTGAGGTTTAAAGATTAGTTACGGTTGAGTTTTGGCTTAAAACCCAACCGTAAGTCTGGGGAATGTTTATTCTTCATATTACGGTTGGGTTTTTAGGCACAACCCAACCGTAAATACATGTTGAAATTGTAAAAAAAAACTAACAGAATAAGTTACGGTTGGGTTTTAACCCAAAACCCAACCGTAAATTCTACTGGATACCACAAAACTGGATTCTCTAATTTGTATGATTTTCAGTTTTTTTTTGTTTGAATGACCCAATTTACCTTCAATCTAATTAAAATGATTGAATAAGTTCACTTTTTTGATTTTGAAACCCAAATTTGTCCTTAAAACTCAATGTTCCAAGGGATGGCTTACGGTTGGGTTTTAAGGCAAAACCCAACCGTAACTATGGGAAAAAAAATGGTGTTCTTCATTTTTCTTCGACTTACAGTTGGGTTTTAAGGTAAAACCCAACCGTAATTGGTTAATTCTTCATATTACGGTTGAGTTATTAAACAAACCCAAGCATAACAAATTTTTAAACCCCAATCGTATAACTAGGTAAATAGATTTTAAGATTTTTTAATTTCTATATTTTAGAGAATTGAAAGACGAAGCTAACCCAAAAAAAAAGAGGTCAATCGGACATCGTACGAAGGAGTTATGATCAAAACGGTGACATTTTTATTTGTATCCAGGAAGAATTACGGTTGGGTTGGGCCAATAAACCCAACCGTAACTCTGAGCATTTTGGGCCTCAAGAGGCCAGAGTTATGGTTGGGTTTATTGGCCCAACCCAACCGTAATTCTTCCTGGATACAAATAAAAATGTCACCGTTTTGATCATAACTCCTTCATACGATGTCCGATTGACCTCATTTTTTTTGGGTTAGCTTCGTCTTTCAATTCTCTACAAGATAGAAATGAAAAAAATCTTAAAATCTATTTATATAATTTTAAGATTGAGGTTTAAAGATTAGTTACGGTTGGGTTTTGGCTTAAAACCCAACCGTAAATTTTAATTGAATCTTCAACTCCTACATTTGAAGTTACGGTTGGGTTTGTTTAATAACCCAACCGTAATATGAAGAACAAATTAGTTACGGTTGGGTTTGGTTGAAAACCCAACCGTAAATCTGGGCAAAAATGGTGTTCTTCGGTGTTCTTGGTGTTACGGTTGGGTTCGACATGAAACCCAACCGTAACTTTCTCTGAATCACAAAAGATCAAACTTTCAAATCGTGATTTCATCTAATTTGAGCCATAAAAAGATCAAGAGTTTAATCTAGAGGTATCTAAATGCTACTATGGTTGATTGAATCAAAATCTAGGGTTTAAAAAAAAAAGCGACAAAATTTTCTTAAATTTTATCAAGTTTTTCTTCCCACAAAACACAAATTCAAAAAAATAAAAAATTCAAATCATTTGATTAGGTAAAAGATTATGTTTAATTAATCATGATTAGTTTAAATTAATCTTAACTAATTAATGTAATTAAGATTACTAATGCGGGGTGGTTTGGGTATTTGTTTTTTATTTACTTTTTTTTGATACCAAGAAAATATTATGGATAAGGGTTTTTTGTGTTTTACTTCATAATGTCTCTATTTCGTCTTATTAGAGGAGCCCCTCAATCAAATTTGGAGCCCCTATATCAGCCTTCTTTAAATTGCCGTATTATCTGGCAATTGCATTGGCCAAAATGTTTTTTTATTCTCAGACGAAATAAATTGGTTGTAAATTGTGTGTTTTAGCTGTGAAATTGGTTCCGTCACGCGACTTAGGATATTTACAGTCGTAAAAAAGTCCGATTAATTTTGGACCTACTCAAACTATTTTAGAAACCTGATTTAGGGACTCCTCATATAACACGAAATAGAGACATTTAAAGTAAAATTCAAAAATCCCTTATCCATAATATTTTCATAATGGCTAAACTATCAATGATTAGTTAGTATCAGTAAAATTAATTAGCTAATAGATTAGGCTAAACATAATTAATCTTAAATACTCTTATACTTAATGAAATCAAATCAATTTTTTTTTCTTTTTGGTTTGGTGGGAAGAAAAATTAGAAGAAATGTAAGATAGTTTTGTAGGGTTTTTTGGTGGGAAGAATACTCAACCGTAAAAGCCATTTTCAGGGATGAACACCAAATCGTATTCGTTTTACGGTTGGGTTTTAGCATCAGACCCAACCGTAAATAATCCTCAACAATAAATGTTAACTAACCAGAAGAATTTACGGTTGGGTTTTAAAATAGAACCCAACCGTAAATAATCCTCAACACAAAAAAAATTGACATATGCAAAATTATTTACGGTTGGAAATCAGAATTAAACCCAACCGTAACTTTCAAAAATTTTGTAAGTGCAATTTTTTTTACGGTTGAGTTCAGAATCGAACCCAACCGTAAACTTTGATCTTCATCTCCTACCTTTAAATTTACGATTGGGTTTTTTTAATAACGCAACCGTAAAACGAAGAACAAACCAGTTACGGTTGGGTTTTCCAATCGAACCCAACCGTAAATTTTTCTGTAACCCAAGTTCTTCATTAGTTTGTTTAGTTTTATCCGGATTGTCATCACTAGTACTACCTTCTACACCTCTTCATCACGAAATTTAGAGTTTAATCGACGACGGAATTTTGATTCGATGGAGAAATTCGGTTAAAATGGAGAAGGAGGAGATATGGAGGGAGAGGGAAAGGTTTTGAATTGGAATTGAAATTTTGTAAGGTTTTATTTTGTTTAAATTTTAATTGATTAAAGGGCAAATTAGACTTTTTAATACATAGAAGGGTAATACGGACATTTTATATAGCCCCTAGGACACCCCTTAACAGATTTTTGGGTCACCTTGCATCCAAGGGGAGCCCCTCTATGAATGAGGGAGCCCCTATATGAGGTTTCTTATTTTAGGCCTACCGCTTTTTCCTCCTAACTAGAGAATATGATAACAAATGTCTAATTAGATATTATCAAAAATACTAAATTCCCTCCACTTATTAATTAATCATAACACTAAAATTATAATATAATAAAAAAAATTATACATTTTTAACTCATTTCCAAATTATCAAAACCCTAGGTAAAAAAAAAACTTTCTATTTCCATCAAACTTTACAAATTCTAAAAATCTTAATCAAAATTTTCCAAAAACAATTTCGCACCTCCCATCTCGTTCGATCTACAAGGTAAATCTCTATAAACCCATATAATAGGATTTTGGAATACCTATTTATAATAACCGCAATCGCACGACGTATACAATGTAGATGCGACAAATACGAGTCGAACCCATATAGAGCGAGAAAATACTGTAATCAATTTCTCTAATAAACTAACCGGAAATAATATTTTTGGATTTTTAGAATTGAAAATGAAATAATTAAAATAAACTAATAAAGTAAATGTACTGGAAGAGTCGGTAACCAGGGTTTTTAGTATCCACCACTATTTTTATTCAATTACTGAAATGAAACATAACTTCTGAATATTTATCAATTTTTCATTCTATTGACGTCACCTATTAAATGTATTAGAGTCACAAATATCACTGAGACACCCTAAACATGGCGCAACAAAAGCTCTAAGCCTCAGCATACACTATCAAATTGCATTAACGAGAAAATTATACGAAACTAAATATTGACTCATAAATAGTACTTGTAATTCTAAGAATACTTCATCAAAGAATTTAACCCAAAAATAAAATATCAAATAATAATACAAATATATTTGTGATCCAATTTATTACGTATAAAGTTACTGTATAATATACTGGTGAAACAACAACTAATTTTTTAATTAATCAATAAATAAAAATCAAAACTTAATTATATCAAATTATAATAGTTTATTACAAAATAATTATATTTAACTGGTCCAAAATTTAAAATAATTTTAACATAAAATTCTAGCTATAAAATATGATTATAGATTTCTTAGATCCTATAAAAACAAATAGCAAAAGTAGAAAGAAAAGATTTCTTAGATCCTATAAAAACAAATAGCAAAAGTAGAAAGAAAAGGATTAAACCGAGTGCAACGGAGTCTTCTCCTTATCTCTACTGTAGACTACACAACCTTCTTTCCGCCGTAAAAACCAACCAGAGACAAAGCTTCTCTCCCAAACTACAGCCTCCAGCCAGAAAAACTTTCAATCCCGAACGCCCCCCTTCTCTTTCTTTTCACTATTCTTTATATACCACCACCTCAACTCCGTCTGACAACCCAATTAATTCTCTCCACACCTGTTACCACGTCACTTTCATTCTCTTTTATCTTTGACTGAACAGGAGACCCACTCTATTTTCCGTGATCACTAGAAAACAAGAACGACTCCACCAGCCCACCTTCTCTTCTCATTTCTATTCATGTGCTTCCACATCTACTCGGTCCTTACCACGTCTCACAAGCCAACTCTTCTCTCTCACTTCTTTTTGCTCTCACCTTCCCACGTCACTTCTTCTTTATTCTTTCAGCGTCCGCTTTCTACACCAGACCGAACAAGCCTACTCCCATCAGCCAATACTTCTACTTCAATCTCCGTGTGAGTAAAGACTAAATCCCAAGTGAGTCAGCCAACCGTTCACACAAATTAATCCTCCGCTTCCTTTCTACCACGTCCGCATCCAATCTCCAACAGCCCCATAAACAAGTCTGACTCCTTTTATCGTCACGTTGGTATTTTTTTATGTTCCTCTGTTCCGACTACAACTGACTGAGCCCTACACCAACTTTACCAAAGTACGTTGCATCCTGGTACCACTAATAACGTCCAATTAACTACTTTTATTTGTAACTCGGGTTATCAGTCAATAACCTGTACTAGTATAAAATTAATAAAATTATGATAAAAATAATTACTATGAAATATAAATATGGTAGTAAATATGTATAAATTATATTCATATCATCATATTTTTAATAGTATTTTTGATTAATCTATGTGTTTAAATCTTACTTTTGTTGAATTAAATTTCTGAATTTTTTTCAGAATCGTTCGATGTTGATGTATCGTATCTGACGATTCTAGTATGAACTTCATGAACACGAAGAACATGCATCAGAATCGCTCGATGGAATACATCCACATCCAACGATTCCATGCCATATTTCTCGTAGATAATAACCATACCTAGAATCGGTGGATACAACAGATCGTATCCAACGATTCTACCTTGTTATTTGTTTTTACTTTTTTGAGATGGAAATCGTTGGATAAGAATCTGCTTATCTGTCATTTTTATTTTTGTATTCTGCCTTAACAAATTCATATCCAAAATCGTTGGATAAGACATATTGTATCCACCAATTCGGTTGTTTCGTTTTTTTACTTTTCTCTGATGGGATGGATAAGATCTGTCTTATCCAACCATTTTGTATACGATTCATTCTTACTTGTTTTCTGTACACTTTTATGGTTAGAATCGGTGGATAAATATTATCTTAACCACCGATTTTGTAGAGTTCATTTTGGGATTTACTGATTTTGTTGTTAATTGAATTAGTGATTGTTGATTTTTATTTTTAACTTTAACCATGTTTTTTTTTTTTTTTTATTGTTCGTAGACATGGAGAACAATGGCAAGAGGAGTAGCGATTATACACAAATCCGTGAGTGTGATGTGTATAGAAAGTCGGAGCTACCTATTGTGCGAAACCTATATAAGTTTGGTTTCAGAAGAGAGACAAAGTTGGAGCAAGTCATTAAACTTCTTGGAGAGCTCTCTTTGGACGAACTTGACGAGGTCGTTAGAGTTGCAACAATCAGAATCCAATGCATTGAAATGTGGAGGGAGTTTGATGTGGCAGATGCTGCTAATAAAGATACTGAATCTGATCAGTGAGAGGATGTTGATGATATTTTAATAGTGGTAAATAAGTTCGTTCGACACTTGTGAAGATTTGTTTTTAAACCTAATTTCTAAGGCTAAAAATAGCAAAACTCAAATAAAATTGATAATAAAATTGAGAGAGAACTAAGGCTAGGATTCCACTATTTTTCAATTTTTAAAGTGATTAAATTCAATAATTATAATTATGCAATTCTAACATTTAATTTGATTCTAAAATATAGCAACAAGTAGATTTTTAAAATAACAATTGTATAAAAAAAGAATGGAACATCTAAAACCTAGGCCAAAGCATGTACCATCTAACGAAATCACAATTGGTTAACAAAAATCATTAAATCAATTTTTAACCAAGGCAATTAATCATAAAGGAATTGCATAAATTAACTAAATAAATATTACCACATCATCTTTGGAAAACTAGCTTCCTCCGTCGCCTCAGAGATGGGGTTTATCTCCTCATTGTATTGGAAAAACCCTCAAAAATATATTTCATAGCTCAAAAGGTGCTTATAATGGTGAAATAATAGTAACACAGGTTATTTGATACGCTTATAAGCGTTACATAGAAGTGTTCTCTGCGTTACAGAAGAAAGAAAAGAACACGGGAGAAAAGGACGGACTTCTGGTGCTGTTGAAATAAGACTGCTTTAGCAACACTATCAGCGATGCTTTTCTGACGCCTTATGTTCTTCCTCTTCTCTTTCACAGTAGCAGCAACAGAATATGTTTGTTTTGATTTCTATGGCTTCTCTGCGTATCCTAAGCTCTCCCCAATACTCTCTGATCCTCATATGACTCGAACACATCCTATTTATACATCTCAGGCCACCAAATCCTCAAGAAATCATCATTAACATCGAATATTCTCGGGTATTATTTTTTCATAAACCCGCGTGATCTGATTTGATATTTTGCTTCGATTTTGCGTATCTTTTGATTATGTGCAGCTCACTCTTAATTAAGCCAATAGATTCTCTGTTTTAAAACCCAAAAATCACGTAAGAAATCTCAAATTCAGATTCGCAGAAGAGATGTCATAGTTTCCCGCCTATTTTAAAATTTGAATTAAGTGAAGTGGGTGCCCTCATCCAATGTACGGGTGTATTTAATAATTCTTCATGGGTGCCTTTAACACTTTTTCGAGCCATTTTTTCCAACAATGTTTATTTTTCCAAAAATACCTATAAATACATAAAAACACAATATTAGTACAAAATGAGTTCCAACACTATAAAAGTTGAGAGCAAATTAGACACATAAATGTGTCTATCAAATACCCCCAAACTTATTATTTGCTAGTCTTCGAGCAAATCTAATCTAGATAATGAAAATCCTAACTCACTTTCGCAGGCATCACGATTGCACTTAGCATGTGCAATAAGCCTTTAAACCCACAGGTGTCCATACCGGACGAGTTTTAGTCTCGTGAGGGTTTACAAGAGGTGTACCCACAAAACCTGTACTCCGAATTCTAGCTACCTGTGAACGATTGAGGATAAATACTAAATAAACTATTTAGTTGGCATACTAAATTCTTCGCCTATAAGAATCATTACCCTATATGATTCCAATTGCTGTACACGAGTTTTCACTCAGTGTACTAAAATTCATACAAGAATTCAAAACTCTACTTAAATAGTTGTTCAGCCACGATACTCAGAATCTATCAAAGTACAATCACATGGAAAGATTTAGAAGATGGATATAGACAAAATGAAGTTTGCGCGTGTTGACTAAGGTGAACGGTGTTTCCCATATCTGTCTGAAGGTCAGTGCCAGGATGAATGGCTTGAGATACACTCCCACTAGTCTTATTCCTTAAACTAATATCGACTCAGCTGGTATATACAAGGGTCCCAGCGGTCGATTTATTGAAAATATTTTGAATATACTAACAACATGATTGGATCAAATGAATCCAAGCGCATGCTTCTTATCAGCATCGTACATGATAGTTCTCATGGATCCTGCGTTCCACGCCTTCTTAGGCGACGGAGACAGGGAAAACACACATATATTGCTATCAAAGTGTCAATACTTGTGTTTTTTTTAAATGGTCTAACTAATACAATAATGGGGCTTGATCTCAAACACTTCATCCTGGCGGTGATAACAATTTGATACTGGTGCCCCACCAAATCACTTAGAGAAACATAAAAATTGCAAAAATAAAAACAGAAGGTGATATGGTCAAGATAGATTCCGAGATATGGTGACAACTATCATGTTATTTCTAACACCTGAGCTAGGCATCCTTTTATGAATAGACCATTTAGCTGGGCACACCAATTCCTATAGAAAAAGAGCTAAGTTTCCATCTACCTAGAATGGTTAGTGTCACCCTGAATTGTTCACAAGTTTTTAGACTTTGGAGTTTTAATTTTCACTAAAAGTTTCTCCCTTACTCCCAAACTTAAATCTAACATTGTCCTCAATGTTCTAAAGATGAATTAAATATATGAACAAGGAGAAACTGTTACCAACCAAAGGAAAGGAGTTAAGGAAAGATATTACCGTGTCGCACGAGCATGGGTTACCTCCCAAGAAGTGCTAAGTTTAAAGTCTTCAGCCAGAATAAGAAAGAATTAGTCACCTCATAAAATCATAGAGCAATAGTCGGAACAACTGTGGGTCTTCTGAATAAAACAATACTATCCAACATAGAAGAAAACAGCAGCAAACCCAGAAAGTGAACAAACCAAGCACACCCTTATCTAGTTTTCTGCTTATGACAACTATATCTAGCTGTGGTTCAGGTTCAGGCTCTATAAAAGGGTCTAGATAAATCTTTTTAGGATGACTTTCCTCATAGGAAGGATCCAGAGGATCAAGTTGTACAGTCTGGAAAAACTCGAAAATAAACTCTAGGCACATAATAATAACCTGAATAATTGTGGATCCTCAAAGTCAATCAGATTTGACCCACACAGTTGACTACTCTTAAAATGGTGGTCATTCTTAAGAAAATGTGTCGATTCTAATTTCCTAAAGTAATTAGGCTTAGTCTTAAAACTTAATAATTGACACATTTGAAATTCAAACGTTCCCACATATAGAAGAAAATATTTTGGTGGGAAAACAAAGTCAATCTTGGTATTATTTCCTAGGTGAACCACATCGACCAGAGGATCGGTTTCTAACAACTGAACTTCTTTTTGAACATGATTAGGTTTGGGAACAGTTGAAGATAGTCTCTTAATATGGTAGAGGCACAAACATCAAGTCCCAAGTGAGGGACTTTTAAAAGAGTTAAAGGTAAAGCACAGGGAGAATGATAATCATCCTCAAACTTAGAATTTTGGATGTCTCTAGATAGACTAGTTACAATTTCCCTAATTTTTAGATCATCAGATTCCTAAAAATGGTCAATTGCTTCTTCTAAGTTATAATCAGGTGGCGCAGTCTCACTCACATTTAAGATTTCTACGAGTTTATCTTCTTCGTTTGAGACTATTGTTCCTGAATTGTTAGACTCTAAAACACTAGTCTCGGAATAAACTCGTTCCTCTAAACCATCATCGTCTTCATAATAATGAGGACATATTTCACTGTCTATAACAATGGTATCTTTAGTTAAATCCCTTTCCTCTTGAATAGATGAATAATCATTAATATTATTAGGATCGGAACTAGAGACATCATTATTATCGTGAAGCTCAATTGTTGTGAAAATTTCATCATCATTATGACTACGGATTTCAATTTCCTCATCAAAAGTATCCTCATCATAATGATAATATGAAGATGATTGAACCTTATCTAAATAAATAGTGTTTTCTATTCTAACCTCGTCCTCTAGATTAGGTAAATATTCATCATTATTATCAAGGGTAAAAGTGGAAACACTGTATTGGCAATTAAGATTATATTGAGCAATTCTTTCTTTCGTCTTTAACACAAACCAATCTGTATTCTCACCTAACTTTTTGACGGAATTCTCTATAGAAACAACTAGATCATAAAGATTGCTAGGACGTAACTGCTCGTGTGATTCTTCTAGAGGAGGAGTTGGACTACTAATTGTTCCCCCCATACTTAATGTGAACCTTCGTGTATCCCCAGTCAACTCCTTGACGGAATTCTCTATAGAAACAAATAGATCATAAAGATTGCTAGATATTAACTGCTCTTGTGATTCTTCTAGAGGCATGATAGGTTCACTATAAGTACTAGATTGCACCTGCTTAAGGGCATCCCTCTAAGACAAAGAACTCGAATTTTGCTCGTTTTCCCGTTTATATGACTGGTGCGCGTACGAATAGTAATTGGGGCCTCCATGGTATGAACCATAACCTTCCGAAGGTTGGTAGTGGTCCCAAGTACTATCCACACTATGGTCATAGTAAGGGTAATGCCTATTTTGAAACTCAGTCGGATATTTATTGTAATACCAGCTCGATATTTTCTAACAAAAATTTCCTAATAAATTTACAAAAAAATCTAAGAAAATAAATCCTAACAGGAAGGGGTTCTAAACATACACAAACAAGGCTGACTCAACCAAATCAAACCTACTGAATCTAGCAAACAAAAAGCATGATGGCTCCACTTAAATTGTTTCTAGACCAGCTTATATTCTTCCAAAAGGCAACTAGTTACAATTTTAGCGAATCTCTCAGAACGATCCGAATTAGATTAAGTCGAAGAGAAACATGATAAGCTCTAAGGAGCTTTGATAACCCTGTCTCTTTGGCACTTTTCCCTGGGTTACAAGGCGGCTCTAATCAACTTAAAATAATCTTCTTGAACCTTGAGTTAGAGTAATAAAGTAACCAATACAGTCCTTTTGAACGAGTTTCCTATAAGCTCGTTACCCTATCGGTCTTCTTTCTAATCAAATTTTAAGGATTAGGTTCGCGTTAGGTAACCTGTTCTTAAGGAGGTCAAGAAGGAAACGGTGATGAAATCCGAGTCCTTATCTTATATGGCAAATTCTTGCCCTTTACTAGAATATAAATCCGTATTCAATTCCTCAACATATATGCATTACGAAGGAATACAGAAAACCCACTTGCAGGGGATTCGTGGGTTGATCGAGTCTTACCTCCCGTACCAGATGAACCGTTGAAGTCGACTCGGGCCATCAACTCTTGTGTCAGTGTACGAACCCGAGGGGCCGAGATAATATCATAATTGTCGTCTTTCCCTGTTACAGTTTATATTTAAATACCCTTCCGTAGGGTTTAAAAGTTAATAATAAAGTTCAAAAGTACAAAGTCCAAAGTCCAAAAATAAGAAAAAATATAAAAATACCTAAAATAATTTCAAAAATAATAAGAATTTCCGTTTTCTAAAAATAAAAATAAAAACCCTAAAAAAAATAACTAAAAAAAGTCTTGTCTTCTTTTTCCGTTCTTTTTGCTTTGTCTTAGACTCCAAGTCATTAATCAATCAATATAATCTTTAACTCCAATTTCTTTTTGATCCAAAACCTGTAATACAAAGAAAATACCAAAAAACGTAAAATAGAAAAAATAAAAATAAAAATAAAATAAAAATTTAACTAAACTAATTAACCTAAAAAAATCTAAAAATAATTCTAAAAACAAGTCCGCGTCGGCGGCACCAAAAATTGATGATATTTTAATAGTGGTAAATACGTTCGTTCAAGACTTGTGAAGATTTGTTTTTAAACCTAATTTCTAAGGCTAAAAATAGCAAAACTCAAATAAAGTTGATAATAAAATTGAGAGAGAACTGAGGCTAGGATTCCACTATTTTTTAATTTTTAAAGTGATTAAATTCAATAATTATAATTATGCAATTCTAACATTTAATTTGATTCTAAAATATAGCAACAAGTAGATTTTTAAAATAACAATTGTATAACAAAAGCATGGAACATCTAAAACCTAGGCCAAAGCATGTACCATCTAACGAAATCACAATTGCTTAACAAAAATCATTAAATCATTTTTAACCAAGGCAATTAATCATAAATGAATTGCATAAATTAACTAAATAAATATTACCACATCATCTTTGGAAAACTAGCTTCCTCCGTCGCCTCAGAGATGGGGTTTATCTCCTCATTGTATTGGAAAAACCCTCAAAAATATATTTCATAGCTCAAAAGGTGCTTATAATGGTGAAATAATAGTAACACAGACTATTTGATACGCTTATAAGCGTTACATAGAAGTGTTCTCTGCGTTACGGAAGAAAGAAAATAACACGGGAGAAAAGGACGGACTTCTGGTGCCGTTGAAATAAGACTGCTTTAGCAACACTATCAATGACGCTTTTCTGACGCCTTATGTTCTTCCTCTTCTCTTTCACAGTAGCAGTAGCAGAATATGTCTGTTTTGATTTCTATGGCTTCTCTGCGTATCCTAAGCTCTCCCCAATACTCTTTGATCCTCATATGACTCGAACACATCCTATTTATACATCTCAGGCCACCAAATCGTCAAGAAATCATCATTAACAACGAATATTCTCGGGTATTATTTTCTCATAAACCCGCGTGATCTGATTTGATATTTTGCTTTGATTTTGCGTATCTTTTGATTATGTGCAACTCACTCTTAATTAAGCCAATAGTTTCTCTGTTTTAAAACCCAAAAATCACGTAAGAGATCTCAAGTTCAGATTCGCAGAAGAGATGACATAGTTTCCCGCCTATTTTAAAATTAGAATTAAGTGAAGTGGGTGCCCTCATCCAATGTACGGGTGCTTTTAGTAATTCTAGGTGCCTTTAACACTCTTTCGAGCCAATTTTTCAAACAATGTTTATTTTTCCAAAAATACCTATAAATACATAAAAACACAATATTAGTACAAAATGAGTTCCAACACTATAAAAGTTGAGAGCAAATTAGACACATAAATATGTCTATCAGATGCTGAAAATGATTTATTTTATGGATGTTTATTTATATCTAAAAAAATAGTTTATGTTTATTTAGAATGACTTGTTATTTTTGGATTGTAGTGACTATAAGGTTTAATTGGTCTTTGAACTAAGGTTTTAATTACATCTTATGTGTTACTTTTCATTGTACAGTCAAACTTCGGCTCAACGATTATTATTATTTTTATTTGTTTTTGAAAATATCGTCGTTGGCCTTTTATGCATATTAATAGGATAACCCATTCTCCATCGTACACTACTTCATTCAAACAAATCCTTCTCCATCATTCACTGCTTCATTCAAACAAATCCTTCTCCATCATTCACTACTTCATTCAAATAAATCCTATAATAATAGCTGACCCATCCTCATCAACTACCAACTAAATTGAAGAGATACTCAAAAGAGCCGCCACCCCATCCTCAAACAACCAAATTAATTGAAGCTATGGAAAAAAAGATACTAAAAAAAGCCGCCAAACAAATTAACGAGCGAATCAAACAAAAGAATTAGATGCAGATGTTAAGAGAGAGACTGAATGGGTTAAAAAAATTTACATCATGTTAAATCTTCTGGAAGATCATCGCCCTGAAAAACTTTTACGGAATCTTGTTAAAACGGATCCTTTCTGAATCCCAGTTGGGACGGTAAGTGCAGGTGATAGACACATTTTTGTGTCAAAAATTATTCTCAATTTCATATTTTTTTAGTGTTTAATTTGCACCCGTTATGGTATTTTATGTGTTTGTAGGTATTTTTAGAAAATAAACATTTGTGGAAAAATTGGCTCAAAAAGTGTTAAAGGCACCCAAGGTGAATTACTAAAGGCACCCACATTGAATTGCTAAAGGAACCCAACCATGGGATAGGGGCACCCCTTTCAATTTCAAATTCTGGAATTGGCGGGAGAAGATATATTTGACGCGTGAATACTGAGTTTTTCAAACTCGATTTTTTTGGGATTTAAGGAGGTTCAAAAAGCTTGTCAAATTGAAACATAAATAACTAGGGACCAGGACACGTCAATCAGAGCCTTTCTTGCTGATAAAAATGGATGGAAAACTCGAGTTGTACCGAAAAAAGGAGTTTTCCCTGATTTTGGATTAACACGAGTTTGAGGATGTTTTGGAGAGATTTTTGGATCCTTATTAGTTGAGGAAATACTATTAGGGTTTACTAAACCTATATAAAGGGAAGAGATAGAAGAAAAATGGGAGAGAGGAGAGCCACAAAATTCAGAAAAAAAGAGAGAGTTTATTACGAGGAAGAAGAAGAAGAACAACAGACCACAAACGCAAACTGTTGTTTAAACCCGTTACCTATTTCTTTCTCTCTATTGCGCCCAGAAGCCGTCTTTTATTCTCTGTTTTAATTTCTCTTTTCAGCAACACAAAAATAGTCTCATCAACACTTATAACCGTAGTTGTTTTCTGTGTTACTTCTGTTTTTCTCTTATTTTAAGCACTTTGAGTTATGAACATGTATTTTGAGAGAGTGTTTGACATGAGGAGCTAGACCCTATTGCTGAGGCGACGGAGGAAGCCATTTTTCCAATGATAAAGTTGTATATTTTTATCTTAGTAATTTTTTCCAATTCTTTTATAATTGTTTGCTTTGAATTAAATTTGAAATAATAATTTTTATCAAGTAGTTGTGTTTTCTTTTGATGAGTCATGCTTAGTTTAAAGCTATTGATGTCTCATACTTTTGATTTACAACTATTATTTTGAAAATCTAACTTTGGCAATATTTAGAATCAATTGAATGTATGAGTTGCAAGATAATTATTAATGTTAAATCACTTGAAAAATTGGCTAATGGTGGAATCCTTAGTCTCGGTTATTTCCATAATCTTAAATCAATTTTAATTTAATCTTCTTTATTTTTAGTATTAAAAATTAGGTTTAAAAATTAAATCTTCACAAGTCTGAGTATCGAATCTTTTACCACTATTTCTAAAACATATCAACAGGAAACAACCTCTAGATTATGGGGAAGCGTATTGTGCTTCTTGCACGAGTATGGTTAAAAGATTGTGCGAAAAGTAGGACGAGATTCTAGCTAGACACAAAGGGGACAGGTTAGCAGCACAAGATGAATATACCAAATGGAGAGGCGAGCCGTTTCGTCACTTCGAAGCTACAATTATAATTGGATATCGTACCGGGAAATAAAGGAAGATTTATCTGTTTTTTGGGGATTAGTATTATGTTATCCAGGTCTAAATATATTAGGTTTAAGTATTACCTAATTTTAAATTAATGTGTAATTTTAAGTTTTTATCTATTAATGAAAAAATATCTTACTTTAGAAAGATTAAGGAGAGTGTCGAATAATTCGATCAACATTCATCATGATTATAACAACCATTGTTCACTTTAGAAAGCTTATATACACCATTGAGTTTATTCACTATAATCTTAAACAGGCAATCATGGTTCTTTGACTTACTCGTGTAGACCCTCGTCGTCCTCTTCACATACGAGTATCTTTTGCTAGGTGACTCTCATGCTTGCTATTTCTCTAGCAAACAATTTCCAAACGATCACGCCTCAAATGACGCCTAAGACTAATGCGTATTTTATTTTAATACTTTTTTCCACAAACCATTGTCTTGCATCGTCCTTCTTTTCCCACACCAAATCAGTGTAGTATTGGGCTAAAGTATCAGGCCCCATATGAGAAATGGGTTCAGGTTGGTCGTCGACATCTTGAACAATCTACAATATAAATCAAAAAATTAGGTCAACCGAATCGGCGAACATGTAACAATCGTGTCGAAGGATTCTACAAAATCATCTTTTAGGTCCAGACACATCCACCGATTCTACCTAGTCTTGATTTCGGGAAAAAATCCCTAAATATTAGAATCGACACACGTGAACTGACTTGTGTACCGATTACAGCATTCAGCAAAAAACAGTTTTTCTGGACACTTTTTTGAATTTAATCAGCGCATAGAGCAACACACATCGACCGATTATTTAACCTACCGATGCCCCCAAAACTGAACCAGAATTGGTCGTTGTTTATGACCATATCCGCCGATTCTGGTTTGTAATTTCTGAGAAGAGGTAGAATCGGTGGTTACGATGTCAGCGTAATCGCTGATTCTGGGTAATACGTAGGCCAGAAAATAGCTTAGATCTGACACCTAACTTAAAGTAGATCCAATGATTAAGATAATATATCAACCCTAAACTCAAAGTACTAAATTTTTATTCCAAACCAATGATTATTTCAACAGATCCGAGGTAAATCTCAAATAAAGAACTTAACTACTAATGATTTAACCGTTTTGAAAGTACTTTTTGGTAAGAATAAAATATTTTGATGCAGACTTATCAAGAAAAAAAAACCATATCTATATTTTTCTAGATATATTCCAAGATGCAGAAATCTCAAGGTTTTGAAAACTTACAAGTTTATGCAGATACGAAAATAACTAAAAGAACTATTTTAGACCTACAACTTTATAACTTCAAAGGATTTGGTTTTTCTATATATTTTCAAGATCAAACTTTGAACCCTAATCTCTTCTTTTCTAGAGACTTGCTCTTACAAACTCAGATCTACTATCTCTTTTTCATGATGCCCAAGATCCAACTCTCTTTCTCAAATAAAACCCTAAAAAACTCAAGATCTAGACTTCTTTCTAAAGAACTAAGTACTTAAGTAAAACTAATCAGTTCCCTGTTTCTAGCGCCAAAATATAGTTGCAGGAAATCCTACAACACACCAAAATGTGAATAACGAATAATCTTAGACACACAAAATATACGTTGTTCGGTGTTAAAATCTAAGTTCACGAGATGATTTCACTATGGGAAGTTGAGGATTACACACTTTGAATTTAGTACAGTGTTGCTCTAGGCTATTCTCTCTCAGGTAAAAGCATTAATCCCTTTCTACATTGTTCACAACTTTATTTATAGGAAAAAAATAAAAGTGGGTAACAGTTTACTTCGCTCGCAAAAAGTCTTCACTGTAGATTTCTTGTGGGAGGGCTCATCTCCGCATATATTTAACTTCGCCTGTCAACTCGCCAAGTAACCTTCGCTGTGACTGTCGTTATCCTTCTGTGCTTCTTCGTCCTCGTCACCTACCCCGACAAGTAACAGACTGTTGATCTGACCATTCTGCTCGCACATTAAATGCCTAAGTACCTAATTCAAATATGACCGTGGATCCTCTTTAGTGATTTCCACGTGTCTAGACCTTATGGAGTAGACGGATATCTCTATGTTATGTGAGGATAATCCCGATGTTCAGCTCGAATATGTCTCACTCGTATTTATACCTTACGATGTATATACGTGTCGAAGTGATTTTTGGTCCACACAGTTTCAGTTTATGTTGCACTAACTTAGTATGAGCTTGAACGTTTATAAACAAGTCTCGGTTAGAGGTCATAGAATCGATGTGTTTGTACATATTTGACTTAATGGTTTGAAATTGTAATGTATATAAAAAGAAGGATACTTCGAGAAAAAAAACTCAATAAGTTTTAAAGGTAGTCCATTTGCAACTGGTTTTTAACTTTAAGAGGACTATTAAATGATTCCATCTTATCAATCTTACGGCGTGATTTGTACATCTTAATGTTTGGGGATAAACCTTTTAGGTTTTTGTATTTATTGATTACCGACTCATTATTCTTTGAGTGTTTTTGTTTGTCCTGTAGAAATTTATCAACTATAATGTCTAAAACGTAAACTTCATAAGACCGGTACAAGTATAGCATCGGGTTCGCTCTTGCTTTCTTAAGCATTTTTGCATTAGTATCTTCCCCTTGGGTTTCCTTGTATCAGAAATTTGTACCTTTTTTAGTTAACTGTGTTTGGGCAGAAATTCTCATCAATCCAAAACAACCAAAATCATCAATAAAATTATCAAAAGAAATAGAAAAAATTCTACACAATGATTTAACGTGGTTCGGCTTTGAATAGCCTATATCCACGGGTACTGAAATTAAAAGGTTCTTATTCATGAGTTTGAGGTTACAAATCAGAAAACTCCATTGGAGCTATGGTGTTTACAAAGATCAGTTTTTTCTGTGTTCCCGAAGCAAAAAACCCCCTCCCTCCGTTCTTCCTCCTTTTCTTTTAAAATAAAGTGAGCCAGCTTCAAGTGATGTGGCATGTGTTTCTAATACGTGGCGTCCTCAAGTCATCCCACCTGTCGACTCTATCTCTTTCAGATACCTCCATGTGGCATCTTCCTATCCGTCCATCTGTTGACCTTATCTTCTTATCCAGCGGAAATGACCGGATCGAGACAGCATGTTCAGGACAGGATGGATCGGGACAGGACAGATCGGGCACCAGCTGGAACGGGACCGGGACGTGATGATGACGTCACTTCGAGACCGGGACGTGGTGATGACGTCACTTCGGGATCGGGACGTGGTGATGACGTCACATCGGGATCGAGACGTGGTGATAACGTCACATCGGGATCGGGACGTGGTGATGACGTCACATCGGGATCGGGACGTGGTGATGACGTCACTTCGGGATCGGGACGTGGTGATGACGTCGCTTCGGGCGAACATCATTTTGTCCCCAACAACTTGCCCCCTTTTCTTGAGAGTTGTTTGAAGAAAAACTCTTAAGAAAATGACTTCTCGTCTCGCCCGAACCATAATGTGGTGGTTGATGTTGCTTGTGCTTTTTCATTTTATGTTGTATTTTTGTCCCTGCAAAGTAAAATTTTGTATATACATACAGTATATATAAAGATTGTTAGTTTTTTACCGCAAGATTCCTTTGAACCCTGGGTTGGAATTTTTTGCGACGAAGCACCTCCTTCCATGGAGTTATGACGTTCGAGATCCCACACATAAGAAACAAACCCGAGCCAGGGGTAAGATACAGGGTTGGTCCCGAACGTACTTTTTTTGTATCAAGATTCTTACTTAGGTTCTGCGACCCAATAGTCTTATCAAATCTCCTAGCCACGGAGCTCGGTAGGAACACACGCTTAATTTATCTCGGGCATGGAGTAAATTAATGTGTCCAATAAATTTGCTCTAGCCACTAAGCTCAGTAGGAATACACGCCTAATTTATCTCGGGCATGGAGTAAATTATGTGTGGTCCATCATTTTATTAAGACTCTTACATGGGTCCCCTCTTTGGGATGGACCCATTAGCCTTATTTTAAGACTCTTACATGGGTTCCCTCGTTGGGGATGTACCCACTAGTCTTTTCTTGTCTCCTGAACGGAGAAAAATCGGTAAGAAATATACCTGAAATGTAGATGAGAAGTATATTTGAAAAACATCCAGATATTTCTCATTTTTCATTTCTTATTTAAGTCATATCACATATTCTTATATATACATGAGAAGCATATATAGAAAGAAAACATGAAATATATTTTAAATAAGACATGTGAAATAGCCAGATGAAATATCATTTTATTCTGAAGAAATCGTTGTTTGAAAGATCAGAAGTATACGAATGTAGAATTATTCGCCTTCCGAAAATATTTGATGATAAGTTGAAAAAGATACCCATTTTTGAATGATAATTCCTGTAGGAGCATTCAGATTGCCGCAAGAAGTATAAGAGGTATCGCCTTTCAGTTCAGAATAAATTGAAGTATTTACTGAATATTCTTCGTGAAGTATGAGCCATTTGAAGTATCATTTCTTGAAGGCTCATTTAAGGTATTAATTGCTGCCTTATGTTAAGAAGTACAAGACATATAACATAAAGTAGCGAAATATATTATTTCTATCTAGTATTAATAAATTATTAAAATGAAATACCTAATTGGCGTGCAGTATTTAACTCATTTCACAGCTAAAAATTTGATTTCTTTATAGCATGCCCCCCAGTGCATCATTATTGCATAGTTGTTGCATCTCTGAAGTGTCTTTCATAGGTATCTTCACACTTCATAAAAATGTCTTAACATTTCATAATATTAAATGGGTACAAGCTAAAAATGATTTTCATGCTTTCAATTAAATATCACTATTAAATCTAATCAAACAAATTAGAATTTGTTCAGACTAAAAATTTATCATATTAAATCAATAGGTTTCTATGATTATGTGGTTAATTATCATTGTGCACTATATCACATGTGATTCAGATGCTATTGGAAGCAATTAATCAATTCATACTGTATGACAGTTTAAGAATTATTTTTAAATTTAAAATTGCTACTTCAAATACGCAATTAATATTATGAACTTTAAAATCGAAAATTAAAAAAAGATAATGTATATTTATCTTTTAGAAATGTTTGTGGACCAGTATATGTCTTTTCTTATCTATTGAAGCTGTGATAATAATGATCTAGCTATGACAATTTAATTTAATTTATAATAATAATAATAATAATAATAATAATAATAATAATAATAATAATAATTATTATTATTATTTTTAAACAAGTTAATAAAGAAAATTTTATCTATTAATAATGAATGCTACAAACAAAATGATAAGCAAAAAGATTTGAATTAAGCTAGTTGGTCTGGCTCAATTGAGCCGAATCAAACTCAGTGAGCCGACTTACTGGAAAGAAAATCCAGCAGAGTCTGGTATGTTTTTAGTTATTTTCCAGCCTAAATCAGGCTATTCTTTTCAATCTTTCCCTGCAATTCATGCATTCATTCGATGATAAAAACACATCAAGTTCATGCCACAATTTACCCACTCTATGGCAGTAAAAAACATCACATATGGCATAAGAGATCAGAACTATTATCTTGACAATTAACTCAAGATAGAAAATGGGCTAAGTGCAAATTATTTTGGAATCATAGTCAAATAATCAAAACACACAGGTTCTGATTCTAGAAAGGGGTTTATTAACAACTAGCATGAATAAATTTAGGCAAACACTGCACCATTTAGCATGAATAAATTTGTGCTTCCTGTATGCTCAACAGTTGTTCATATCCAGTTAGAACTTCAAATCAAGAGAAACCACAGAAACCACAGAATTAAAACATCAATTGGTTTCACTAGATCTAAAAGTCAATCATTCATCAATGCATCAGGCAACTGATCAAGTCAAAGATATAAAGTTTCAATATCTCCTTACTAGTTAAACACTTAAAACTAGTCAAGTAAAATCCTTTACTACAAATAAAGCTTAAGATTCATATGTTTATTTAATTGATTTTCCAGGCACAAAAGTATGGTTCTGAAATGAACTGACTTCAATGCAAATTGGTGATATAAAGTGAATAGGTATAAAGAGAAACGAGAACTTAGCCTGTTATTTGCTTTGCCCCGAATTAATGACTTTTTAGCCAGAAATGTGTGAATGTTATCTTGTTCTTCAGTCATCCTCAAATATGAGTTTACCGGACGATGAGAAGGAGCTTGACCTTGTGTGTTCGGCTGTCCTGTTATTCATTTTGTGTTTCAGGCAATCTGTCGAGGATTCAACGTGCACGACTGGTGGAGCATTCAACATCTCCTATTGATTTCTTTCCCCCTAACCTGGGACTTAATGATAAAATAAAAAGTAACTCCAATTCAAAGTATCATATGGGTAATATAGATGCCCTTACAGACTACACATGTAGAGACTAAATTCATCACCTGTTGATTTCTAGCAACAGACTAAAATATCAGTACTTTTTACTTTCATGCAACAGACTGTTAATGTGATAACTCATGTATATTCATTTTCTAGATAAAAATGCTTACACATAAATCAATGGAAAGATACGGCCTTGATTGTTAATTGAAACATAATAAGCTTCAGAGCTGTTAAAGCGTAATTTTTGTAACAAATCTAGAATATGACTTAAAAAGTAAAGCTCGGTTACTTTTTTATTTTAGCAAAACTGGTGCTAAGGTTTCTATGACAATCACGGAGCATTTCATCAATTCAGATCATGCATAAAGGATCGCAGATAAAAATGAATTATAATTTGTTTCAGATCAACACTTTGTATTGCTGCAGGTCAAAAAATATTGGAATAAATATATCAGTTTGTTCATTCTTTAAACCTGCACTACATATGAGATGTTCTTGGTCGCATATAATCATTCATGAATCATTTATGTGTTCATGTATGAGGTTGGGCTTTATATCAGCGATTCTAGGATGTTAGAATTTAGCTAATTACTAGTTATGCAACTGTAGATAACTACTCATGGCATCGAGCATTAGGAGATAACATAAAATCAAAATATAATTGCGCTTATCTTCCTGCGCTCCTCGCAAGTCGGCAGTCTTTCAAAGCTTGTTATAATTTGTGCTGAAGGTTAGATCAGCACGCACAATAGATTACTTTAGCCACAACAATCATGATATGTTAAATTTTTATAGTTAAAGGTAACATGATGCAATTCCAGGCATACATAAGTTCCTAACAAACATATATAAATGAATCATATAAGATTAGGCTTATGATTTTAGAAGCAATAGATCATGGTCATCCTGATTTACTAAAGTTCAATAAGATTTTAAGAGGTTCTAATAAAGATAAGAAAGTCAGAGCAATTAGATGACTTAAAACATCCAGTTCATGAAGCCCGGATGAAGATTTGAAGATTATGATATCTTCAACTACAAACAGAGCCATTTACACAGCTAATTTATCATGTCAATTGGGCATAAAGATTCATATAAGCTCCAAACATTAACATTCACACCCCATATGCAGGGACTAATGATGGTACAAATTTGAGATTTTTTGAGTTAAGATTTAACATGTTCTTAGCTGAAGTGAAACATTAACGCTCATGAATTATTAAGACAACTTGATTTTCCCTACCATTCAAGAAAGATTCCATTGCAGACATGTGAGATTAAGCTCATGCTTTTAAGTGATAAGAGAATTCAGATCTGAGCATGTGAATACTTATCTCTCAATTCAGGTTGAATTGAAATGTACAGGGAGTACTCAAAGTACCTTCCTGGACCATCTTCCTGGTCACTGACAACACCTTCTTGTTGTTTCAGTGGCATCTGCAGTATCGGTGTTACTTGATTTTTTGATGAACTTGATTCAAAATTGGTAGGGATTCACTAGTAGTCTTTCAGACATTTACTCAAGCAGTTTAACTGCGTTGTGCTATTGATGGAGATACATCAGTGATATTTCTACTTTCTTTGCATCAATTTGAATTCTTGAGCTTCAGTTAGAACTTTTGAGCTTTAATTTCTAAAACCCGATTTTACTTCATAATTGGGAAAGAACATTGAACTCCATAATTGTCAAATTCAAGCAATTCTTGAACCCTATTTTCAAATTCTCATTAAACCCTTTTGTTCTCCACTCATCATTAACTGAATTTTCAACTGAATTTCATATAATCTCAAAATCAGTTGAAATCCCAAATTTTTGATTTCACTCCCAAATCCCTAACCTTTTGATTTTTTCTCAAGTTAATAGCTTCTTCCCTCTTAATCAATATCAGTGATGTTTCTAACAACAATCCTTGACCTCTTCTTGGCTTAAATCTCACTTTAATCCTCTTGATTTCTTCTTCCCAGGTGATGAACATCAGAATGATAATATATGATTATGAGAAGAAAAGAAGTGAATAGCTTTTTCTTTTACTCTTGTCTTCACAGCGTGAAGAATTAGACCCCTAATTGTTAACTCGTCACTTTTTATTTCATTGGTGAAATCAAGGGATTAATCCAGAAGGGATTAATCCATAAGCAAGCTCATCCATCTCATGTAGGATAAATCTTTTCCTCACCCCATCCTTCTAGCGCCAAATTTTTTGGGCAGAAATTCTCATCAACCCAAAACAACCAAAATCATCAACAAAATTATCAAAAAAAATAGAAGAAATTCTACACAATGATTTAACGTGGTTCGGCTTTGAATAGCCTACATCCACGAGTACTGAAATTAAAAGGTTCTTATTCATGAGTTTGAGGTTACAAATCAGAAAACTCCATTGGAGCTATGGTGTTTACAAAGATCAGTTTTTTCTGTGTTCCGAGAAGCAAAAAACCCCCTCCCTCCGTTCTTCCTCCTTTTCTTTTAAAGGAAAGTGAGCCAGCTTCAAGTGATGTGGCATGTGTTTCTAATACGTGGCGTCCTCAAGTCATCCCACCTGTCGACTCTATCTCTTTCAGATACCTCCACGTGGCATCTTCCTATCCGTCCATCTGTTGACCTTATCTTCTTATCCAGCGGAAATGACCGGATCGAGACAGCATGTTCAGGACAGGATGGATCGGGACAGGACAGATCGGGCACCAGCTGGAACGGAACTGGGACGTGATGATGACGTCACTTCGGGACCGGGACGTGATGACGTCACTTCGGGATCGGGACATGGTGATGACGTCACTTCGGGATCGGGACGTGGTGATGACGTCACATCGGGATCGGGACGTGGTGATGACGTAACATCGGGATAAGGACGTGGTGATGACGTCACATCGGGATCGGGACGTGGTGATGACGCCATATCGGGATCGGGACGTGGTGATGACGTCACTAGTAGCACAACTTACACTTTGCTTACACTTTTGTAATGTATTTGTGCCACTCACACA
>JAJJMC010013841.1:12496637-12526015 GCA_023531435.1 Papaver californicum | reverse complement strand
TGTTTAGGCCAAAAATTCCTTTTGCTAAACAACCAATCAAACTCTTGGATACAAGTTAAATAAATGTAAACGAATAACAGAGAAATCTCTTTTAAAATAATAAAAAATCATCTTTTTCATAAATTGTTTAAGCTCAATACAATAAATCATCTAGGTTATGTAATTTCTGGGTTTATAATCTTTACACCTTTTCATTCAATACAGAAATTCAAACATTATACAATTACTTCTCATAAGTTTGTACCTAAAAATTTCTTCTCCTCCCTCTCTTAGGTTTTTTCTTACTAATTTTTCCCTCCTCTATTCGTTGTTTGATCTTCTCTATTTATAGATCTATTTTTCTGATCGCTCTTTATACCACGTGTCGTTTTCTTCAGCCTAGTCATCGATTCTGGATCAATTCTTCTCTGGGTCGATCCATCTTGTTTCGATATGTTTATCATCCTTGTACTTTATCTTTATTTGGTGCGATCGCATAGATGACAGATCGTTCTTTACAGCTTCTTGGTTCGATACTTTATATGTCCGACACGTGTTTCTTTATCCCTTAAAACTTCTGTGGCCTCGATCATAGAGTATTTATTATAATCTGCTTTCTCGATCATTATAATAATAATTATCTTTTACTTTCTCGATCTTTAAAAGAATGGAGTAATTATTATCTTTTACTTTCTCGATCATAAAATAATATAGTATTAATAACTTTTTGCTTTCCCGAACAGCTATCAATCAATACTGTTTGTCTTATTCTTTGGTGTTCAGCTTTCTCGATCTTATGTGTCACTCATGCAGCTCTTCGCTCAGGAAACATCTCATGTCTTTCGATATTCGATATCTTTGATAGTAATCCTGTGTTTCTCACCTTTTTTAATCTAGATGCTTCTTTGCTTGATCCTCTTCCATGTGTCGTGATTCTTTAATTTACTAACAAGGAGGAACGAATTATGAGTGAACTATAAATTTCAATGGTTTGTTATTTTCTAAACAACTATGAATCTTTGTTAGTTGTTAACTTTGAATCTTCGAATGTTAATTAGTTTTTGAACAACTTACTTCTCACGTTAAGATTACAACGAATGAGTCAATGGGTATCTTTAAAATCTCTGAATGGAACTTATGTTAGACGCGTAATTGTATTTGTAGTATTAATGTCTAAGAAAACAAGCACTTAAACATCGGTACGGGTCAAACCTATCGACCATGCGGACGGTGATGGTTTAAGGCACAACCCAAGTCTCTGTCAAAAAATACTTAACCGTCGGCATGGAGTAGAAAAAAATCGATAGTGCCAACGGTGATGGTTAAATACACAACACAAGTTTCTCTTAAAGGATACATAATTGTGGCATGGCCTTAATTTCACATCCATGCCGACCCTGACAGTACAAATTTAATGTCGACATAGTCTTGGTATGCCGACTGCTAAGCAATATATACAACCCAACTTTCTGACCTAAAATTAACATAAATTAGCATGGTTTAGAAATCAAAATAATGTCGACTGCAAACCAAAACTACATACTAAACTTGGGCTTCTAATGACTGTCGGCATGACCTAATGGATGAATATCATGCCGATCAAATACAATTGGCATGTCTTCGTGGATGAAGGTCATGAAGATTCGGAGTGGTTTTTGTTTTTCGTTTCTTTTAGATTTGATCTCATAATTGAAGATTCAAACTCTCTTAAACGTCTACTTGACTATTGTGAGTACTAAGCAGTAGTTTCTTTATTATGTGAACCTTGCTATACAATGCCAAAACCCTTAATTTTATTTTAAAATTTATGTCAAACTTCATCTTCCCTGATTCAAAACCCTTAGATTTTCTATCAATAATTAAACTAATCGTGATGAGTAAGTTTAATACAACCTAACTACTAAATCTATATTATATATCCTAACTGATTTATTAGCATCTAATTAACTAATGGTAGTTTTGCCATCATAAAAAATAATTAGATATGGAATGATTTCAAAATACTGAATGATAAATTTTAATATCTTGCAATTTGTAGGGATAATTTTTTCAGCAAGATAATTTTTTTCACTGTAAGGGAAGAGAAGAAGATGGTAAACTACATCAGAGATGTGGACGAAAAAGGTTTCATATCATCCTCAAGAAAAAGATGGAAGATTAAGATGAATGGCAACAACAGCAGCATTATCGACAGTAATGAACAAACTGGAAGAGGATATTCGGTTTCTGTGGAGCGTAAGAAAATAGGAGGTTCATCGAAAATGAAGGGCGCAAACAACATAATTCACCTAGCTATCTGGTCAGGAAAAAGAAGAAGTTTCTGTTTGCTTAGTTTTAAGGGGGAGAATGGCTGAAGCAGGTGTTCAAGGAGGAGGCTGAAAGATGCGGTGGAAAGCAAGGGGTTAGAGAGTTCAAGGATCAGGAAGAATGGCTGCCGATTTCAAGAAAAGAGAATGAGTTTAGAGAATTTATCAGATTGAAGGTTTCCCATAACAGAGACTTTCCGACCATCCATTTCTTTCCAGCCGACTTCAATGGGGATGGATGGAGGAAGTCAGGAAAGCTTATAGAGGACATCATGAAATCGATCCCGTCCAGGAGATCAGGGAAGGGTCTTTCTTGGGGCTTAACGAAAAGGAAAGATCAAAAAACTGGAAATCAGTTAGAAAATGGTTATTAGAACAAAACTATAGAAAATTCTAGCAAGGTAGTCTCTAATCCCAACCAGGAACTCATCTCCTTGTGGCAGAGAACGATGGTGGTAGAAATAAACTCCATGGACTTTCTATGGAAAGATGTGGGAGCCAGGATGCTGTCCAAGTTCGAATGGTATTTCGGCTATGATCTTCAGCCAATCGACTGGAACAAAGTAGTTTTTACAGTGAAAACTCACAAAGAATTTTTGAGCATCAGGAGCATCAGAACTTGGCAAGATGGAGATCTTTTGATCAAATTATACCCCTGGTACGCCGATATTAACATAATCCACAAGCCTTATCCGCTGGAAGCTAATCATCCCTGGATTGGGATCAAAAGAATCCTTTTTCATCTCTGGGGTTACTACTCTTTCAAGGAAATCGGAGAAATATTTGGGGGGCTGGTTGAAGTATGCCATGAGACATCTATGGCTTCTAACCTCTTCGAAATCCTCCTGAAAGTGAAAGGGCCGGTAAGTAACGGCGTCTGGTGCCAAGATTTAACGATTAAGAAAACGAAAATTTGGGGACAAATTCGGCTGATTGGGGAATTTCTGGAACCCTCAAATCCCATGTTTCATTCAATTTTCATCTAGGGATCTAGACAGAATCATAAACCCCAATGGGTATAGCGCCGGAAAAGGGCAGAAAACACCGGCGAAAATGAAGAAGATTGTCCACGTGTTGCGGCGGGATTTGAGGAAGCTATACCTACTCTGATTGGACTCCCATCTAATCTATGCGACAGAGAGGGAATGGGCAGCCCTGATAAAGGTGGGATTGGTGGGGTGTCGGAGAAGCGTGGCAGGCCCCCATTGGTTACAACTGGAAGATTCAATCAAATCTCACCACATATACCACATGTCCCTATCTTGGATCAGACCACCTTTAATTCAAATTCTCTGCTTTTGGGTCCGGCTTCTGTAAACAGAAATCTCGAGCGACATGTGCGAAACGAAGAGATGACAGTTGATATTGGCCTTGGGCCAATCGCTGTGGGCTCATCTCCATTGAAAATGCTGGGTCAGGATAACAAGAACAATTATAGCCCAGTCGATGCAGCTGTCCATCCAATCCTGATTCCTTCTGCTCTCCCAGGCCTGACTTCTTCGACTATCCCAGGCCTGTTTGTGGGGAACTCTTCCAAACTAATTCCAACGGGCTCATCACTGGTCAGTAATGATTCTTTCCCGGACCCATTGGATAATTCCTCTTTGAGACAACTTAAGAAGAAATTAAAGACCAAACTCTCAAATCTTTCACTTGAGGAGGTTTTAAGTAAAAGAAGCAATAGAGTTTTGGAGGGGGATTCAATTGTCGAGCAAGACAACTTTGCTCGAAATGCTCCGTTCGAGGGCTGCAAGGATTTCTCGCGCGAAAGCTCGAGGCCGGCGCCAATATTAAATGATGGAATAGAAAATGAAAATTTGGTGATGGCTAATGAAATCCACGACAAACTCAAGTTTCTCTTCGTTAAACTAAAGAAATCCGGTAATTGCTCGGGGATTGAATTCTCCAACAAAGAAATAAATTTTGTGTCGAATTCCATTCTTTCTCATGTGAATGCTTTTAAAGATGATCTCGACATGGGAGATAGCTCTACAAACTAGGGTCGTTGATGATTGGGCTCTCTTGTCTTTGATATTGGGATTATATATTTTTTTTTGATGTTTAAGTTAATTTCTTGGAATGTCAACGGGCTTGGAGCACCGGATAAACGCTCTAAATTAAGGAAGCTTGTGAAGAGATGGAAACTAACTATTCTTATGTTACAAGAAACAAAACTTAGCTATTGTAGTGATGCGTTTGTGCGGCAATGTTGGGCTCTTCTCCATGTAAATGGGTGGCGCTTCACTCTCTTGGAAGATCGGGAGGAATTTTGGTGATATGGAACTCGGATTTGATTGAAGTTGAAAGCTCCCTCGAAGGCAATTTCTCCATTAGTATTCAATGCCTAAACGTGGATGACAACTTTCGTTGGGCATTGGGATGTATGGCCCTTGCAATACGCGAGAGTAGAAAATCTTTCGGACGGAGCTCGATACTTTGCATGGTTATTGGGAGGGTCTTCCTCTTTGTTTTGGCGGTGATTTCAACGAGACTAGATTCATGGAGGAGCGTAGAAATTGTCGTAGAGTCTCATCCTCTATGAGACTCTTCAACGATCTTTGCAATGACCTTGATCTCGTGGAATTACCTCTCTCCGGCGCTAAGTATACATGGGGAAGACCTCCGAATAAGAGGAGCAAGTTAGATCGTTTTCTCTTCTCTTCGGATTGGGAAGATCATTTCTCAAATCTTGCTCTAAAACGCCTTGCAAGACCCTTCTCGGATCACTGTCCTATCGAATTAGGCGACTTGGAACCGGATTGGGGCGCTTGTCCATTTCGGTTTCAATTAGCTTGGCTCGAGGGCACTAACCTTATCCCCTCTTGAAAGATTGGTGGGAATCTTTTTCTTTTGTAGGTACGGCAGGAGAATGTTTTGCCAAGAAGCTAAACGCCTTAAAGGAAAAATTGAAAGTGTGGAATAAAGAAGTGTTTGGATGTGTTGATAGGGCTACGGACACGGATCTCAACAATTTAAAGGAATTAGACGATCTTGAAGATGGTAGGGATCTCTCCTTAGGAGAAGAAGACTTTCTAGTGACGGCCAAAGTGAATTTTGACTTGGCTCATCGTAGGCAAAGTATATTATGAAGACAAAAATCTAGAATAAGATACTTAAGAGACGGAGATCGAAACACCAAACATTTTCACCGTGTGGTAAAAGGTCATAGAGTTCGAAATAACATCAACAACCTTAAAATCAACGGGCTTTGGACCGGTAGTAAAGATGCAATTAAAGCGGGAATTGTCAAGCACTTTGAATCCGCCTTCAAGGAAATCTCAAACAATCGACCGAGGATCAAAAAATATGCGCCTTAAAAGTATTGACGAGAATGCCCATATTTGGTTAGAGAGAGCTTTTAGTGAAGAGGAAGTGAAGAACGCAATCAAAGGGTTGGGTATTGACCGTGCTCCGGGCCCGGATGGTTTCCCCATGAAATTTTTTATTGTTTGTTGGGACTTTATTAATGAAGACATAATGAAGATTTTTAAGGAATTCCATAGCCGCAATATCCTTTATTGTCTTTGAAAAACAATTTCATTGCTCTCATTCCAAAGAAGCCGGGTGTAGAAGAGGTCAAAGATTTTCGTCCAATTAGTCTCGTTGGGAGTGTGTACAAAATCATCTCAAAAGTCTTGGCGGAGCGTCTTCTCAATCTATTTTTATCATGGGAAGACAAATTCTTGATGGAGTCTTAATAGCAAATGAATGTGTGGATGCTAGAGTTAGGCTTAATATTCCGGGGTTAGTTTCCAAGCTAGATTTTGAGAAGGCTTTTGACAATGTAAACTGGAATTTTCTAAATGAAGTGCTCTACAAAATGGGGTTTGGAGGTATTTGGAGAGCGTGGATTAGAAATTGTCTATCCTTCGCTAAGTTCTCGGATCTTGTCAATGGCTCCCACATCGGTTATTTTGGTAGTGAAAAGGGGATTCGTCAAGGAGATCCTCTTTCTCTCTTTCTCTTTACAATTGTCGGAGAAGTGCTTAGTTGTATGTTGAGCAAAGCACAAGATAACGATCAAATTTTGGGGTTCTCGGTTAAGGAAGGGGGAACAAAAATCAATCATTTGCAAATCACCGATGACACTATTATTTTCCTAGACTCCAAGGAGGAGCAAGTTGATTCCCTTTGGTACCTTCTCCTTTGTTTCGAATTAGTTTCGGGTTTGAAGATTAACTTCTCCAAGAGTAGTTTGTATGGAATTGTGGTCGAAGAGGGAGCGGACACTTTTGCAAACATGTTGGGATGCAATTATGCAAATCTTCCTAGTATTTATCTTGTACTTCCATTGGGAGACAAGGCTAGAGGTTCACAAAAGTGGGAAAAAATTATTGATGGTTGTGCGAAGAGAATTTCTTCTTGAAACAGAAAAACTTTGGCAAGAGGAGGTAAATCAACTCTCATTAAAAGTCTCCTAGCTAGTTTGCCTATTTATTATCTTTCTCTCTTTCTTGCACCTTGTTCCATTACGAAGAAGCTTTATAAAATTGTGAGAAATTTCTTATGGGAAGATGGTAAAAATAATAAAAGAATTCACAATGTTAATTGGAAATTGGTGACCAAACCAAAGCATAAAGGGGGCCTCGGCATAAGAAGAACCAAACAAGTAAATTCGGCCTTACTAAAAAAATGGTGGTGGCGGTTTGGAATAGAGAAAGAAGCATTATGGAGGAAGATCATAGTGGAAAAATTTGGTGAAACCTCAACCGGTTGGGAAACTCTCCAACCCAAGGGACCCAAAGGATGTAGTATTTGTTTTAATATCTACAAAGAGCTCAATGATTTTAAAAATAATATTAAATTCAAAATTGGTGAGGGAAAAGAAACTAGATTTTGGGAAGAACATTGGATTGGTGAAGGAAGGTTATGCGACTTGTTCTATCTAGCCTATGAAGCCTCAAAGACTAAGGATTTTGTGGAAGCAAGTATGTATGAAGTAGTCGGTGATAGCATTCGATGGAAATTTATGTCTCGAAGAAGATACTCTCCCTTCATCTCGCGTGAAGTCTCAACTATTTCCAACCTTCTTACTTCCGTTTCTATTCAAGAAGGTGTCTCGGATAACCGATTTTGGTTCGGAAACAAGCATGGTTATTACACGGTCAATGACGGCATTAGAAGGGAAGAGGAGTTAGATGACTCAATTTATGCTTCCGAGATAGTGTGGGTCGGGATTATCCTTGCAAAATCAATTTCTTTCTTTGGATACTCTCTCATGACAGGATTTTTACGAAGGACAAGCTCATTAGAAGGGGGATGGACGTCTCTAGTTTATGTTGCTTTTACGAGGTAACCTATGAAACTAGTACTCACTTATTTTATGATTGTTGGAGGATCCGTCGAATTTGGGACTACTTTCTAGAAGGAGTTGAGGGGCATTGAAATTATTCTTCTAACATCAATCTCAATGTAAAGTCTTGGAGCGCCAATTGGGGAGACGAAAGGCTCGATAGAATTTGGAGAAATATTCCGGTATCAATTTGGTGGTGTGTTTGGAAGGAACGGAACGCAAGAATTTTCAACAATAAGAAGAAGCATTCGGAAAGCCTCATTAGAAACATTAAACTTCAAGCGTTCTTTTGGGCCGAAGCTAAGACAAGAATGCTAGGTCTAACGACAAATGTGGTAGTGGCATTATGGGATTCGCTATTCCGCCCTCCTTAGCTTCTTCGTTAGAAGTGTGTTGTTTAGTGCGTTTTTTTGGTTTTCCCTTGTTTCTCTTTTTTCGGTTCCCGGTTGTCTTCATTAGGTTGAGGTACCCCTCTTAAGTACCTCCTCTTTAATGAATTTCCTTTTGATCGATCAAAAAGAAAATTAGATAAGGAATTCTTCATTTTATTTCAAAATATCTTTATTTTGTTTTACTCAGTATCTCTCAGATTGTAAGCTATCCCCGAATCGTGGGTTAATTAAAAATATACTATCACTTTTCCATATTAACCTATTTTTAGGCTAAAATGAAAAAGTGATAGTAACTCTTTTCCTGAAACGGAGAGAGTATTTTTCTAATATCTATTTCGGTATTTTATCCAATATGTATAATTTATTTTTCCAAATGTTAGGTTAAATTTGTTGTAAATTAATTCTTTGGTGGATTCCACCACTCTTACACCCCTATTACACCACCACCTTATCATCTCCCCTTCCACCTCTTCACATCTTTCACTTCTTGGTAACCCCCATATTTAGTGTAATAACTTAGGTTTAATACCTTAGTTATGAGAATGCATTCCATTACTTCCTAATGTTAATGCTATCTTTATCATCCTCTCTTGTATTAGCCTATAAATTGAGGCTCATTCCTTTGTAATGGATACTAATATCTAGTAATGAGAAATTCTCTCTTCTTTTCTCTATATTTCTTTTGTGCAATAGTTCATCTTTTGATTTAGTTTATAACACGTTATCAGCACGCTCTGTTAATTGACCACGATGATGATCAAATTTCTATTGTGATGAATCTTACACAATAAGGTAAAATACTATATATCTTTTTTCTTGTTTTTAAGAAAAACTAAAATCAAAATCTTTTACTTTATATTCATGAGTTGACAAACTTTTGGTTTTCATAAGATGAAGATTTAGTTGAATATAGTAATATATTCACAGCTACTATTTGTTTAGGCAAATAATAGATTCATGCATATACATATGTATACCATGTATTAGTTAAAATTGCATATTTGTGAATTATATCATATATATATATGAGTTTTTATTTTTCGATGGATTATTATCTATTTATTTTATTTTATTTTATATCGCTTTGTTTTAACTTTTCCTCCTCAATAATAATCTCCTGGATTAAAAAAAAAAAAAAAGACTGTTCCACCTGAAGTTGGAACTCAGTGTGACACAATATGGACAAAAGAAGTTCACTCGGTTAATCGGTCGGTCCCTGAAGTGACCCGTAACAAACTGACATCATGTCTCTATCCACGGTTCCTGAAGTAACATGACCCTGATGTTAAGACAATTTTATTTTACAAATAATGTGTCCACGTGTACACTGGCAATGAATATTTCGTCGAACCCGAAGATGACGAAATTGATATTTAAATTATGTTGGTACTGTATCTGTGTATGTTCTTTATTTATTTTGATTTTTGTTTATTTTAATTATTGGTCTTGAAAAAAAAAAAAGGATTCCAGAAGCAATCCATGGGATGTTATTAACTCCAGAAGTAGTCTAATATGAAAATTATAAATTTTTGTAGCAATCCAAATTATTGTGGGTTCCCGTAGTAATCCATAAATATAGACTCCACAAGTGGTCTATGAAATTTTTTGGATTTCAGGTATCCATAAAATTCTGGGTTCCCGAAGTAGCCCATAGTTACTAAATACTTTTGTTAATGGTTTTATTATTTTTCTCTTTTGTTAATGGTTTTATTATTTTTCTCTCGTCAATCTATACTTTTGTTAATGGTTTTATTATCAAAACTCAAAATATATGTCATATTCTTTGCTACAAGAGCACAATTTTTACAGCATTAAACGTTTCCGACATATTGATTGATTAGTATCAATCAAGCGAAATTTCCCGCTCAAATTTTGGTAGACGTACCAATACAAGAGCATATGACTATCGTTTATAATAAATGCTAATCAGGGTGCACACTGATAAAGTATACGCTGCCAAATTTTAATTACATATATGAGCATGGGTGATTTAAAATTATTAATTGTAATATTATGATGAACAATCCGAAGAAAAAAAAAAGATTTTCGGATGACCTACTTGGATCCAAGGTCACTCACCCATAATATATTTTGTATGAATAATACTAGATGTGATGATACTTCCGGCCGTTAGAGGGGGGAAAGCAGTCGTTGTAAGAACATCATGAATTGGTCTCATCATAATTCTTGCACCAATTCGGTATAAGGTGGAGAAGTTATTCATTCATTATGATATGCTTGAAGCATTTTATTTTTACAAGAAGAATAATTAAAACTCATTTGTTGTTGTACATATTTTGGCATTAGTTTATGTCCCTGCAGGGCATGCCATGAGTTAACAATAATTGAGTCGTCTACAACTCCTCTGAATTGTTGATGAAAAAAAAATAAAAAAAATAAAAAAATATATATTCCTTGATAGAGGAAGCCAATCACGCTGGATCAAAATAGTGCTCCTGGGGAGGCTATTGATAATGTTTTCAATGAGACTATTTAACTACGATCTTTAATTACCGAGCCATATTTATCTCCTAAAGAGGAATTCATTCCTAAGTGGACAAGTGGTGTCGATATTAAAGAATGATTTTTATACGCGTACATAATCATAGTTATTGTCGAACATGTATTTAGAATAGCGACAACCATACATGTATTATAGACAAAATCCTTTTTTGCAGAGAAACTGCCGTGAAGTATCGACAATATGTATGGTTGACTAATATGGGTGAAAGGCATCCATATTTGGTTGTCGTCTCACTAATAAACATTTTTGGACATAAATAAAAATTGTGAACCCGGAAGGTTACAAGTTTGATGCTTAATTAGTTTGCATGAAAGTGAGACGAGAGGAACAAGGACGCTAATTGCACAGCGCCACTCGTGGCATCTAGTTTCTACATGCACTTGAGATCTGTGAAATTACATCATCTACTCTTAAATGATTTGAAAATACCCAATACTTTGGTAAGTATTGTGTACCCCGTTGATAGATGAATTTTAAGGGAAACTATTATTTGCCAGTTTTACATGTCATAGTCTGACATAATTGTTTGTAATCAAAGATAACGTTCGTGTAAACTTCTAAAAGATTATCACAGGTTATACTCCCTTATTGAAAGAATTCAAGATAAAAGATCTTGGAATCATGTATCAAACTTATTAAGCATTATAATGGTCAATGATTTTGTCAACTTTAGAAAGTTTTGACATGTTTACATGGATAAGTACGTAACCTCCTAATAAAACTTGTGTAATAGCAATCTACTTTCATCTCGGTAACGGGTATGTAACACTCTCTCTGGTTCGTATTACGTACTAATTACAAGTTATTTTTGTGCTTGATTTTATGTATAACTTTGTATGTTATACCTGAAATTGTTCGGTAGTGAATTTGTTTGCCAAACTTAATTAGCACTAATATGGAGGCATTGTTTGTATTGGTTTTTTTAGTACCTCTAACATTTGATCTTTGCTTTGACGGTTTATCCAAAGTCTCGGAAGTAATGAACTACAGATAATCAGTTTCCATTTGCCAAATTGTTAGACGATACAACATCCTTTTTGCAGCAACAACGATGATCATCTATTATTGTTTGAAAGGAATTTACGAAGAATAAAAGATATATCAGATCCTACAAATCAACCATTGGGAATTTGACAAAGACAATTCAACTTGACATTTGAAATTAAGTTATGGCAACATAAAGGTCTCCATTACCAACAATTTTTTTTTTTGAGCTGAAGATGATTGCTGATTAGCTACTTGTGGTAAATCAACTGAGATATCTTCTTTCTGCAGGAGGATATATTGGACTTTACGAGTTGTACTCTTTTTCCTTAGTCAAGGTTTTTGCCCAACTGGTTTTTCCTTCTCAAGGTTTTAACGAGGCAATATATATATAAATATATATGTCCAACTCCTTTTCTTAATCAGTCTACAGTTGTGCTCTTTTTCCTTAGTCAAGGTTTTTTTTCCTTCTGGGTTTTCCCGACAAGGTTTTGATGAGGCAACGAACTTGAAGAAATTTGCTTAAAGAGATATTCGTAGACATTATTGAAGACAAACTTATATCTTGTTTTGAACAAAGACGGTCAGTGATTCTACTTGAAGATCAACATTATGTAATCAGTCTTTCGATACTTCTTTGGGTGCACATCATCAGGGGGAGAACATCAGTATTGTGTGATGGAAATTTATGCCTGTTGTACTCTTTTTCCTTCGCTTGGTTTTGTCCCAATGGGTTTTCCTAGCAGGGTTTTAATGAGGCAATATTTGACGCGTCCAACACCATGATATGATTTGTACTCTTTTTCCTTCGTCTAGGTTTTATCACTTTTGGGTTTTCCTGGCAAGGTTTTAACGAGGCAATATCATAATAGAGTGGTGTCATCCAAGGGGGAGTGTTGTAAATTAATTCTTTGGTGGATTTTACCACTCTTACACCCCTCTTACACCACCATCTTATCATCTCCCCTTCCATCTCTTCACATCTTTCACTTCTTGGTAACCCCCATATTTAGTGTAATAAATTAGGTTTAATACCTTAGTTATGAGAATGCATTCCATTACTTCCTAATGTTAATGCTATCTTTATCATCCTCTCTTGTATTAGCCTATAAATTGAGGCTCATTCCTTTGTAATGGATACTAATATCTAGTAATGAGAAATTCTCTCTTCTTCTCTCTATATTTCTTTTGTGCAATAGTTCATCTTTTGGTTTTGTTTATAACAAAATTATCTTTTTTCTCATCACTAACTATATCATTTAAAGACCCATATGTTTGAAACCATTTTATCCTTTTATCAGCAAAAAAACTAAAAAAAAATCGAGCTCATCAACTCCTTTCAGATCTACAACTCACTCATGGTGATCTGAAGCTCAATCATTTTTGATATATTTATTATAAAAAAACGGTAAGGTTTTCGATTTTAATTAATCAATTTTTTGAAATGATTTTGATTCATAGATATTTATGATGCAATGTGATGTGATTTGATTTGGGGGTTTTGTGACTTTCTAGGATTGTATGAACTGAATATTAATCAACACAAAATCAAGCTTAAATATTCAACAATCGATTTTTATTTTATGTAATTTGTTTCGAATTAAATTTAGGTTAAATACTAATATGATTTATTTATTTAGTTTATCGTATGTGAATTTCTTATTTTTTGAAGGGTTTAAAAATTGATGAATTCAAGTTCATCATGTTTGAATGTTGGTTTTGTTTATGTATTTAACATGATAAAATTGAACCAGTAATCATTGTTTTTCTTCTGTGAAAATTAAGTTTGAACCATTTGTAAACTTTTTATTGTTGGTCAATGGTGGGTGGTGAAGGTGGTGGGGATGGTGGTTAGGTTAGTGTTTGGACAAGCAACTATACCTAGTTAAGAACAAGATTGTTAGCGTAGATATTCAGATTCATTTTTAATTAGTGGTGGATGATGAATATTACGAGTGGTGGATTGTGTAGTGGTGGGTGGTGAATATTGAGTGGTAAGGGTGGTGGGTGGTTAATAGTGGGGGTGGCAGATGCTAGTGGGTGGGTTGGGGGGGGAGGTGGATTGTGATGGTTTTTTAATGGTGGGTGGTGGATTGTGATGGTGGTCAGTGTTCAGATGAGTAACTAAACTTAGCTAGAAGCGTTAGTTCATACGGTGAAAATTGATAACTTTGGTTTCATATTTCTTGATCTCAGTAATTTGAATGTATCAACAATTGACAAATCTTTCTGGAGTTACTTTCCATGATGTATTATTTGTTTAACATGTAACTATTTTCGTAACATGTGACTTAATTGGTTCAACTTGAATGAATGCAGATACAAAGAAGATTATACCTGGATGAAACCAGTTACATCAACCATATTCTTACTGCATATTATTACAAAAAAATATATTCATCCTACACACTCTGACGATATGAAAATGTTGATAAATTATTGGCAAATTATAATGTTAACTACAAGTGCAAAAGTTATTTTAGTAGAAATGATGTAATAACTATTTTTTCTTGTAATATGGAGTAGGCATGTAAGCATCTTGTTCTTAATTAACTCGTATAACATTTGTTTCTAGCTTTTCCAATCTTCTTTAGTTTGTTTTCTTATTTATTACAACGGGTTGAATCATGCAGCGACAAACTATTCGTTTGAGCAAGGGCGTATTTTTTCTTATGGATATTCTAAGGCGGTACTTCAGTCAACATCATCAGTCATTTACGGTGGAAATATCCAAGCTTTTGTTCGAGTAAACATCGTTTCTAATCTGGTTATGATGTAGTTGATGTCGTATGATGATTGTAATTCTTGTGTCTAATTTTATTTGTTGCTGCCATTTTACAATGTAATACAAATAACTATGATGGAATGTGTATGTTACTACCATATTTGTAGGGGACAATACCTGCGTTTTACGAATTATATGATTTTTGGATTTTCAATTTGTAGATGCTCTTCAATTTTTATGGTTAAACTTGAATAAATCCAGCTACATCACATATTAAACTAGGATCCTGCAAACATATTTTCTTTAAGTTGTATCTGGTTTTATCCTGTACATTTCTCAAAAAAATAATAAATTATTCAGGATGTATCTGGATTCTTCTTATACAATCTGAAAAAAACTATACTTTCTCAGGATGAAACCAAGTTCATCAAGAACATTTTTGACAAGGTTATGCAGATAATAACATAGGCTAATGTAAGTAAAGTTTTTGTATCAACTTATATTGCAATTAAGATACATATAATCCATACTGGAAAAATAAAGTTTTGCAAGAAAAAAGATGAAAACAAACTACATCTATAGTCACATGATGAAATTATATTCATCTAGTAAACCATTATGATTACAAGTTAAACGAAAGACAATAAAATAGATGGACTACTGGCTCTATATGAATACAATTATATAAATAAAACAATAAAACATCCAATGATAGTATGCATCTACATGAACACACAGAAAAAAAGACATGGAGAGTTATAATAACAAACAAACAAGAAACTAAAAGATATATGAATAATACCTGAGACGTGTACGTTGCTGAAATTTACTTGCAGTGAAAAAAATTTACAATTGGGTATGTAACTAAAATTTAGACTCGTTTCAGTTCGAGTCAAGATGAGACCAATTTCATCCAGTAATAATACTAGATGATTCCAGTTTCATCTAGTGGCAAAACATGATGAAGCCATAAAATGCATTAGAGTATACATTACGATGAAGAAAAAATTTAACAAAATGTAAACAAGGATGTACTCAATTGCATTAGATTCTATACAAGGATCTAAACTAATTCAACAAAATTTAAACTAGCATGTATACAAATGCATCAAAAAGAAGTTTAAGGTTTAATCAGAAGTAAAATTAGGTTCAAGAAACTTACTCATCTTGCAAAATTGATGGAAGACAAAATCTTAACTCTTTTTAATTTCCATTAATTTAGGAAATATTAATGTAATTAGAGCATAAACAAAAATCACTGTCAATGTTGGTGTTGTTGTTGGTGTCTTTGTTGGTGGAAAAAGATAATGGAGGAGTATGATATTGTTGATGGTGGTGGTGGAGAAAGATAGTTGAGGAAGTTGATGTTGTTGATGGTAGTGTTGGTGTTTGTGGTAGTGGAAAAATATAATGGAAGATATAATGTTGTCGACGCTGTTGTTGGTGTTTGTGGTGGTTGAGATGGTAGAGATGACACTTTCTATGGTGGTGATCGTGGGTAAAATTGATTAAAAGGTAAAAGGGAAAATGATGGAGTAGCTTAATGCTAGTCAGAGCAAGGTCGTTCGAGGAGCAAATTGCTTAAAGAACAAATTGTTTAAACACCAAACATTTGTATTGTATATTAAGATTCGAGAGATCAATCTGTACAAATTTGGCCTAGATCAAGGAATGATCGTTCCGATTTCGTTTCTGTCAAAATGGAAGGAGAAGAGTTGATCTGTAGGGAGGGAAGTATAAAAGGTATTGAGATCAATGAAATTGAATGCTAGTGATGGTAAGATATGTTGAACTACTGTGAAGGCGAAAATCAGAAGTATATGTTTTCTGAGAATCTCTAAGATGATGGCTCTATGATCGTCCTTCTTGTTCTTATGAGATAAATTTTTTTTGTTGGTAGGTTAAATAACCTATTTAAGCAGTGGAAATTAACACATTGATCTCGTAAGTGATGTCAGTTACAGAGAAATGGAAGAGTAGAGAAGTGGAGATCGTGGTAAAAACCAATTCCATCATGCTAGTGGGACTTGACAGTTGTACGACCACTATTCTGTTTATTCCTTCACCTGCCGACACGACTTTATACTTTCTCATCGATTGCTACACCGCACGTGGTGTAGGCCGCTGGACCAAAACTCTAGTGAATATCCCCCTATGTGATATAATTGATATCTTGAGCATGATTGAGTCTATTTTATAGACGTGTATTATTTGGTCAGTAGTTGACCGAACTAGATTGTTAGTATTAGCATATTGATGAGTCTAGCATGTTGTTAAGCTAGCATGTTGTTGATCATAACATGTTGCTGAAACAAGCAATGATGCTTAATACATCATAGTGTTTGAGAATCTGATTGATATTGACATTGGTAGTTGTGGCATATCAAATGAAGCAGCAATGATAGTCGTCTGACTTTGAAGTTGTGTGAGCTAGTGTCAATCTCATGTGAATACCAAACTCATGTGAATTCTAATCTTGTGTGAGCGCTAGGCTCGTGCGAACGCTAGGTTCGTGTGAGTACTAGCGTTAGTAATTATAATTTTTTTTAGTTTCGTCTTACTGTCAAATGGTTCGAGTAACAAAGTAGGGAGACTAAGACTATTTTTTAATTATTGGCAGCGGGACCAATCAAAGAGTGGTAGAGGGGCCGACCAATTTGATGGTAGAAGGACTAAGTTAAATTGGTGAAGAGAGGACCGAACGAAATTGGTGGGGGGAGGACCGACCGAAATTGGTGGGGAAAGGACCAACCAATTTGGTGTAGCACGGGTTTAGCAAAACACGAATTTGGTAGTTACGACACCATGCTTATGTATCATATTGCCGCTAACAATATTTTGATATATATTTGGTAATAATATTGGTATGAGGACCAAGTGAAGACCAAAAGTTTGAAACCCTAAAATGAAAAAATGATAGTAACACTTTTGTTGAAACGGATGTAGTAATATTTTAATATATTAGATGGTTACGGGACCATTCTATATTGTTGTGCGTAGCTATTTAGTGTTTGCAGCTATTTGGAATTTTTTGACTTTGTAGAAGGAGCAAATAAGTTTTAATAGGAAGAGGAAACCCTAGAATTAAAGTTATAAAACTCAAAAAATAAAAGAGTGGGGACTGGTCAAGGGATGGCCGGCAGGTGCCGGTCCCACGACTCTTTTATATTTTTTTGGTTTTCCCTTATTCATTCTACCTATTTGCTCTTAAGTCCTGTGTGCTTTTTAAAGCTATGTGCTTCATTATTTTTATTTATACCCGTGGGTGTTAGCCCATATGCCTGAAATTTTCAGGCGCCCGAAATTTTCAGACATAACGCTCTTTAGTAAAACGTTGTAGATTCTTCATATGATATCCGTTTTCGATGGTTAACCCCAATTCAGAATCGAAAAATCACCGTCTATCTCCCACCACAAAAGGAATTAGGTTTGATCTCGTTTCGGTCGTCAAACGGAGCAAACAGCAACATTCCAGGAATTTTTAGCTAAAAATTCTGACAATTTTCAGCTTGTAGTTCGTCTAGGATTTAGGCCATATCTCTCAAACGAGATCTCGGTATGGGATGCCCTTTCAGTATGCTGTAGTAGACACAAAGGGGAATATATTCTATTGAGAACATTTTACCCTACTCTACACCCGTTGCTATGTTTTTACATGATGACTATGATAATACGTCAGAAACTAGGTGTTGATCAATATTAGGCTTTCGTTGAATTTCGACTAATATTGGGATTTTAGTGTGATCAATATTGGAGATGTGTGACTCAAGCTCGACCAATATAAGGGATTGGTCAATTGGAGCTTAGCATTTGGCCCAACAACGACTTGGTGACATCACAAAGATGTGATGCTTCGACCTTGTGCATTTGTGTGCAGCTTGTCATGCATTGTGATAAATAAATACTATTCAATTAAGATTTGAATATTGGTATAAAGCAATCTTAGGAATTCAGTTGGGGAATATATCACCGGAGAAGACTCAAATCACTCTATGCTAGTGTGCAATACATTTAGGAGTTTGAGATTTAATATGCATGATTTATACAATATTTGGTAGTATTGTAACAAGTACCAGTGATATTCTGAGGAAAATATCGCTTTATACTAGTGTGCAATATATCCATGAGCTGTCTAATCATTATAAAGGGACAATACTAGTGTGTAATACATCTAGAAGTTGGCCAGTCATTATAAAGGGGTAAATACTGAGTCGTATAACATTAGTATTGCGTATGTTCATATACAATATTGAAAGCTACGGGATCAATGTTAGATGCTCGTAGCAAAGGTTTTATATTTCAATTCTCTTGCGGAATGTAAAATATAAATTCTATGCTTTTGATGTCGGGTCATTAGTATATAAAAATTCTATTGTTTCTATGCTTCTTCTGCCGGGCGGAGACGATTTTACTATTTTATTCTTTGTTAAAAATTCATCATCTACAGGTGGAAAAGGAGGAGATACCATGGTTTGGGGAGGAATCTTTTTTTATTTAGAAGGAGGAGATGTTGTCTTTGTAGTTACAGAATTATATATGGATATAATTGTATGTTTTAAAATGATGTGGTGCTCGTTCATTTTACCCAATATATAACTTTAGCCATCCAATACAACCTAGTTTTAAAGGATGGGTATTAATTGAGGCCAAGTCTTGAGGAAAATTCTAGTTCACCAAGCTAGCATTCCATCTTTTGGGATTATCAAGCAACGGGTCCTTAACTCCGATTAAGTTGTTATCAATGTTGAGCTGCACCTCATTCAATATTCCATTGCATCCTGGAATCGATAAATCCTTGTTGACGTTTATCATGTGACCATCCCCCACTTCCCAAACACAATTGTTCTTCATATGTTTTCAGCATTCCACAATGGTTTTCCAGGTTGATGAGCTCCTTAATTTAAGTCAGATTCACTTCCAAATGTTTATCACTTTCAGATATTTGGCTTCCATGATTTTAGGCCCATAAACACTCTGGCTGCTCCAATAGCTTCTACAAAAGTTTTTCAATCTGAGCAATTTTGATGTCTTCAAGCTCTCTAATTCGCATACCCCCACATATTTTTTCCTTTAAGATATCCCATTTGATGAAGTGGATTTTCTTGGTGTCATGAGTATGCCCCCATAAGAAATTTCTCATGATACTTGTAAGTTTCTTGAGAACATATATTAATAAAATGCTAGTGGACATGAAGTAGGGAGGTATGAGCCCCAACATAGCTTCAATAGAGACAGTCCTTCCTAGATTTTTTAGAGCAGCGTTAACAAATATCTTGGAAAGACTAGATTCCAACCATAAATCTTGGCTTCAAACTTTTTTTTTTATAGAATAGAAAATAAACTACATAGAGTTTAAAATTACATCAGCCACCCAAGTTGGCTTCAAACTTGTCAACAAGGAAATTAAAAAAGAAAAAAAGATCCTATGAGAAGGTTAAAGGAAATTAAAACCCAAGTATTTATCATCCATTTTCATTTAGTTAACTTCCAGGCTATTAGCAATATTGGGTTTCATAGTCTTATGCACTCCTTTACTAAAAATAATAGAGGACTTCTTCAAGTTTGCATGCAGCTTAGATCACCTTGCATTGGTATTAAAAATATCTTGTAGAATATTGATTGTGGTGTTTTCTAATGTACCTAACAAAAAAAAAAGTCATCAGCTTTATAACCATTATACAAATTGATTTAAGACCTTTGGAACATAAAATGAACAGGTAGGGAGAAAGAGGGCTCAACCCTCTCTCAGAATCCTTCATATTTCCATTGACCTTTATTGCAAAAAAAAGTAAAAGCTGTAATGCAATACATAATTTTGTCACGAGACTTACCAACAATATCATAAGCTTTCATGGCATTGACTAAGAAAGCTCTATGACACTCTATCATAAGCTTTATTTATGTCAATTTTAAGAGCAAAAGATCCAACTAAGGAGCCAGACCTCATAGAGTGAAACAACTCCTTAACAGTAATAATATTGTCAACAATACTTCTGCCAGGTTGGGTCCACGCTTATAGCTCAATGAGTTTCTATCAACTCCAGTAAGAAAGAAGTCAGAGGTTGAATTCCCACCGTAAAAATTTGTATTCATATAAATATAGTTATATAGTTGGGTCAGACGGGATGGATCTAATAGTGGGATACTATCTGGTTGGATTCGGATAGGTGTCCGGGTCCGGCTTTCACATGTCAAACAAAAAAAAACTTCTCCTAGGTAAGAAAGCGTACGAATCCTAATTATGTGTTTTATAATTTTTAATTATCATTTAAAATTCTGCAAAGTTTTGATTTGAAGAAAGCCCTACAAGGTGTTTGTGACATGTTTTATGTGAATTCCGTGTGTGCAAGCTTGTTAATTGTCAAGTTGTTCAAACTGCGTAGGTTATATAATGAAATTCTTGTAACATTTCCACGAAAACAATCAAGTGTTGGCTCTACTTCCCAAGTAAATAAAATTAAAACACTATTACTAAGAAAGTGAGAAACTCAATTGAAAGTGCAGCACAAGATTTTCATTGATTCGAACTGATACAGTTATATTGCTGGCATTTGATTTGTTCTTGCAACTGGCATACACACCAAAGGATGAGCCCTAGGAAGAGTTAAACCCTTACCCTCAGTCATGTCAACAGGTAAACTCTCTCCATTTTTAAGTTTCCATTCAAAACACTGTATAATTCCAGCTAAGGTTGTTTGTACTACTTGCAGTGCCAATGAAGTTCCTGGGCATCCTCTCCTCCCACTTCCAAATGGTAACAAATGAAAATGTTGTCCTCTAACATCTAATGAACTTTGTCCGCTACCTTCTTCATGCATGAATCTTTCTGGTTGGAATTTGAGTGGGTTTTCCCAATTCTTAGGGTCTCTGCCGATTGCCCACACGTTAATGAAAAGTCGAGTTCCTGCAGGTATGTCGTAACCTAACACCTTACAGTCTTCAGTAGATTCTCTAAGAATTATTGGACCAGTTGGGTGTAATCTCAACGTTTCTTTTACAATTGCTTGAATGTAAGGGAGATTGGGTAAATCAGACTCTTCCACCAATCTGCTCTTTCCGATCACTGAATCGACCTCTTTTCTTGCCATCTCAAACATGTCAGGATTGTTCATGAGTTCTGCCAGTGCCCATTCTGTTGTTAGCGCAGATGTATCAGTGCCTGCGGCAAAAATGTCCTGCAAAAGAAAAGGTAGCTTAAAAGTTTTAGATAGTAAGAAAGTGATTAAAGTAACATTTATACTACTTGTAGACAATATATCTCTTCATAAGCAAGATGCATGCTAAATATCCAGGCTCTGACGCAGTGTTTTGGTTTGGTTAGTAAAAAGCTAGTAATAAAGAGGGAATAACTGTGTTACCAGAATGAAGGCTTTGATGTTTTCTCTGGTTAGTTTCATTTCTGCATTCTCATCTTCTGCTATATCAAGTAGGATATCAACCAAATCTTTAGTGCTATCTTCATCAATTCCATGAGCGCCCATTTCGTCCGTTTTTCTCTTCATTTTTTTGTCTATAATTTTCTCAACCATATCATCAAATCTTCTATGCAAATCTTTATACCTTTTACTCAAACCTTGTATATCAAAATGTTTACAAAACCATATATAATCCGATAAGTTAAATGTTCCGGTTAGCTCAGCAACTTCTTGTACCAATACCCTAACTTCGTCAGTTTCGTTTTCAGTCCCTGAACATTTTGTACTCATAGTCATCCTCGAAATTATATTATTTGTCAATCTTGTTAACTCTCTTCCAACATCAACAGCTTCCCCCAAGTTAGATTTAAGTAACATTGTCTGTAGAAAATGGAGAATTTCTTCTCTCCTTATAGGTAGTAAACTTTCAAGTGTTTTACCACCTAATAACTCAGACATGCATAATTTTTTCATGAATTTCCAATATGGTCCATATAGTGCGAAAGAGAAATCCGCCGAGCCATAAGTTAAATGGTGAACTGCAGCGGATTGTGGTCGAGAGGAGAAGGAAAGGTCATGCACCTTGAGGAATTCCTTCGCCGTATCGGCTGATGATGCTACTAGGCAGGGAACAGAGCCAAGCAAAAGATGAATCAATGGACCGTAGCGGTTTGATAGCTTATGTAAGGCTTGGTGAGGGATTGGACCAAGAAGGTGCAGGTGACCAATGATTGGTAAGGCTATTGGGCTTGGTGGGAGGTAAACCCTTGGTCGAGTATTTGGGAAAAACTTCCGAACCAGAATGACTGAGATAAACCAAATGAGGAAGAGAACTGCGTGATTTTGGAGGTCAGCCATGGCTGGTGGTAGCTGTTAGGACTTGAGACACTGATAAAAATATGCTTAAATAAGTTTTCGATCATTTTAAATTGGATTTTTTTAAGTAACCTATAACTATAACAAATGGATTTAATAAATGATCGTTGTTGCAGGGGCGGCAACCAAGCTGGAATTTTTGGCCTTGGCCGAGTCAAATCAAAAGAATAACTAGGTTCCATATGAATATGACAAGAAGGTAAGATTCAAAAACTGTCAAACAAAAATAGATGTCGCTTATGCTGAAGCTTTCCGCTCTGCAAATTAATGGAAAATTCTACCACTCCGGTGAACCGGTGACTCCTAATCCTAACATTCAATCCTTTTTATGGATATTCGGGTTTTAAACCCAACATTATTCGAAAATCCGTTTAACAGCTGACGTAAACCTGTACTCACAGTCTCACACCCATTACCCTACGGCCATACCATCTGTTTTTCCAAGTAAATCCTAGTCGTCAAATACTCATTCAACTACCCATAACCTTAAGATATTCAAGCAGGCCCCACTAAAATCACCAACACCCTATGGACTGGTGGGAACCCACCGCCACCAGTGAAGTTTCCATCCCCTCGGTTCATTTCTTGCTTTAAGACATCTTTTCAATTTTCAGCAACAATCTTTCTTTCCATTGCATACAGAGTAGATTCAAGAAAGCGATTTCATCTTCGATTCTCCAACAAACCTTTGATTCGGACGTTTTTCTTTCTTCAATCACTCAACCTTAAAAAACAAAGGTTAGATTCTTCCGTCCTTTTTCTATTAATTAGATTAGATCTGCGAATTTCACATAATCTAAACTCCTCTTTCTTGATTTCTTGATTTTTTTTGATGAATTAAATCGATTGATGAATTATTGATGTTTTCTTATTGGTTTTGTTAGACTGAGTTTGTTCTGTGAGATCAATTTGGGAACAAAGAATGGGAGCGTTTATGTCAAGATTTTGGTTTATGATGTTTCCTGCAAAAGAGTATAAGATTGTTGTAGTTGGATTGGATAATGCTGGAAAGACAACTACTCTATATAAATTGAATCTTGGAGAAGTTGTTACTACACATCCGACTGTGGGGAGTAATGTTGAAGAACTTGTTTATAAGAACATTCGATTCGAGGTAAGTGATAAATCCTTACTTATTAATTTTTACCTGAAAATGGTTATTATGATTCTTCTTTACAATCTTTGTTGAAACACCGATTGGATTTGTAGAAAGATGAGTAGATTATAGGTAAACATTAGTTTAATTAGGCTATGGTATGAACCGTATGTTAAGTAGTAGCTGATTGCTGCAAAAATTTGTGTTTAGTAGCTGACTGCTTCCGGTCTAATGTAATGTTCTTGATTCTTGGAAAGGAAAGAAGTGGTTTTATACTTGATTATAAAGGTGTTTTATGTACTTCTTGTATACAACTTGTAGGTTTCTGTTGTTATTATCAGGTTTAAAACTAATTAGATGTAATCATTAGTTTAGACTGTTCTGTTTTGCACTTTTAAGCTTACTAGTTAGATAATGGTAACGTGTGCCTAGATGTTGAACTATGTTGATTGTGGTTGTTGAAATTTCTTGTATTAAACTTTAGAAAGTGGAATTTTAAACTCATGAAGTTTTTGAGCAGTGACTTAGATACGAGACTTCGTGATGATATCAATTGTGTTGGCCATTAGAGAGAGAGAGAGATTATATTAGGAAGTTCAACTTGAAGTTCAGATGTCATACATTAGATTGCAGTAGTTATTACCAATCCTTCCTTCTTCTATTTTGTTTTTTGCCGGTTTCTATGTAAAACTTTGAATTTGCTTTCTTTTCTGTTGAACTTTCCTGTTTCTGGGATTATATGATATACTAAAGCTGGCCAAGGGTTTGTTAAACAATTCTTGAGATAATGCAGAAGCGTTGACCTTCAAATACTTTATTTCCCTTGTCTAACAACAGAGAATATGGATATCTCATTTAGTCGATAGTAAACATGTTACAGGTTCTTTTGAGGGTATAGATAGACTGGGTGGTGTAGGTTTACTTATCAATTTCTAAAGTTGCGGAAAGAACGACTTGATGTGCCATACTTAAATGATGAAGGGTAAAGGCCGAACTATTGTTGGTATTGATTAATCCACAATTGTTGAGTTGGTAGCTCTTTGTTTGTACGTATTACTGAATAATGTAGTGACCCTTGGTGGGGATCTTAAAAATTCGATTGTCTCCCTGTATCAAGTTGTTTGGATTTAGATGGGGCATTGATCTATGCATCGTTGCTTACTGTATTTAGAACAGCTCTCTTTTAACATTTTGCCAGAAGCTGCGATACATAGTAATAGAAGATATACAGATAAGAGATCTTTCTGTTAATTAATGCCTTTACTATTATGACTTGCAGCAACTTTAGCCTTGCTATGCCAAGTGGTTTGAGTTGTACCACTACCATATGCTTTGTCTCTAACAGAAAGATATCTCAAATGTCAAAGTAGTGGACAACATCTTCCAGCAGATGATTGTTTAAGAACTTACATTACGACCACCTGGTTTTGACTGATCTGCTCTATTGGGCTTGACACTTGAAATATTCAGAGCCTCGTATATGAGTTCATGTTCATGTATATCTGCATGTCTAAACATGATTCAGAACCCACCCATCTAACCTTTTTATTGAACGTTTTATCAGGTGTGGGATCTTGGTGGGCAAGAGCGGTTGAGGACATCCTGGGCTACATACTATCGTGGTACTCACGCAGTGATTGCAGTCGTAGACAGCACTGACAGAGCTAGGATATCCCTAATGAAAGATGAGCTTTTCAGGCTGCTCCAACATGAAGATCTTCAACATTCAGTCATTCTTATCTTTGCAAACAAACAGGACCTCAAGGATGCCATGTCCCCTGCTGAAATCACTGATAACCTTTCTCTCCACAGCATCAAGAACCACGACTGGCATATTCAAGCGTGCAGTGCTCTAACAGGCGATGGTTTATATGATGGGTTGGGATGGATAGCTCAGCACGTCACTGGAAAAGCTACTAGTTAAACAGAAACTTTGACAAGTGTTTTCATTCATGTACTTGGGGAAAACTGAAAAAGCTTTTTCTGTATAGCACTCATCCATGTGGATTTCTTGTGCAAGAACAATTGTATTTTCATTCTGATTTTACGGAAACAAATTCTTCATCTTTGTGCATAAATCACAATGGCACTACACTTAATATTTACGTATGTATCAAACTCTACACATGCCTCAATAAACCATCTTTCACTCCCAAATATTGTGAAGGCAAAGGTGAACAAAAGAAAAGAGGAAAAACAATCCTTTGAGCCTATATAAGCTAAATGGAAAAGGGGATTTAATATCTCCAGAAGAATGAGACTCAGAATACCCAGCATCTACAACCTTGTGAGTCTTGAGGACCTTCAAACCATCTATCCCAGAATGGATTTGCTGGGCCATGCGTTCTGTCACAATTGATATACAGCAGCCATTAGTTGATGTATAAGGTAACAGTTACGGTTGCTGTATTTAAGGTGCAAAATGAGAGTAGAAGTTAAGATTATGAATGATAGAAATATTACTCTGGGAGAAGTGGATCCGGTCTAGCGTCTACGTTTAGCAACAATCTGATGAGAGAAACCAGAGAAGATTTAGTCCAGAAAATAAATAGTTGCAAATGCTAACAAACCCAGACTTCAGTAAGAATATACGTACTCCCTGCATGCTGCAGAGACTTTCTCTGTTTTCTCGAGTTCTTCCAGTTCTTCCTACATACACATGATGGAAAACAAAGGACATTCAGATGGTCTGGGCAAATAAAGAAGGTCCCCCCGTATAAAGTATAGATACATTATCAACCTACTAAGTGCTTTGAACATTAAACTTAAAACGATAAATTAACAATAGTGTCTTTTCTATGTACGTTCTATCCATGGACAAGTATTCTTAACATGATGCATTTGTAGTGGCTGGCAGGTGAAAAATGATGTTGTAGTGATGAATAGCTCACAATCATCAACACTTCGATTCCTGATTTAACCCCAACAGACACCTAAGCCTGCACCAGTGGTCACACCTGAAACTATGATTAACACAGATGCCTCTATACCATTAAGACTCACTGAAAAGTTTCTTTCATCTATCTCAACTCTCCAGAACATTGGTGCAAATACTACGCCGATGCAACTAATGTCTAACCTACGGAATCTATGAACTAAATCCTTTCTTGCCTCAGGCTCCTAAGAATTGAGCAGATATATTTGCGATAGTAACGGGAAAACGCCATAGAAACATAACCAATACCTTCTCACCTCCAAACTCCTACTAAGTTCAATCATACCATAACTTAGAAATCTACAACTGAGCGCAAATTTGCATAACCATGTTGAAACCTATAAATATAACCCCTACTGAGTTCAATCATACCATAACTTAGAAATCTATAACTGAGCGCAAATTTGCATAACCATGTTGAAATCTATAAATATAACCCCTACTAAGTTCAATCATACCATAACTTAGAAATCTATAAATACAACTGAGCACAAATTTGCATGACTATGTAGCATACGCTGGGATAGCTTTCTGTTCCTAAAGACTAAGCCCACCTACATAGCAATCTTATAGGAGTGTATCATGAAAAGCAACATTCCCCGAGTCCCAACTCCTCAGATCCACGAGGAATGGGTGGCACTGAGTTGCAAAGATTTACAGATGAATCCCCACTTCTTCATAGCACAAAGAAAATATCACAACCGGCAACATGGGACAAACCAATCATTGGCAATCTTTTGGTACAGATTTTAGACCAAGCAATATTTTCTAGTCTAGTGGAAAATAAACATCATGAACAACATTAAGGAACACATAAATGAACTTTAAGAAATCTTACTGATAAGATGGAACCTATGTACATAAGGGTTGACATCATACATATTCGACTTTCATGAGTCCATATAGTAATGGAAGAGAACTTACTACAAAGTAAATCGGATTCAAAGTCTTCAGAAAAAATGCTTTGGATCCTTAAACTTAAAGAGTTAAAGTTGAAAAATATATTGGACTGAAGAGACATTTCATCTTGCTTTACCTACTAAGCAAATTGGACGAGATACATGCTTAATGACATCGAACAACATCTTGTTTGGCCGAGATGTATAAACCAATGCCCTAGAAACCATCTCATATTAAATGACATATTGACAACCTCTTCACGAAGTTCAGCACAACAAGTCTGGATGGATTTAATCTCAAATGACTACCTTCTCCACAAGTTCCTACAGACTATTCCAATTTGACGGAATGACCATCACGATAAAACATTGTAGTCAGACAGCAGAACCATCCAGACCCAGATGAGATGACCGATAAAAAATCATCCAGTTGAAGTTATCATCTAAAGAAAATAGGTTACATTTTTTCTCCCTAAATGGTCTTTAAACAAAGCTATCAAGCCATAAAACCCCTAATCTGAAAACAGGAAACTGACAACAAAATCAACTCCCGGCAAATTTACATACACTAAAACTTCCAAAAATCTGCAGAAAAAAGACTTAAACAGAATCAATTCTAACTTAATGCTACTGTATTGAATAACATAACAATATGAATACCTGAATCCTGGTTTACCAACTTTATTCAAGGCACAATACACAGCAGCTTAAAGTTATTTCAAATTTTTCAATGTGGAGATTTTGAGTTAATCTTGTCAACTGATTTAGGGCACTAAGATTTCATTTAGAAGGTATTTGATAAACCTAAAGGAGAAATACAATGAAGTAAAAGAAAGAAAAAATACCTCCAAAGATCGAGTTTCTTGTTCAAGTCTTTTAAGTTCAGCAAGAATCCTATGTTTCCCTCTAGTATCACCTGTCAATACAGACCCAGCCTGGTGGTTCTCAGTATCCATCTCCATACCTCTTCTCTCCATCTCCATACCTTCTTCTCTCTGATATCTCTAACAACTTCTTTTTCTTTTAGTATGAAATCACAATAAAAAGCACCGTCTTTTTCAATATCTCTTTACAACAACTAAAACACCATCAATAAAAACAACTGTGAAGTACAGAAAACCCAGAAATTGTCATAGTCTTCCGGTTCTCGTTATTCTCCTTCGGTTCTTCTTCTAAGTACACTTGTTTCCACTATGTAATACCCAAAACTCTCTGAATGGATCTGAAAACAGTTTTTTAAAAAAGGGGGGTTGGGTTTGTTAATTGGTTTGAGTTTTGATTGATTAAAACAGCAGAAAGGAAACCCCTTTTTAATCCGTTAAAGCTTAGAAAGGGAGTTTTTTTCTTGAGAGAAACAAAAAGAAGAAAAGAAAAATCTCTTTTCTAGCTTCTTTGTTGTTGTGGTATATGGGAATCAGTCAGTCAGTAAGTATTCACTGTATTATTATTACTACTTATTTTGTATTCTTTCTACTTTTTGGCTCCGCAATCGTGAGTGAGAGAAGAGTAACATTTCTCTCCCGATAAATGCTAAAAAGGCAACGCGTTTTTTTGTGTGTTGGAGACCGGAATAAGACAAATCGTCTACGGCTTGAGTTTGTGTCTTCTCACTAACCATTGTAGATATGTGATTTTAATCGAAAATGATAGGAAATTAGCTGCAAAGGAGCTATACACTCGTCAAAAAAGTCCTAATCCTTTGCAAGGTTACAGCAGGGGATTACCAAACCTTCCAAGATTATTTTCACCTTGGTGTCCAACCAGTCTAACTGCCCATACCATATCCCACATCGCCACCCAATACTTAGGATAAATAATTGAATTCATACTATTTGAGCCAAAAATCTCTTCAGCACAAAACAACCAAAATCATCAAAATTTGAACTCAAAATTAACAAATAAAAGAAAAGAAATTGAAGAGTTTTATTGATTGGAATTGAGGTTACAGATACCA
>JAJJMC010013841.1:12466521-12484726 GCA_023531435.1 Papaver californicum | reverse complement strand
TAACCGATGTTTTTACCTTTGAGTTTTAAGGTCAAATTTGGGTTTCAGAATCAAAAATTTGAACTTATTCAATCATTTTAACTAGATTGAAGGTAAATTTGGTCATTCAAACAAAGAAAAAACGAAAAACAAACAAATTAGAGAATCAAAATTAAAGTTATCCAGTAGAATTTACGGTTGGGTTCTTGCTGAAAACCCAACCGTAATATCCTAGGGAATTTATGTGTTGAGGTCATAAATGTTACGGTTGGGTTTTCAGCCAAAACCCAACCGTAACATTATTCTTTCATATATACGGTTGGGTTTTCATCAAAAACCCAACCGTAAAACTGTAGTATAAAAATGTGACAGTTTTACGGCTGGGTTTTGGCTAGAGACCCAACAGTAAACCTGTCTTATTTTTCATTTTGCCAGTTTTACGGTTGGGTGTATTTCTGATACCCAACCGTAATACTAATGTGACTGGGTATTTTTACCGGAAAAATATAAGTTTTTTGGTTTCCAACTTCAAATAACTGGTAACTAAATTTTGGCGACTGATTTTTCATTTCACGTCCAAGTTAAATTCAAATTTCAAATCTAACTTCACAACTAATTCACACATACGTTAAACTTTATTGTCCATAGACATAGAGTTAGGGAGAAGGGGGAGGGGCAGGTCGATGACTTTGACGAGCTCTTTTTTTGCTCCTAACATTACGATAAGCAGCACCTCCACGAGTACGAGCTCCAACACGACCGCCTCGAGTACGACCGCCTCGAGTACGAGCACCACGTTGAGCATCCCCGGCTTCATCATGTGTCTCTTCATCCGATGCTTGGGGCTCTCTCCTAGTAGTACTCGCGTCTGTAGTCGCGCCTCTTGTACTGGGTCTACTCCTCTTTAAAGTCCGCTGCACATCCTCAACTTCATGATGAACCTCCCTAATCAAAGCTTTGAGTTGGTCACGCGTCCTCACATCAATTGTGCTTAGGCATGGATTAATAGAGTCCGCCAATGCAACGGCTTTCTTTTTCTATTCACATATGGAAATAAAAGTAGGATCAGTGTTTAATAATAAATCTTAAAAACATTAATAACAAAAATAATGTATGTACCAAATTGAAATATGCCTTCTTCCAGAAACCATCTCCTGTGTTGATTGCCAGAGTCTCCGGATCATTGTTGATGATAGTTGGATGACCAAAATGGCGATACCAATCCAAGTAATCTCCTGCAGCCTCTTTTGTGCCCGGAGAGGGAGTTAACTCATTCCTTTGGACTTGGTATTTCGGATCATTGCGGTTATTCCAAACCGCAACTGAAGGCGTTGGCTCATAGTTTAACACGATGTTTGGCCCTTCGATCATCGACCCATTCACACACAATTTAAACATTTCCAGTGTAACCGTTGTTTGGACGTATCCATATTGGCGGAGAGTTCGCCGGGGGTTGGACATCACGTACCCAAACGGATGGTACAAAGGGCCGTTGTAGCCTGCCACGTCCGACAATCGTCGTAAATCTTCAACATGTCCATCACCTATGCTTATGTTCACATAAGGATCGAAAATAACATCTTCGACCGAGAAAGCATCAATTTCTTTTCTCATCTTTGCTATGAGCACTTCTTTATATTTTGCCTGCGTCCCGGTGAAGACAAATTTCTTTCCCGTTGGTCCAGTGACATCAATGCTCGTTTGATGAGCAAGTCTAGGAAAGTGATCGTATACCCATGCCTATAAAGATAATAAATATTAAATAAGAAAATGAGAAAATAATAAATTAAAGTTAAACATTGAAATTCAAACAATAAATTACCTGAAGCAGACCGGTATTACCGGCAATCTCAGTTCCCCTAACCCTCGAAGCTTTTCTAAGGTTAGCAAGTAGGTAGGCCAGGGTGGCAGTTCCCCACGAGTACTGATGGGTCATCCCGAGATCACCCTAGAACCATTGTAGATACTGGACGTTGACCCTGTTGCCCGAGTTATCACCAAAGAAGATGGTCCCGAGCATATATAGCAGATAAGCTCTGGCTGTTCGAATGGCTCTGGTGTCATCTATGATGACCCCATATGTTTCCAACTTTACAGTACCTCCAAACTTCTCCCTTAGTGACCGCAGCAATATTTTCTTGCTCATAGCTTAACCTTTCTTTGTTGGCATCCCCAATTTACCCATACTGACCAATTGAAATTCAGTTTCAGCTTCGGTCTTCTCCCATCCAAGTGTATCTTTCGCAAGTGCATAAATATCACTCCAGGACATGTTGTTGTCAAAACCCTCAAACACAGATTTACCTTCCACCTCCAGCCCTAGAATTGAGTGGACATCATCCGGCGTTATAGTCATTTCGCCGAATGGGAGATGAAACGTATCGGTCTCAGGCCAATAACGTTCCCTGAAGGCTGCGCAGACGACGCTGTCATACTCCCACATTGAATTTGTAATTCCGGAAGCTAACCCGGTACCATTTACAAGAATTTGTACAACCGTACATTCTTCAGTTAAGGGCCAATGTTGTGCCCTTTGACGAACCAATTTCTTGATCGCCTGTGTATGATCCTACAAAGAATAAAAACAAATTTGTTTTACTTACAAAAGTTAACAAACCAAAATTTAACAGAATAAGAGAAGTGATTAGAATAATACCTTGGTCGCTGCAACTTTGGCAGCCCATGAATGGGGATAACCAAATAATATTGCTGATTTGTCTGGGGCCTCACCCCATAGTCCTTCATTCCTCCTCTTAGGCCACAGTTGTGGTTCGGCCTTTTCTTTGAGAATTTCTTTGGCAACCACCCTTTTCTTTGCCTTTTCTTTTCTAATTTCTTTACCTTTGCCTTGAGGGACATGTTGTTCTCTGTCCCCCTCTTCTTCTTCTACTTGTTGCTCTTGTGGTGGTTCTCTAATCACAAGAGAACCTCTGGGTGTTGGTAGATCACCCAAGCCTTGGAACATATTATATTCCTCTTCTGCAATTTGAGGATCACTACCAGCACCTACCTCAAAAGAGGGATTATCGGTCTTGCTCACGCCTCTCTTCTCAACCCCTAAATGCTTTCCGTGGCGAGGGGTTGGAGTGTGAGAAATAGGTGTTAAATTATTACCCCTTTTATTCTTCCTACAACACACAACCAATACAAGTTAGATAATTTCCAAGCAATTCAACTTCAAGTAAAAAAAAATTGACTACACAGGAAAATTTACGGTTGGGTTTTTGAGAATAACCCAACCGTAAATGTTCTTTCATATGTTACGGTTAGGTTTTAACAAAAACCCAACCGTAACTTACATGTAACTGACTTGTATATCATTTTTACGGTTGGGTTTTTCTTAAAACCCAACCGTAATACAAAAACATAAATTTTAATGTCGCAAATATTACGGTTGGTTTATTCTCAAAACCCAACCGTAAACTATAAAAAAAAATTGTCCATATGTTACGGTTAGGTTTTAAGAAAAACCCAACCGTAATACTCTAAAAAAAAATTATGCAAGCTAGTGTTACGGTTGGGATTTTCTCAAAACCCAACCGTAGAATGGTTTTCAAAAAATGGCGCAAATTACTTACGGTTGGGTTATCTATTGAAACTCAACCGTAAAATCCTAAACTATTCATCTTCCTCCTTTTCATTTACGGTTGGGTTTTGAAAATAACCCAACTGTAATACTCAAGAACATGAATATTACGGTTGGGTTTTGACACGGACCCAACCGTAATATTGAATGTGTCCATCATTTTTTCCTTAAAAACATGATCAAAAATGCGAATAAATCAATTACAAGTTCTAAGAATACATGGGTTTTCTACAATACCTTAGATACACCATTGTTGGATTTTTCTCTGCTTGATTTTGCGAACGGTTATCGATTTCTTGTTGAATCTCTTGATTAGGTTGAAAGAAGAAGGGTTCATTGCCATCACTACTACCTTGAATGCTTTTATTATGGTTCTTCATCTCGAATTGTTTTGTTGATTTTAATCGACGATGAATTTTACGAATCGGCGATGAATTTAGATGGGTTACGGTTGGCTTTTTCTTTGGTTTAGTTTTTGAAAGTTATGAAAAATGTTAAGAATGTTTATGTTTAAATAGGTATAAGGGTAAAATAGATATTCCAACCGTAAATATTTTTGTAAATATTTTTTTGGAATTTCAATTCACTCTAAATTGGGTTTAAAACACAAAATTTATCCCAGATTCACCAATGTTCCACTATGCTAGAATACTAGTTTTGTTGGACATGATTGTCATATTGGCGAGTTTTTCATATTGCAGTAATAACTTGCTTTTTACTTTGCTTGGTTTCCAACATCAAATATTTGTAAATAAAACATGATCTTGACAAATTTAAATAGAAAATCTTTTTCATACATTCACATTAAAGTTGGAATTCCCCCACAAAAGAAAATAAATCTTAGTTTGACGCAACTGTTATAATAAACATAGAGTTATTGCAGGTTCTTCAGTCCTTCGTCACTGGTGGTTCAACTTCATCATTCTCCAAATCAATAATAATAGGTGGTTCAACTTCATCATTCTCCAAATCAATAATAATAGGTGGCTGAACTAACTTTGGCACCAAATCAATTACCCTTGGTGGATCAACAACTCCACCAGCTTTAGGTTGAATCCTGACGAGTCGACTCAAACCATGAGGATGTCCTCGCACTCTGACACTTTGATACTGATCATCAAAAGATGAATTATGTGTTTTACCCCTCTTATTCTTTCTACAACACACAACCAATACAAGTTAGATAATTTCCAAGCAAATCAACTTCAACAAAATAAATTTTCACTACACAGGAAGATTTACGGTTGGGTTTTTCTCAAAACCTAACCGTAACTTTTATCCCATATTTTACGGTTAGGTTTTGACACAAACCCAACTGTAACACACATGTAGCTGATTTGCACATCATTTTTACGGTTGGGTTTTACTTAAAACCCAACCCTAATACAGAAACAATAAATTTAATGTGCTGATATGTTACGGTTGGGTTATTGAGAATAACCCAACCGTAACATATCAGTACAAAATGTAGTCCATATGTTACAGTTAGGTTTTAAGAAAAAACCCAACCGTAATACTCTAACACATTTTTATGAACGCTAGTGTTACGGTTGGGATTTTCTCAAAACCCAACCGTAGAATGTTTTTTAAAAAAGGGCGCAATACATTAGTTACGGTTGGGTTATCTATTGAAACCCAACCGTAACATCCTGAACTATTCATCTTCTTCCATTGGATTTACGGTTGGGTATTGAAAATAACCCAACCGTAATACTCAAGAACACGAAATGTTACGGTTGGGTTTTGACACGGACCCAACCGTAATATCAACTATGTCCAACATTTTTTCCCCAAAAACATGATCATACATGCGAATAAATCAATTACAAGTTCTAAGAATAACATGGGTTTTATTCAATACCTTAGATACACCATTGTTGGATTTTTCTGTGCTTGATTTTGCTTTTCACTATCGATTTCTTGTTGAATATCTTGATTAGGTTGAAAGGAAAAGTGTTCATTGCCATCACTACTACCTTGAATGCCTTTAGTATGCTTTTTCATCTAGAATTGTTGTGTTGATTTTAATCGACGATGAATTTACGAATCGGCGATGAATTGTGATGGATTACGGTTGGGTTTTTCTTTAATTTAGTTTTAAAAAGTTTTGAAAAATTATGGGAGAAATTAAAAGAGTTTAGGTTTTAATTAGTATAAGGGTAAAATGGACATTTAACTTTACCCCCTAGGACATCCCTTATCGTAAAATTGGGTCACCTTGGCTCAACTAGGAGCCCCTCTATTGATGTGGGAGCCCCTATATCAGGCTTCTAAGAATATGAAACAAGGGATTTTATGAATTGGGAAAAATCAGATTTGTAATAGGAAGAATTTACAGTTAAAGTAATAAATAGGATCTCTTATGATTTTGATGTGTAAGAGTTCATTTGACTGACTTTCTGGAAAATTTCTAGATATCGAGAAAGGAAAGCAATCAGCAAGGCGAAAAATAGTTAAGAAACAACAGGTCTGAAAAATATGTCTCAAGACGCTAATTCTGGGAACCAAAATGATAATGAAGACTGGGAGAATAGACAAGAGGAAGGAAGAGAATCAGGACAACAACAAAGTAACAAGGGAAATCATACCCCAAATCAAGAATTAACACCAAATACAGTGGTTCAGAATTTCTCTTCAGATCATGGGAGTTCTCAAAGAAAAATACAGCAAATACAGGATATATTAGAAGAAATAAATGAAATGAGAAAGGAGCAAATAGCAAGCAACCATCGAATTGAATTACTAGCAACCGAAAATCAAGTTTTAAAAGATGTAATTCAGCGAGAGCAAAGACCAGCTGTGACAAAAATACGAAATCAGGAGGTAATGTCAAGTAGACAAATATCAAGAAGTGAACAACGGAATCCAGATCAAAGAATGGTGTTAGTAGGATCGACATCTCGAGCAAGAAGGCAACAAGAAAAAGAGATTCAACGAACCCAATGGGAAACATGCTTGGAAGCGATGGAACAAATGAAAGAAGAAATTAAAGGATTAAAAAATAAAGAGGGGGGAAGAATAGAAGAGGTATTGAAAGAAGCAAAACGAACTCCGTTAGCACAACATTTGACATGTGTATCATTACCAAGAGAATATAATATTCCAGTGTTCGAATGTTACGATGGTACCAAGGATCCAACATCACATTTAAAGTGATGACCCGGTGGGACGATCATGAAGCTATCATGTGTAGATGTTTTCCATCCAGTTTAACAGGGACGGCATTATTGTGGTACGATAGATTACCGGAAAATTCCATCCATAATTACGCACAGTTGGTGAGGAAGTTTCTTGAAGCATACATGTATAATAAACCAGTTGATTCAGGGGAGGACAAGCTTTATTCTTTAACATCTTGGCCAGAAGAATCGATCCGATCATATACAGCCAGATGGCATGCAATATGTCAAGCAATAGGTGAATTAGACCCAATAACACCTATAAACCATTACAAATGGGGGATTGTTGATCGGAAAAGCCAGCTTTTTGTTGAAATTCACCGAAATAATCCAAAAACTGAAGGCCAGTTAAGAGAAATAATAGAAACATGTGCGAGGCTCCAAGACATACAAGAGCAAGGATCGAGAATTAATTCAAGAAGCCAAGGAAATACAAGGAGAACAAATTCAGTTGAGGAATCGCTCGATCAGAAAAGGAAATTTCTTCCGAAATTCGATTCAAGAGAATTAAAACATCCTCGACAAGGGAATGGTAAAAACTTTGCTCAGCAATTTCGAGAAAGAACGTTTACCAAGCTTAATGTTTCATATTTCAGATTATTCAATATTTTGAAGAATCGGCCAAATTTTCAATGGCTTATAACAAAGGGTAATCAACCAGAGTTTACACAACATTCAAAAGACTATTGTGAGTATCATAGTTATAAAGGGCATACAATAAACAACTGTAGAAATTTTATAGCATTAGTACAAAGAATGGTCGATGCTGGAGAGTTAAAGGAATTTGTTCAGAAAGTTGAACCAACAAAGAAACATGATGAAAGCAAGGCAATACGCATTCCATATAATGAACAAACAATTAATATGATATCATATGTGGAAAAGAATGATACAAATTTGAATGTCGCAATCAATAAGAAATTGTGCAGGAGAATTTGGAACCATGAAGTCTTTAAAGTTCAAGGAAGGCAAGCAGAATTATGGGAAGATTGGATGGCATATCCATTGACATTTTCTGCACAAGAATTAAACCAAGAAATTGAAATGCATAATGACCCTCTTGTGTTAACATTATTGATATCAGGCTGGAATGTAAAGAAAATACTTTTGGATGGGGGCAGTTCATTAAATGTGATGTTCTATAATACATTTTGTAAAATGGGTTTTAAAGAAGATCAGTTGATCTTGTCACGATACATCATTTATGGGTTTAATGGAATATCTTCCAAGCCAAAGGGAGACATTGATCTTGAAGTTTCAGCTGGACCGATCAACATTTTGACAAGATTTAGTGTTGTGGATGCACCATCACCATACAATGCTATAATTAGAAGACGATGGGTTCACCAATTGAAGGGTGTGGTATCAACATATCATCAATATTTACGATTTCCAACACCGCAAGGAGAGATGGAGATAAAGGGTGATCAAGAAGATGCTAAGTTTTGTATAATGGCAGAGACAAGAATGAATGAGGAACGGGAGCATCTACAACATAAAAAGAAAAAGGAACGAAGAGTTAAAGCAAAGGAGGAAGAAATAAGTCAATATTTAGAAAAGCATGCAAAAAATAAAACGGTAAATGAAAAAGGAGAGAGCAGTCGGAGTCAAGAAAATCAGGTAGACCAACATCATAAAGGGACGATGTAGCAATTAAAGGGAACCCCAACTCCAATTGGGATTCCAAAACCAGTCTTCGCCCCAGTAGAAGAAAAAAAAGTCATAAATATTGGCACTACAGAATTGCCCAAACAAGTGCGAATTGGGATGTTAATAAAAGCAGATCTGGAACAACAGTTAGTTAAATTTCTTTGTGAATTTGTAGATGTATTCGCTTGGAGAATGGAAGATATGCCGGGGATCGATCCCAATATCGTACAGCACGAATTAAAAATACGTCCTGATGCAATTCCCTTTCGCCAACGGATACGAAAGGTCGCACCAGAATACCATGAACCAGTGGAAAAAGAATTAACTAAACTTTTAAGTGCAAGATTCATTCGGGAAGTACGATACCCCACATGGATTTCTAATATGGTGATTGTCCCGAAAAAGAACGGTGGAGTAAGAATTTGTATAGATTTTACTAATCTAAACAAAGCGTGTCCAAAAGATAGTTATCCGCTCCCGAACATCGACCAATTAGTAGATGCCGTTGAAGGACATGAGATGTTATCATTTATGGATGGACAATCTGGATGCAATCAGATAGCATTAGCAGAAGCAGATCAGGACCACACATCGTTCTTTACTCCACGGGGATTGTATTGTTACACCAGAATGCCATTTGGGTTACGGAATGCAGGAGCAACATATCAACGTTTAGTGGACGCGATATTCAAACCATGGATCGGAAAAACTTTGGAAGTTTATGTGGATGACATGCTAGTAAAAAGTAAATTATCGGATGATCATTTACAGAACTTGGCTGAAATTTTTGGTGCATTACGAAAATATAAAATGAAAATAAATCCAGAGAAATGTATTTTTGGTGTTACTTCAGGGTGATTTTTGGGATATTTGGTTACGAAAGATGGAATACAAGTTGATCCGGCGAAAATACAAGCAATAACAGATATGCCATCACCAAACAGTATAAAAAGTGTACAGAAGTTAAATGGGTGTTTGGCTGCATTGAGTAGATTCATTGCGAGATCATCAGAACGATGCAAGCCCTTTTTTGATGTACTTAAGAAGAAAAATAAATTTGAATGGAACGATCGTTGTGAACAAGCATTTCAAAGTATAAAATTACATCTCGCCACGTTGCCAGCATTGCAAAAACCAGAGCCAGAAGAAATATTAACTTTATACATAGCGGCAACAGAAAATGCAATCAGTGGGGTAATGGTGCGAACGAATGAGAATATTGAAAAACCAATATATTACATCAGCAAGACTCTGAATTCAGCAGAAAGAAATTATACCAAGATTGAACAACTAATTTTGTCAGTAGTATTTGCTACTCAGAAGTTACGCACTTATTTTCTTACTCATTATGTTCGTATATTAACAAAAGCACCATTGGAGTCAGTTTTAAAGAATACATGAAAAGTAGGAAGAATAGCGAAATGGAATGCTCATCTGGAACAATACAACATTGTTTATGAGATACAAACTGCGCAAAAATCTCAAATTCTAGCTGATTTTATGGCAGATTTTCCAATTGAAGAAGAATATGAAATTCAAGGACTGCCAGGGTGTGAAGAAGAAGAGCCATTAGATATTCTGGATTCAAACAGTTCACGACGATGGGAAGTTTTTGTTGATGGGTCGCGAAATAAAGAAGGATCAGGAATAGGTATCGTGATTACAGCACCAAGGGGAGAACGTATGGTACATTCATTTCGTCTTGAGTTCGAAGAGCATACGAATAACATAGTAGAATATGAAGCAGTGGTCCATGCTCTCAAACTCATTATTGAACTAGGAATAAGTGATGTTAGACTCACAAGTGACTCGCAGCTGGTAATTAGACAGATCGAGCTAAAATATCAAACGATTGATGAAGATTTGGAAAGGTATAAAAACCTTGTGCAGAATTTAACAAATCGTATTCCAAACATTGTTTTTCGACATTTGTCCCGAGAAAAGAATCGATATGCCGACGCACTTGCGTATGTTTCATCTATGATAAATGATCCAACAGCTAAAGCAGTAAAAATTGGGAGAATATATGAGCCATCCATAAGAGCACAAACATTAAATAATATAGAAGATGATAGTGCGATGGAAGAAATTGATGACCCAGCAATACGGAATACCCCACTTACATCGCAACAAGAAGATGACCAACCAAATGAACCAGATTGGAGAGTCCCGATACATCAATATTTGCAAAATAAAGTGTTACCAACAGATTCTAAAGAAGCAAGGAAAATTCAACTCAAGTCAAACAGCTACCAACTTCGGGATGGAATTCTTTATCGAAATTCTTTCCTTGGACCGTTATTTCGATGTTTATCTCGAAAAGAAGGATTGCGAATTCTTAAAGAAATACATTATGGAGATGCAGGAAATCACAGCGGAAGACGATCGTTAGCATTAAAAGCCAAAATGCAGGGTTATTACTGGATTTCTATGCTAAAAGATTCGGAAAAAATGGTTCGAAGGTGCGAAGAGTGTCAGCGATTTGGTAAGAAAATCAAAGCACCAGCTACAGAATTAAATTCAATACTTAGTCCATGGCCATTTGCAAAATGGGGAGTTGATATAGTTGGACCATTAGTTGAAGGAACAAAGAAAAGAAAATATTTAATTGTGGCTACCGATTATTTCACCAAGTGGGTAGAAGCGAAAGCATTAGCACGAATCAGAGACACTGATGTTTTTACATTTCTATTCGAGAATATTATTTGTAGGTTTGGGATTCCCGCAGCAATAGTTTCTGATAATGGAAGACAATTCCAAGGAAAGAATATCGATATGTTATTTGAAACGTATAATATTCAAAAGCATAAATCTACACCTTTCTACCAACAAAGCAATGGGCAAGAAGAATCCACAAATAAAACAATCGCAACAAATCTGAAGAAAACATTGGATGGATATTATAAAAAGTGGTGCGAACAGTTACGTAATACATTATGGGCATATAGAACCACAAGAAAAACTTCAACTGGAGAATCACCTTATCTTCTTACTTATGGAACGGAAGCAGTAATACCAACAGAGGTTATTTTACCTACAACCAGAACAGAAGCATGGGAGAAGAATCTTAATTCAGATCTTATGTTACAAAAATTGGATGACTTGGAAGAAAAAAGAGAGGTGGCACTCCAGAAGATGGAAAATTATCAAAGGGGATTAGCTCGAGAATACCATAAACGTGTAAAATCACGAAACTTTGTCCAAGGCCAATATGTCCTACGACAAATAACGGAATACCAAAGGGACAAAAATGCAGGAAAATTCGCACCAACATGGGATGGTCCATACATAATTCAAGCGTCAGCGGGACAAGGATCGTACTATCTCCAGAATATGCAAGGAGAAGTTTTACAGCATCCATGGAATGCACAATACTTAAAGCTTTACTATCCGTGAATAACAATGCAATGTTAACACAAAAGGCAGGTACATAGCCAACTAATTCAGTAATTTCTTTTATAATTTAATCACTCCAGGAACATCGTATCTTGGAAAATACTGTATTTATTAATCAGAATTACATTAATCCCGGAATATCATATACTTTGAATCCAGGAACATCATATCTTGGAAAATACTATGATCATTGATCAAAATTCCATTAATCCCGGAATTTCATATACTTTGAGCGCTCAAAATTATTCCAGGAACATCATATTCTGGATAGCGTTGCGATTGACGACACAATCATACACAAAAGGTAAACATCCTTAAAGAATTTCACTAACAACGAAATTCTTATAAAGAAGGGGTTCCTAATTATTGGTTTATCAATTTTCAAAGTACAGTTCGGGACCAACCCTGTATCTTACCCCTGGCTCGGGTTTGTTTCGTATGTGTGGGATCTCGAACAACATGATTTGATGTAAAAAGTACTTCAATTCATGGTACTCGGAAAGTCATATGATAACCAAAAAGATTACTTAATCAAACTTTCTTGTGCAGGGAACAACATTAAAAATATATCAAAAGGTTACGAAAGAAAATTCTTGAAAGACAGACAAAGTACAAGATGGTAAAGCCAACAATAGATGAAATTATAAAGAACATAATCAAGCATCGGGAAGACTGGATCGCGATGGTGGAGGGGGAACTGCATGCACAGAAGTGCGTTTACTAAGCACTGAAGGATCGGATTGTGCACGATCTAAAGCAGTATTGAAGGACTTCGTAATTTTCGCTTTAGCATCCTGCCTAACCCAATGAACAAAGTCACGCCCAAAGTTGATTTCTTTTTGAAGCTCTTCGATCTTTTGTTGATTTTTTTCTATTTGAGCAACAAAGCGTGATCTTTGATCTTTTTCTTCATTTAATTCTGTAGTTAATGATACAATTTCTTGTTCACGAGCTGCAATCTTGGAAAGCTCAACAGACAATTGAGCTTGTAAACTCCGAATTTTTATTGCACCCAGAGACACATTATTTTCAGAAGTCTTTAACTCGTTGGTGATGTTTTTCACTGTATCATTCATTGTATTAAGCTCAGTTTCTGCTTGTGTTGCTCGATCCTTAACTTCATTAAGTTTTCTCTCCAGTTCTGAAAATACAAAATAAAATAAAATATATATATATATATATATATATATATATATATATATATATATATATTAGATAAATTTTATGGTATAATAAGCCAAAAGATCAGGTATACCAAAAATGTACCTCTAACAACAGATTTAAACTCTATTTCTTTCAGAGTAAGCAATTTTACAACTTCTTTGTATTTTGACTCAGCTTTATTACGCCTCCAAGTGGCTAAATCAAAACTATCGTTCAATCGAGTTAGTTTTTCTCTAACCACATTCATCTCTTTGTAGATTTCCTTTGCATGATTATTCAATTGTACCATTCTACGATCGTACCTAAATAAGGTTTCCAAGTTTTCCACTGGACCCAGGATAAAATTTAAATTTTTCATATAGATTAATAAAATAAAATAATAATTAAACAAGAATGAAAAATAAACCTTGGTTTTGATTTGAAGATTTTGATTATGAATTTCGATAGTCTGGAGTTGTTCTTGTTGTTGCTGATGTTGGTCATTATGTTGTTGTTGAAGCTGTTGGAGTTGTTGAAGTTGTTGTTGAAGAAGATTATTTTGCTGCTTCAACTCATCATTTGCTTGTTGTAATGTATCGTTTCTTCCCTTCATATTCACTGATTCGTTCTTAAACAGTAACCCCAACATGGTGGCCCGAGCCTTATAAAATTTATAGCCGCTAAATAAACAATCATTACCATATTGGAGTTGAGCCAAAGCTTGCTGTGGAAATGAATATAATGAACTTTCGGCAACAGTTAAAACTTCAGTGAAGGAAGAAGGAGGATTCACAGGAAATGTTTGCTCAAGAATATCGTTCTTAGACCACGCATCCCGAGTTTCATCCATAGGGATCGCACTAAGTGAATCCCGAAATCGAGACATGAAACAAGAATCAGATTCAATAACATCAGGATTTGATGAAGTATTCAAAAGTCCCTGAGAAAGAAACCACTTGTAAGCCTCTTCTTCATCACCGATTAAACTAAGACCTTCATCAGTACTGACACTGGCAATTTGATTAGAGAGAGACTTCAGATTAGAAGGATCGGTACTTGGTATTTCAGTATCGACCTCAACAGTAACAGGAGAAGATCGAACCAAAGTCTCGGTAGGTACGATCGGTTCCGAAGATACTCCAGTAGTGCCCTCGACTTCAGTAGGGATCGAAACACTAGGTGCGGTCGTACTAGAAAGAGGAGAAGTTTCTTTTTCAGTACGATCAATATCATTTGATTCCTCAACAAGAGTGGCATTGGTTTTAACATTCACATTTTTTACATCACCGGCCGGGTTTACTTCAGCATTATTCTTTCCCAACGTATTTTCTTCTTCAACATGAGTTACTTCATTCACTACATCAACAATATCTTCATCAATAACAACATCATCTCCCTCTTCTTGAGGAAAACCAGAAAAAACTCCCAATGTACCATTATCAGGTACGGGAGTATCAAGCACAAAATCAAAAGGTAATGGAGAAATAATATTATAAAAATCGATTGAAGTACCAGAAGAAGGTGCAACAATGAGATCGGACCATTCCGATACCACAATATCAGCTGGGATCGAAGAAAGAGGAATAACATCAATAGGATCGGACTGATCCGATGGTAAAGCAACAACAGAACTTCCTTCTCCACTGTTTAAATTTGAAGTTATCCCTCCTACAACCTCAGTGGAAAGCACAAGAGTTCTGGGCTTTTTCTGCTTCTTCTCTGCTGCAAGGACTAATTTCCGTTTTCCTTTACCTTCAACTGCGGGTTCGATCATTTGTCTACCCTCGACAATTTGAATACCGCGTTCAGGTGGAGGAAGAGGAACTCCGATATCTAAAGAAGGATCGACCTGGAACCAAAAAAGTGAAAACATTTTAAGAAAACATTAAAGATCGATGCAATATATCTAAAAGGAATGATATGAATTGAGAAATTCGAACCTTGAATTCAAATTTATAATCATCAAAGTTTAATCTCCAGGGACAGTAGTTCGGGAAACAATTTCGAAGATGTTGAATTTCATTATTAGGAATGTCACCATATACCCAAGGTCCTTCAATCAGAATAGGGGTACGATACCATCTGTAATCGTGTTCCCGACGGATTCTTTCATTTGAAGGAAAATCGACTTTGGTATATGGAGCTATCTTAATTCTAGGGTCGTCGACTTCTCGAAGTAAGGGAAACCCTTGGGAGCATTTGCGAACAGGACTAACACTCCATTTAACAAAAATTTTAATGGCAATACCATCACCATAAGTATTCTGGAAATTCTCAGGTGTATAATGAGTACGTTCAGAAGGATCGGGAATGTAGCATGTAAGACGGGTGCGACCCTCACTGCGAAGAATACATTCATCGAGAATTCGCCACCAATTACCGTTATATTGTGTGATGGATCGAGGTTTAGTATGAGGAGCCCTATTGCGAGTAGCAAGAACTATGAACTGGAAGGGATTATTCTTTTCATACAAAGGGAGACGAAGGCCAGCTTCTAAGGCACCAGCAGAAATTAACAGTCTGTGATGGCTATAATGAAAATTTCTCATCGAATCGTAGGTCATCATGTCGGAAGTATCATCAAAGAAAGAAACCTTAAATCCTTGAAGATTATGTTTTCTCTTAAATTATTCGATGTCCATAGATCGAAAACTATAAGAAGACAACGCCCGTTTACTCTTGGGGGCAGGATTAGGAATATCAGGGGTAGAATTACGTACAGTGCGAAGTGCAGCAGGGGTGGGAATACCAGGGGATGAATCATGACGAGAGACGGCGTATCTCGAAGTAGAAGACCTACTTGATCTTCTGCTCTCACCTTGATTACCAGTAGCTTCAGATTTTCTATGAGGCATAGTGTAAAATCTGAAGGAAAAGAAGCATAAGAAAGAGAAAGTTAACATGAGGATAAATTATCTAGAAATAATTACAGTGAAAAAGATAACCATCATTTCAATCATGAAAATAAAACATAAGTCAAGAAAAAATTACTTACATGAAGAAAAGAAGTGAACAATAGTCGGATCAAAGTAAAGAAGAAATCAACTGATGAGAAAAGAACTCCTGAGTAGTGGGGAAATTTAAAAAGTTTAAGGAAGACAAAGTGCAATAACTATGAGAAGACAGTAAAAAGTTGCAGGGTATTTAAAGGAGAGAATTGAAACCGCCACAAAATGGGAAAAGGAAATAATCGGTAAAGATTTGATTCTATCGAAAAAGTGTAGCTGACACAATCATATGTATAGAAACAATAAATGCAGAGCCGGAAAAATCAGTAATGTGCTAATACAATTAATGCCAGCGGAAAACTCGGATAACGTGCGAAAAAGAAACTGAAAAAAGTTAAAATAATAAGTCCTTCTCCATTTTTCAAAATCTTGGATCAACCGCTAGATGATTTTGTAAAAAAGAGAAGAAGGGGGCAAATTGTTAGTAAATAAAAGAAGCATGACACGTGGAAGAAGATCGAGATAGGAAGCAACCAAATTAAAAAGAGCGAGAAGCACACAATCAATATTAAAGATATCAAATATCGAAAAGACACGAAACATCTGAACAATGAATTGCATGAAGGACACATATGATCGAGAAAGTTGGATTACATCGAATAAAACAAACAGCATTAAATGATGGCAGATCGAGAAAGTAAAAATAATGATTACTCTATTATTTTGATAATCGAGAAAGTAAAAGTAATAATTACTCGAATTATTTTAATGATCGAGATAACAGAAGTCTATAAAGATAGGAAAACACGTGTTGAATATGTAAAGCATCGAACCAAGAAGCAATTAAGAGTGATCTGACAACTAATGATCGCACTAGATAAAAGAGGAAATACAAGAACGATGGGTACATCGAAATAAAATGGATCGAACCAAAGAAGAGGCAATCCAAGAATGACGACAAAACTGGATAAAATGACACGAGAGCATCGACCCAAAGAAGAATCGATCAAGGAACGATGATCAGACTGGAGAAAATGACACGTTGCACAAAGAGGGACCCAGTAAATAAATCTATAAATAGAAGAAGCCAGACAACAAAGAGAAGGTCGGAAAAAATAGGAAGAAAACCTTAGAAAGAACGAGAAGAAATTTCTAGGTATGAATCTAGGAGAAGTAATTATATTAAGTAGGGATTTTTGTACTTAATTGAAGAATGTAAAGATCATAGACCGAAAATGTTAAATTTGGATGATCATATGTATCGTACAGAGATGATTTTATGTATCGTACAGAAATGATTTTATGTATCGTACAGAAATGATTTTATGTATCGTACAGAAATGATTTTATAAAATCAATACAAAGATTTTTGGCATAAACAATTTGGCGATGTTTGGCTGTTACTCGATTTTAACCTTTAATTGATATGTGAGAATTTGATTGGTTGTTTAAGTCGAAAAGATTTTTGGCATAAACAGGTATGAAACACTTTCATCATTAGTAATTAATGAGATTTTCAATTTTTGTTATTCAAGTGTTGGTTAGTTATTCAATATTTCACGGTGAAACCTTCTTATTCACTAAGTATTTACTACTTCCGTTTTAGCAAAAGTGTTACTATTACTTTTTTATTTTAGCCTAAAAATAGTCTAAAATGAAAAAGTGATAGTAACACTTTTGCTGAAACAGAGGGAGTATTTTTCATTGTGAAGGAATCATATCCTAAACCGTGAGATCTCTAGCAAAAGGATCACATTGATGGTGCAAGATAGCTCGATGAAATTAGGGGCAATTGGGAATATATCCCGGATTTGAATTATCAGTTGGGAATCTGTCTTATAACGGTAGAAATTAAGGGATATGTCCCAGCCGTCCATTTTTTCCGTTAAATATATATTTTTAGACAATTATGCCCTTGATATTTAAATTGGTTTCACACCATCATCAACTCCCGCTTCTGTCAATCAATCACCATCATGATCAACTTCATAAATTCGGGATATATTTTCAATTTTTCCTCTTTTTAACCATTAAATGTTTTATGTGTGGAGGGCTAACTGTCTAAAAATATATATTTAACAGAAAAAATGGACGACTAAGATATATCCCTTAATTTATACCGTTATAAGACATATCTTTTAATTGGTAGTTTAAATCCGGATTATATTTTTAATTTTCCTATGAAATTATAAGTTATGCGAAAAATACTTCAAATATATATAGGCATGTTTCTGATGTTGGCTTTTTGTTGATTAAGCAAGAGGGTAGCATGTACGATAAACATGGTTAAAGCATCCTAATACCATTGCATAATAAGGTTTTTT
>JAJJMC010013841.1:12422121-12466511 GCA_023531435.1 Papaver californicum | reverse complement strand
AAAAAAAAAAACCCGAAATATATCTGAATCAATATCAGTCAGTAACAAAGTGTGGAAAGACTAGCCCTTGGCAACAGAAACACAAGTGAACAGTTGAATATTCAAACCAAAATGTTTTACACCTAACGTTAAGCAAGTTAAACCCTGAAAAGAGGAAAGCAAAGATGAAGAGAAAGAAAAACTATTAAAAAATACAACAGTACATCTAGGTTTTAGATAACATAGTTGAAATGGAATCAAAGAGAAGATCTTAAGAAATTGAAACCAGTAAACAGGATACCCAATCTTATACTGGTGGTAAGGAAACGCCTGAGAGGCTGCTGTAATGCAGCTTTCAAGATAGGTCTCCATAGGAAACCAAATTCCTTTTCCTAGCTGGAGATCTGGATCTAGATTTGCAGGGAGAACGCGAGTCCATCTTGCTTGAGTTGGATAAACTCCTGCTTTTTGACCTAGACCTCGACTTTCCCTTGTTTGAAGTGTGGGTTGCCTCCTCCTTACGGGGACCAAGCCGTGACCGAAGCTTATCACTGATGCTACGACGCTCAACCACTGGACTTCGATCCCTTTCACGGCCACCTCTGTAACCAGTTGGGCTCCGTGAGATGCTCCTACTTCGACTTCTGTTTCTGTACCTAGAACAACAAAAATGAGACGGAAGTGATGTTAAACAAGGAAAACGAAGGATAAAATTGTTTTGCACCAACCTAGCAGCGAAGGATGATTTTCGACATTGACCAAAACACAGTATCACCTTGCCGACTCTCACAGACACAATGACACTAATCTTACCCGAGGTGACTTGGGCTTCAGATACGACCATATTGCAGTTGGATGATCAGAGAGAGAATATACACACTGCTCCATCACCCTTACAAGAACAAAATAAAGAATGATGCATGCCCTAGTCCCTGACCCCTTAAAAGGAAAGTGAGTTTGAATTTTAAAAAAAATCTTTTTTTTTCCTAGGTTTTGTTTTTCGTTGTAAAACAAAATTGTAATCAAGCTTATTATATAAACAGTTTATTTTAGTTCAAAAAACACTTGGTAATTCAAATCTGCTTTCTAGTTGACTTGAGTTTGTATTAGACTCCCAGTCACCCACCCAAAATAACATATGAGTGAGTGAGAGAGAGAGACCTGGTAGGACTCCTGCGCCGTGGAGGGCTCTGGTAACGGCTCGGCAAAGAGCGCTCAGGATAGTTTTTGTAGCTCCGGAATCTATAATAGAATAGAGTATCAATACCAATTTTAAGGTTGAATAATATGATTCTAAATTTGAGTAACATGATTCAAGCTCACCTGTCACGGTTCATATCCTGAGCATTTCTTCCCCTGTAATGGAAGGACCTAGGAGGGGAACGCTCTGGAGATGGTGTCCGGTACTTGCGTGCATAAGAGTAAAGGTTAGTGAATCCACGCCCTTTTCTAATACGTTTAGGATTCCCATCAGGAGATAAAGAAGGTTCAGGGGCTTTATGGGCAGGACTTCTTGAATTAGCCCGGTGGTTCTGCATACCCGATTGTCGAACAGGACTAATACTTTGCAGACTAGGAATTTGTCTAGGACTTGTTTTAGGAGTCATACTTCCGCTGCTGTTTGGGCTCCTGCTCCTGCTCATTATAGTACTTTCAACTCATCACAGCGAACAAAGAAATACAGAAAAACTTAAAGAGCAAGGTATGACTTATCTTCGTGTCGAAACACAAACTGAACAAACACATACCTGGATTTGCTGGAGCGATTGATGGTATCTGGTTTTTTGTAAAGAGACTTTTTGCCCTCTTCATCAGATAAATCCTTTGTGAGTTTCAGACCATCTTTCTGTCCCCTATCTTTATCTGCTTTTACCCCGACAGGAAGAAGAGGCTGCTTACTAACAACTACAGCATAATTCACCATGTTTCAGAAATACTATTAATATCACTACGATCAAGTTAAAATAATCTCGTCCATAATAAAGGAAAAGTAGAAATTATTACCGACTACAACATAGTTGAAGTTTGACATACAGAAAACAGATAAGAAAATAACCAGTATAGCGAGGCTTACTTTCAGCAGGTAATGAGTGTTTACCGGTTTTACGAGCAGAAACTCTACGTTCAGCTTCATTGTCAGAGCCACTGCTGTCGCTTTCTGAACCACTGTCACTTCCGAAACTCCTAAAATAATAATATTGAAAGAAACAGTAAGTGGTTGAATAAACAAAGAACAGAAAGTAGTGTGGCACAGCTGATATCACCAAACAACTGACCATTTGGACTTGCGCTTAGAGCTTTTATTGTTCCGCTTCCGCCTCTTGTCCCTAAGTTTATCCTTCCTCTTCTTCCCGTGTTTGTGCTTATTTTTTGTTGAGGTTTTCTTCCTCCTCCTACGTTTTCCATCACTAGAACCTGAATCTGACACGGAAGAGTCTGAATCAGAATTACTGGAGGAATCCGATTCAGAATCAGAATAACTATCAGTTTCAGCCGAGCTAGATGAATCAGACGAGGAGTATCTCCTTTTTCTCTTCTTTCTCTTGTCTTTGAGAAATTTCTTGTGCCTTCCCTTCCTGTTGCCATCAGAACTACCGTCTGAAGAAAGAGGTCTCCCTGATTTCTTCACTTTTTTTACTGTAAGAAATCAATTGATTCAAATACCACAAAAGGGTTAGCAAATGGTTTCTGATGATTACTAATACAAACTAAACAAACAGTGTCCCATTTCCCTGGTATACCTTTCTTTGCCACTACATCACCAGTTTTGCTCTCAGGAACTTCACCACAATCAACAATTTTCACAGAACCAACAGGTTTCGCCAAATCTGGGACTATTTCAACTTGTTCCATTTTCCTTATTATCTCCATTCCTTGTTTAACTTTTCCGAAAACAACATGCTTCCTGTGACAGAAATACTGTTCTCACTTAAAAAAGTAAATAAAAATTATATATAAAGTACAGACACTAGGATGATATTGGGGGGAAAAGTCCACCCACAACGGGATAAAAAAGTACCCATCAAGATGGTGTGTAGCCTTGAAGATGATAAAAAATTGGGATCCATTTGTGTTTCGACCAGCATTTGCCATTGACAGGAGACCCGGCTCATCGTGAACCCGCTTAAAATTTTCATCTTTAAGAGAACAGTTAAATAAACAAATGTCTAAAGTTATTAATGGTGAGGCTGCAATATTGTCACGTTCGTATAATCCAATTTAGTTAATCAAGGAACTGATCCAAAACAGAAAACAAACCTGCAAACTTCCCCCCATATATACTTTCTCCACCAGTGCCTGCAAAGCATAAGAAGGACTTGCTTTTAAAAGCTGCAATGCGCATCCATTAGAAGAAAAAGAGATGCTGAGGAAATGGTATACCATCACACTTTGAGAAATCACCACCCTGCCAGAAAAAGATTAGGCATCTCAGTAAGTTTCTAGTAAAGAAAACACTGATAAAATGTATAGAAACATGACAAAGTGAAAATTATAAAATATGACAACCTATCATAATCCAATACCGATTCCTAAGAGGGGAAGACTGTCATACGACACGCATATAAATAGCCATTAAAAGTGCAACAGCCAACAAAGTTAAACAGAGCTAATCCACCACTATGCTTTCAGCCAGAAGATACCAGTGGTTGCTGTAACGACATAGGATACTTGGACACTACCCCATAAGTAAGGTCATAGTTTGAGGCAAAAGAGATGATCAAAATGAGGATTGTGATTGGTATCTTACGAGGATCATCCAACCTTACTAGACTATCTACAAGGCGAGAAGAGCACATATAGAATATGATCTAAAGTATTCCTTTTTGGAATACATCAGAGCCTATGTTGATGTATCGCTGATTCAGCATGATTCAGCATGTAAATCGAACACATGACAACATGAAAATTCGGCACTTACAGTGTAAAAGGACTTATGGACGTATATAATGAATAAAGAACTCTACCTGAGCCATGAACCCTTTAATTATCCGGTGAAAAATAGATCCTTTGAAGTGTAGGGGTTTTCCAGTAGATGCTCCAATGCCCTTCTCACCTGCAATGTTCCAAATCATAGAATTGTCAGGCTTCCACCAAAACAAAAGAAGAAATATCATATATAACTAAACGTGCGGGCAACTTTTAAAGCAAATCCCGAAAAAATCCTCATGTGCTCACTATTTCAAGAGCGAGTTTTATACACAGATTCCATTTTTTTTACTTCCCTCAGAAGCTTTTGCAACAGAAAATGCGATAGCCTAAAAAATTACTGCCTCATAAAACACTCGAGAACATATGAAACCCCACGTGACTTAGTAATAAAACCACACCATACCTGTTCACCTACTCTACTACTTAACAATCAACAGAGAACCCAAATGAGTACAACCATATAATTATGGATCCTCAGATTGTGAACATAAGCAGCAAAATACTTTATTAACGAAAACGAAAAACAGCACCATACCATACCTGTGCAGAGAGCTCGAAAATTCTCAGCAGTCTTAGGAACAACATCTGAGAAAAGCTGCACATTGCAAAACAAGTGTGGGTGTAGCTATCAAAAATAAAATTTTCATGTTTTCCTTTTGACATACAAAACAGAAACAAATCACGATTAAGATTTAAGAGACATGAGAAAGAGATAAAACCGATTGCTAACTTTTACTTACCTCTATAACAACTTTTTCTTTGGGAGCTCCATCAATGGATATATCTAGAAACACATGAGGGTTCTTTTTCTTTGACATTGTTCTTCTGTCGAGAGTAGTTTCACCTTCTGACTTTAACAAACAATTACACAGCAAAAAGAAAAGTAAAAAAAAAAATAGTCAGATGACCAAAATAACAAGCTGAAGGAGAGTTTTCATGTTCTCACTGAATAACTCATTTTCTCAACACTTAATCCCTATCATCTATATTAATAGTCCTATTAAGAACTCAGTTCTCTGCGATGTAAATAAATTCTATTTGTTTTTCTTTAATTGTCACAGTGTATTAAAAATAAGCAAAACAATATACAAAATCCATACTCAACTGCACTATATCACACTACAATCCGAAGGATCAATCCAAAACCATAAAAACTCAATTCCTACAAAACCAAGGACTGAAATGTCTGATTTTGTTATCAGAAAATTTGTCAATCCTGATTGTTAAAACGCTTGACTCAATTCCTACATACCCAAATACTGATCTAAGCTACGCTACTCGAAACAACTAATAAGAGATTTCAATTAAACCCATGATGTTAAAAGATTTATGCTTTATCATATTTGTGAAGTACATTGGTCATAAAACGATAACCTCCCAAAACCCTAGACTCAAAACCCAAACCTAAAATCTTTCGAACTTTGCACCCGCTGTTAACTATCCCATAAGGAAAATCAGTTATCAAGGAATTGAGATGAAACAGCTAGAAATTAAGATCAACTAATGAAATAATACATAAACCCTAAAAACTTGAAATCCACAGATACGCGGAGATGGGAGCTAGAGAACTTACCTCAAGATTATGTCTTTTTGAAGATCAAGAATCGCAGAGAGAATAAGTCTACTACTCAATCAGTAGTTCTGAGAGAAAATTTACTGGGATTTTATTTCCAGGAAAGATTTTTCCCGAAACTGCAAAAATCTAGGTTTATGTTACTTACATGTACTGTAACTCAGTCTGTCTGTTCTATGGATTATGTTTACTCCAGTTTTTCTTACCGATTGTGATTTATAGGGCTGCACATGGGCGGTGGTTTGGTTTTGAACTAAAACTATCTGCCAAATCATTTATAGGTAGGTTTTAAAATTCTAAACCATCTACCAAACCGAATCAGAAGGTTTAGTTTTAGATCTTGGGTTTTTACGGTTTAAATACTCAATAATAACCAGGCTCAACTTGAGAGAGAATTTAAAACCAGATAAGTAGATAAATAACAAAGATTTAACTAAGAAGAATAAACGAGGAATATGATATATAAGAATAATCACAAATATAGAGGGAATATTAATTTTAAATTTTAAATGAGTTCGTGGAAATAGTACGCATGTAAGTTAGAGAAGTAAATGTCTTGCTAAAGCAGCTGCTGGCTTGAGTGTTAGGAATAACAACCTAGGAGTAGAGAGTGAGTCGAGGACAAATTGAGTTATGCATTCATTAAACGAGGTCTTTTAGTTTTAGGGTATTGATAATAGATGGAGAACTAGGATGACAAATAATCAATGAACATGATAAATCGATTTATACGGGAGAGTTCGGTCGGTTTATATGGGAGAGTTTGGTCGGTTTCTGTACAACTCTAACTGTAAAGATAAAACTCCAAAATAAACCTTCCAGACCAAATCTTATTCAAATGGCTTCTTGTGTCCATTTTGAATTATTATAGACCTCTGAAATAAACAGATTAATTGGGCAAATACTCAAGTTTAAAGGTTTGAAAAGCGTGGCAAAGTCTTTATCGCTCGATAAAGTTTATGTCGGCGACAGAGACTCTATTGCTCGATAAAATCTTTGTCACTGGCGACATAGACTCTATCGCTGATGGCGAAGATTATGTCGTTCGACAGATACTAGGTCGCCAACGGTTGACTTTTTGTCACTTTCTACTCTAAATTTTCGATAATTTTTTTCTTCAAATGGCGAAAATTGCAACACAACTTGATTTTTCTGGAGTCATTCTTGAAGTTGTTGTTAGTAAGATATGTGATGGTTATAAGAAAATAGTGAATGATAAAAAGCAAAGAGGTCTTCAAGTTTTAGATGTTAACCAAGTCAAATATGCACACAAAAGAAAAAGAGGAGTTCAAAGCAAGAAAAATGATAGCAAATTAAATTCCAAAGTTAACCATAATACTTCTCACAAAAAACCAGGGAAAATCTTCTCAAGAGCGCATCGATTGGAAGTTACGTCAAATGAAAATTAACATGAGGTCAAAGATTGTCCGAGAATTTTATTGAAGTGTTTATTTAAATTTTTACTGTCCTAGTTTATATTTTGTAAAAGAGCGTAGTATAGTAAATTAATATAACCGAGATCAGTGTTTTAATATAATTTTAGTTAATTCAATCAAGTTATTGAGTTTGTTTATCCCTATTTAGATCAAATTACCTATAATTTCTTATTTCGATCACGATTTTTTCAATATTGCAAATCCAATGACTAATGTTGATCGAATGTAATTTATTTTAACATTCACGCATTTTAATTCATTAAAATAGGTGGTGTAAATTTATGATATACTTTCATTGTAAATTAAATTAAAACAGACTAGTTTTTGATTTATAAACAAAGTTCTTTATCAAAACATAGTGGATTTAACACAAAATATATATCAAATTCATAATAATCTTCATAACATGAAATTAAAATTACACTTAATATCCTAGTTGATTTCCTTGAACACCACCATTAAAGACCCAACTTGTATCGTCATTGTATTCCCTTTGACATAACATGTCTGTGATAGTAGCTTGAGTAGGATCAAGAGTTTGAGTTTCATCACCAAAACCTGCAAAAGGAACTTAAGGAACCTGAGGAATTGAGGGACAAATTCCTTAATGGGGCATAGAGGTTAAAGGCTCCTCTTAGAGTCAGGGTAAAAGATTCCCAAAGATTGGACGACCGTCTGGAATTTCCAGAGCCATATAAAAGTCTATGACATCAAGTGTCATATGAGTTTGTGTCATGTGCTCTGGTGTGTCATCACTTCTACTACTGCTTTTACGATTCAGTTGACGTTGACGGGATTCATCTGGAATATCAAGACGCAATGTGTTTGGCATTTGGGTCAACTGCGCTATGTAATAATCCTGCATTTGTTGTGATCGTCAATAATAATCGTTCAACCTATCCTGCAACTCCTCTTGTGTAGCTTCTACCCCCTAATATGGATACGTCTGTTCCATAGCTTGAGAAGTAATTGGAATAGTGATACGCTCCCCTTTTAGATTAATAATCGGCACCTCCCGGTCAAACGGTGGCATAGATGATGAAGAAGATGAGCCTCCCTGACCACTGATAAATGAAGGGAGCGGGCGTTGGTGGTGGAGGTTGGTTTGGAATAAACTCGGAATCAAGTGCAATCTACCTAAAGTTGGCATATCCATCACTCCTACATGTTGCGTCTCCATGATAATGGTAGGCTTGCAAATTATACTGAACCTACTTTTATAATCATTCTTTTCAATAGGGGCCACGACCAAGTTATTACCAAGTTGCATCAACGTTATGTAACCATCAATGGAAATATCCCCGTTTGGAAGTGGTTTGATTGATTTTAATGTTCGCCCTTGTAGTTGTAGAGAGTGTGTTTCGCCAAAGTACAAAACACCTTTTTTAAAAGGAGTATTGAAAAACACAAATCGTTGTAAACTCAAATCTAGCATCCTTTGAGCAGCAGGACTTTGGTACTCTGGATGATCCGTATATGACATAGTAATAATATTTTGGCTTGTTCTACACTTGTTGAATCCTTTGAGACACCTCAGAGTGTTGACCGTCATCGACCTGATTGGGGATCCATTTGTCATTCTGGTACTTCTCTATAATTGAAAAAAAAAACAATATTATGTTGGAATAAAGTAGGTTCACCAACACGAAAGTAAATATACCACAAATATTATGAAAATATTGGAAAATTTAATTAGTTAGTAATTTAACATTTTAAAAACTAATTAGCTTTTTACCTCCAAGATTCCCCAAAAATAATTCAAACTTGGTCAGGAACCCGAAGTATTAACTGAGGCCTATGTACAACCTCCGATAACAGTGCATACCCCCAGTCATACGTTGGAGATAACTCTAAATCTTCATGCGATTCGAGAAAACCAACACGTTTTACCGAGCTAGCATTTGAAAAAAGATCATTGTCCTAACACATATAACATGAACACTCTTTTGAGCTCATCAAAGTGGTCGACATTCTCATAACTTGGATCCTCCTGCATTTTTTGTTTATATCGTTGTACGAAAGTCTTTAGCCCAAAAACTCCATTTTCATCAAGAATTTTGTGGTCATTGTTTCCTTGCTCATCGGCACAGTACTATTGAATACGTTGTTTCCAACTTGATTGTGATGACCACTTAACTTGGTCAAATGGAACCATATCTCTCATGCATAGTATCCCTATCAATATATACATATCTAACCGTGGAACTCCTATAAACAACATTTTGTAATTAAATTTTGGCTATAAATCCTAAAATTTGCATATATAAAACCAAAAGTAAAAATATAAGAAAATTAATTAGAGAACAAACAAACTTAATTTGCATTCGAAATCCTTAAAATAGAACGTGTATGTAGTCTTCCACTAACGTTCTAATATTACTTTAACAACAACTGACCTATGGTTCTTATTATTTGCAAAATATAAACGATACCAAGGATATATCACTCTCTCTTGAACTGCATTGAGGAGCCACTCAAACACCGTACCCAATTCAGTTCACCCACCTCTTAGCCTGGTATACTGACTTGTCATTTGATGGCCTGATATATGGCTATCTACTATACCAGTGGCTGCAAGATGTCTAATTTTATGGAACCCCTCATCTGTGTCCTAATTCCAATCCTCTCCACTTTTTGGGTGCTATGGTTGTTCTTTTTAGTTTCTTTTATTCCTTACACTCATTGTAACAAAAGATTTTTATTTGCAGTAAAAACTTGAAGAAAAAACATATAAATGATTTTGTGTGAAATTATATGTGAAATTCTTAATGAAATTATCTCTATTTATAAGCGATAGAGAGTCGGTCGATGTAAACACAGTCTTTGTCGCTCGATAGAGACTTTGTTGGTTACCACATCTTTCATAGTGGCGCGGTTATTTTGCGCAACCACATGGCTAAGCAAACTAACCCATTTGACAACGGTGTATAACTGGCCTCACCAAACTTTTTCCTTTCTTTTACTTCACTAGATGACCAGTATTCATACCGACCCACTATTCATCCCAAAAGGGTTTTGGCCAGGTTGCACGGATATGCCTCGAAAGATGTCGTAGTCGTGTCGGGTATATGATCGGGCACAATATGCGTTTGACATTTTCCCGACACTCGATGGACACGCCACATCATGTGCCTCGTAACAATCGCCATTAGACACTTTGTAGACCTTGGTTGGACATTTTTGAACACGACATATATGATTCATCTTGGTTTGAAAAATCAAAAAGAGACTAAATGTGATGTTAATTTATTCTCCTTTCAGTCAAATCCAATCATTAATCGTGAAAGATGATCATTATTTTATATTATTAATTTTATTTAATTAGCAGTCAAGAATTTCAAAATAAAAACAAGCATTTTATTAAAAATAAGTTGTTGTAAAATCTCATTTTAATGGTGTGTGTATAATATATATGGAGTGGCCCTATAACCACTTTTTTGAGGTCTGACGTAGTCCCCTTAACCATTCTGGAAGATGCGGGTTTTGAAGTTGTTTCCCAAGAAGTTTTAACTATGTCTGTCAATGGGTACCCTATTACCCAGAACTGAACCGGAATCCAGTGAATCGGATCATAAAATTGGACTCGTTAGCAATATTGGTATCCATCAGGTAGAACCGTTTGACAAACATAATTTAGGTATTTAGTTTTTTTCTTTTTTTCTTTTCTTTTTTCTTTTATTATTTTAGTTGTAATGGAAAGCTAGCCTTTTCTGATGGGGTTAAGAAAGAACCTGTTGTGTTACCTAAATAATTTAGGTATTCTCTAATAAATACTATTTTGGTCTTTAATTGTTTCGTTATTTTTCTCTTGAATAATAACTTCGTTATTTAACCGTTTTGAATAGTTTTTAACTATTGATTCTTTATAAACGAATGAGATTAAATCATTTGGGTTTACAGTAAAATTTATATATTTGTTTTAACCATAATAATTTTCGAGACGTATAGGTTTGGTCCTAGATATGATAGATATATTTTTATGTCGTATTTAGTCCAAATTTAATATATTGTTAATCCTTATTTTGTATTAATTATTATATTTTTTATATATCTATAGGTATATCAATAAAAATAAGTTTTAATTCGAGAAACGACTAGTGAGCCAGATTTGGATGGTTGCCCGTACAATTGGGATAGAGAGTTTTTTTTTTGAGATACAACAGGAAAGTAAAGGTTGGGAACAACATTAAAAATAGGGGGTATAACCTGTCTGCGATACATGGCAGCCTGTGGATTAATATGGAGTGGTGTGGCAACATTAACTTGGTACATACATAACATTAAATCATGTGGATGGAGTATATTTTGGCTAGACACCTTTCTTGTAATTGACGTGTTAAAAGAAAGAATTTGGGCCCTCATTTATACAGGGGTAATCAAATGAGATTTATATAGACTTTCATTGACTTTTATTTTTAGTGACTCCCGGAGACTCTCTGGAAGTATAGAGATTTTCAGTGATTTTAAAAGAGAATTGTAGAGAGTCTCTGGGACTTGTAGATACAAATCTAATGAATTTCTAGAGAGTCGCTGTGATTTATAGAGATGGATGGATTGTCCCGTGGTTGGTGATCTTTGGGTTTGTCACTAGTGGTTTTTGCTTATACTTACCGCACAGAGTATATAATATTTCTACTGCAATCTTGGGAAAAATCATTCAGTTTGGAAGTAATGAACAAAATAGTTGCCATGGTTTTATGAATTCCAAAGCAGAAAAAAAATATCAAGAAATGATGAAGTTTAAAACCTGTTAGCAAGGTTTCAATGTTGCAACATCTTGTCTTTCTTTTTTCCGATAGTCCTAGTAAAATTAGGCTTTCACTGAATGAAGTTAATGAGGGTTTGATGGTATCCAGGGTTGTCACAAAAAGCTAGTTTCAAAATTACGTCTGAAATCTGAATGTCCAAAACAGTTTCGCAGTACTGAGATTTGAGATGCACATGTCACCCATGCTATCCTACCAGCTAACTAGTGTCTTATAACTCGGAAATTAATCCTGAGCACACTAAAAATGCAAGTCTTTTATAATTAAACAAGTGACCATAATACTAAACAAGCTGTTGAGAATTTAATGACAGACTGTTTAGAGTTGCCTATGAAGTCTACAATCTAGAGTAACCAGAATTGTGCATAACTATTTTAAATAAGGAGTTTTCCTGACGAAAGGAAGGCATATAAACTGTAGATCATATTATACTGAACTCAGTTTCTAGTTAATGATAATCCTCAAGAATTTAACAAAATGATTCTTACAGCAATTACCACTGCCCATAACCTGCTCTTAAGAATAACATGGTAGTAGAGAAGATAAAATGCCAGATAACAAAAGAAGGCATCTAAAGACCATACACATTATCATACCCAATGCCTCCAAAATGAATCCCAAACAGGAACAAAGGTATTTTACATACTGTTTGGAACAAGATAGTATAGCCCATACCAAAAGGTTGTTTTTCAAACCCCAGTCAGTCACCGTCTCAAACGACAATTAAAGAAACAAGTACCCACATGTTATTTATCACCACAAGAATTAAAAAACACCCACAATCAAACATCAATTGCAATGGATAATCAAAGTTGCAGTAATAAAAGACACTAAATTTTGAAATCCCATGTTTCACTAATAGCAGTACTAATTATAGCCAGTATTGGTCCTCACTCACAAAATTGTACTAATTGAAAGAAGAAACACTCAAAAAATTGAATTAAGGTAGTTGTACAGAGACTTACCCCACAACCAACATCAAGAACCGTCCTGACATACCCAGACTTCAAAGGAACAAACTTTCCAATCTGATCAACATAATCTTTAACACCCAATTTAAAAGAAGTACACCCATAATCTTTCACGGTTCCTCTTGATCATAGATGAAAGACACACACAAAGTCAGTAACTATGAAAACCTAATATTTTTGGATGAGGCGAAAGACGAGGAAAAGAAGCAAAAAATTGTTAGGCAAAATTTATAAAAGCAAAGAAAGGCAGAGGAATGAAGAAGAAGAAAGAAGACCTTTGTTACTGACCATCCGATAAGGCTGAGGAATGAGGACCTTTGGATTATATCCATTTATCCAAATTTTCAAGTCTCTCAAAATATCACCTATAAGGGAGAGATTTTGCTCATGCCTATTTTCATCCAAAAAGTCTCCCAAAATCCCAATAAGTAACAAACCCATGATTTTGAAGTCTTAATCCAATAACAAGGGTGTTTGAGTGACTTCTAACAAATCTTAATTCAATAACAAGAGAGTTTGAGAGAATTTAAAAGACTTGGAAAAAGTCTTTATCCAATAACAGGAGAGTTTGGGAGACTCTATGGAAATCTCAATTGAATAACAACCTATTTGAGAATTCTCTACAAGTCATTATAAATCCCAATTGACTACCCCCTTGTTAGTATTTCATACGAGAAATGCTAGATGTACACAACAAATTGTGAAGAAGATATTTAAATGACGCAATATTTTCTTTTTCTATTCAAATAGCAAGGATCCCGCCAAATGAAAATCAAATCAACATAATAATTATTCCATTATTTTATCAGCTAAGTAAAAAAAGTGGAGTTATCTTTCACGTGTTTGCAGTGGGAGAATTGCTTGATCTCAGTAGGCAGATCTAAGATTATCAAGTGTGATTACCAAAAATCTATTTTGGCAACACAACCACATGAATCATATGATAAACCAATAATCCAAAAGCAATGAAAAGATAAAGATTTGACATAAGAAATTAACACAAGAGAAATGTAACGTGGTTCGACAATGAAGTGTCTACATCCACGGGAAATAAAAGTTTTTGGATGTTTTTATTGATGATTGTATGTTACAAAAGGATAAATGCTATATGCACCTAGTAAAATTCATCAAAGAACGATTGAACTACGAATATATTTAATTGACACAAATCCCATACCCAAACTTTTTTCCTCTGATCCTTTTCCTTCTCCAAAATTTTCCGTCCCCTCTTTATGTTTTGGAGCTTGATATTTATAGTAAATATCATGGGTCCCCCTCTTCTTTCTTTCCACCTATTAGTTCTTATCCATACTTTGGAACGAAACTTATCCAGCATTCTTATTTGTATTTCCCGCAAGACTTGACATGCATACTTCTTATTTGTATGCTGCAGTCTTATTATTATTATTACAATTATGGCATGTCCGACATGTGGCCATTGAAAGTGACATTATTATTTTCAGAATTTGGCATGTCCGATACGTGGCCATTGAAAGTGACTTGTCATGTTTTAGCTTTTTCTGTTCTGAAACCTGCACAACTGAGACGTGTCTATCATGCATCATGTTTGTCAGTTCTATACATTGTGTCATGCTTTCCCGCAACTTGCGTGTCTGTCATGCAACGAAGGTGTCTATTTAGTACAAAGTGCCATGCTTTCCCGCAACTTGCGTGTCTGTCATGCAACGAATGTGTCTGTTTCAGTACTTATCTAATGAGTTTTGTTCCAGTGTTTCTCGTTCCATCATAATCTGATATTCTTTCCATAGTATTTGAACACGTGGTGTTAGGGATTTAATACCCTCACAATTTGCCCCTTTTTTCTTTTGAATTCTACATATGGTAGGAATTTGAAAAGGAAAAATAATTATTACTTTTCCGATTCGTACACCTCTAATAATTTTTCTTCTCATGCTTAGGTTTACTTTTCTGTCAGTTTTAGCGGTTTCGAGAAAATCACATCTCTGATAAAGTTCTTCTCTCCTACACTTTATTTTTTCGATGGTTTCGTCAGTTTCAATCCTTTCATATTTAATGCAAATCTTGTTGCATCTCTCATCTTATTCTTCGTCTTCTTTGTCTTTTTCTTCTTAAAGTTTCTGTTTTTTTTCATTCTTCTGAAACTGAACTTTTGATTCCTCGTGATTTGATTAATTCAATTTGTGTTGATTAAATCGTGATTAAGTATTTCTTTCATCGGGATCAGGTCTTTTTTTCATCCAATTATCTGATTTGATTTCTGTTCTTCACTTTGTTACAGGTAATACTCCTAACTTATTCTTTTATATGTCTGTTTATCTTCAATCTTCTTGACTGAATCTTTTAGGGTTTTCTTCTGTTTTGAAGGGTTTCTGTTTTGTTCTTGCTTTTCATCAGGGTGAATCCATATTTTCTTGTTCTCTCATATGTAGATAAAATTCATCATGTCTGGAAAAGATGATAGTAATGTTGCTGGAGGTGCCTCTCATCATGGTGATCAACCTGTAAAGAGAAATCATCTCGCTACTTTGCGAGAAGAAAGAAAGTGGGAGATCAATCTGGTACTTCAGAAGTTCAATCTTCTGATTTGGTAGGAACTGATGATATAGCTATTGCGGCCAATAGACCAGCTTCTAAGAGTAAACGTTTAAACGAGAATTTGAGCTTTAGGTCAATGGATATTGGAGAATTTAAGGATAAACATCAACTCCAATAATTTAAAGTTTCCATTTGCGATCCTATTGAAGGAGATGCGATTACTCTTGATATAATGAAGAAATTTGAGTATAACGCCAACAGACTATTAATAACTGCGGGAGCGCTATACGCTGGCTTGAAGCTTCCTTTGTACAAGAGTGGGGATTCTTTCCAGTATGAGGTTCTTACGAGCCAAAATAAATCCAAGCATGGTTTGGTCCGATCTATTGCCCAATACAACGGGAATTGGTGGAGTGTGTTGAATGAGTGTAGTAAACGTAGTAGAGGAGAAACAAATTTCATATACTATGTTCCCAATCCTGCTGAACGTAAGCATTATACTATGGATAATTTCCATGCTACATATGTTGACACTATTGCCGTAAAGAATTACAAGAAGTGAAGCGTCGGACCGGGTCGCAAAGGTGGCGAAGGATTTTATCTACTCTGGGAAATCGATAACTCTAAGTTGAATGTCATTCCTGGGACACAAGCTCCTTTACGGGAGAAGATTCGTATTGATCATGACTTCAGGTGGTACCGCACTCCTCTGATAATTAAGGGGCCATGGATTTATGGGTTTGTTCAAAACAGTGTGGTCCGCAACCTTATATGACGCCTTCATTCTTACTGCCCTTGGCAGTTAAAATTCAACGATTTTTCTTTCTCGTATGACGATGTGGTACGTATAATTCTCTCTATTCTTCTACATCACGCCTTAAACATTATATAATTGTTTTTTTTTTATAGCCGCAAGCTGAAGGGAGTTTGAAAGGTGATTCGGGTAATAAGCGCAAAGCCGCAGCTTCAATAGAAAAGGTATTGACTTATCCAAGTGAATTTGCATGATTCATATGAATCTTATTTAATGAGTTCCTGCGGTACATTGACAGGGTCATAAAAAAGTTAAAGTTGTTCCCCGCATTTCCACTGATAGGGACGAAGGAGAAATCCGTGATTCACCTCGTTGTCAACCAAATTTGAGAATTGAAAATATTAGTTCTGTTGAACCTGAAAAAAGTGAGGAAGAGCAGAATGTCCCGCTCCAGCTGACAGATTCGGAGCAGAATATTGAAAATTTATCTTTTGTGAATTTTGAGCCCGCAGAGCTGGTTAATGTTGCGTGGAAACTACAGGTGTTGCGGACAGTTGTTCGAACCAGGCCGCAGATCCTGAGTTCTCCTACCTTACCTCCCAGTTTTCTCCTTTGTTTGAAGATGATCTTCTCGTGCCTTCTGCAAGTGAAGATGGTTTATCTGATAAGGAGGATCCCGCAATTCAGGGTGAGCCGGCGAATGCTGTGGTGGAAGCTGCTTCTATCGAAAGTAATGACAAGAGCACATCTATCACTGATGCAGTTCATATGAATAAGGAAATCTCGTACAGTGATAAGGGTAAAGGAAAAGCTGAAGATGGGAATCTTATGGATAAGGAGGAAGAGGCCTTTCGCTGGTTCATGTTCAAAGAGTTGATATCTGTCCCATGCGACTTTCAGCCAGTGGAGACAGATACTTCTGCGGTTGTTAATCTACGAGAATGCATGCGGTCTACTCCGTATGAAGTAGTGAAAGAAGCTTGGTTAAAGGACCAAGGCCATCCTGTCTTCCCTTCTTTTGACGTGAACCTTCCTTCCTCTCTTGCGGAGACAATTGCTCTAGCGGATGGTGGAGCATACTCTTTCCCGCAACAAGCCATCTTGCAGGTATTTTTATTATTTTTAATGATCTTAAATTTTATTTTATTTTCATCTTTACTTGTAGCTTTAATTTTAAAAATTGCAGCTTGCTCGGGGTCAGAACGACGCATATGTGGCTTATAAATTTTTCAAAGGACGATCCATAAAGATAGAGACTCAGTTTAGGAAAGTATAGGAGAAATTAATCAGATCAGAAGAAGATGTTGCGGACTTGAAGCAGAAAAATGATACGCTTCGTCAGCAGTTAGTAGATCTCCAGAATCAAGGTTTAACACTTTTTCTCTCATGTCATTTTTCTTACTTTATTTGCATATTTATGAATTGCTTTATGGGATCATCGGGGATTCAGACCTCGTGAATAGGCTGCAACGTAGAGATAAGCGTCTGACAGAACATGTATTAAAAATCAATAAAGAAAATATGGAAATCAAAGAAAAATTCAATAACTTGGTTGATATGATGAATCAAGACAAATCAAAGTATGAAGATCTATAATTGAAGCACCGACTTTTACATGTAGATTATATCTGCAAGAAGGAAGAATATGATGCCACTCTCTTATAGACTAAAGGTTGTGTTCTTGAAGCGCGGGCACAATAAGAGAAATTGGAAGAAGAAAATCGCAAGCTCTGTGTGGAACGCAAGAATATCCTTGAGGGATTTTCTCATTCCGAGTCATTTCATAATTCACAATTGGCACAACTTATTAAAGACAGAGATAATTCAGCTTCAGATGCTCATGCTAAAGGGAATGCACTTGCAGAAGCTCAGGCTAAAATCCACAGCTTATCTGATATAATTCTTCTTCGGGAAATCAATATTTTCCGCTTACATAAAAAGATGGAAATGTGTACAAACGAATCAAATAAGTTTCGGGACAATAACTCATTGAAACAAGCGGAGTTATGTCAATGTCGTCAAGATCTTCAGCATCTTAGCGATAATTATCCTAAACTTTCAAGAGAATATGACTTCCTCGATGATTCTAAAGATGCAATAGTTCACGAATTAAAAGAGTTTGAATCCCTCGCCATAGGTATCTTATTTTATTGCATATTTAAAGTTGAACATCATTTCTGCATTGATTAATCTGTTATTTACGTTGCAGGTTTTGAGGAAAAATTCAAAGATGCGGCCTCAAGAGCTGATAGGACTGAAGGGGAGCTTGATACTGCCAACGTTAAGTTGGAGGAAGTCAAAGGAAAACTGAAGCTTGTTACTGTCAAAGCCAATGAGGCACAATGTCAACTTGAGCTTCTATCCTCTAAGACTAAAGAAGCGGAGGATATTTGGAAATTGGAACCTTGAAAGTTGAGAGCATGGCTCGTGAGGCCGCATCTGTTCGACATGTGCATTCTTCTTCTTATTATTATTACAATTATGGCATGTCCGACATGTGGCCATTGAAAGTGACATTATTATTTTCAGAATTTGGCATGTCCGATACGTGGCCATTGAAAGTGAATTGTCATGTTTTAGCTTTTTCTGTTCCGCAACCTGCACAACTAAGACGTGTCTATCATGCATCGATGTTTGTCAGTTCTATACATTGTGTCATGCTTTCCCGCAACTTGCGTGTCTGTCATGCAACGAAGGTGTCTATTTCGTACAAAGTGTCATGCTTTTCCGCAACTTGCATGTCTGTCATGCAACGAATGTGTCTGTTTCAGTAATTATCTAATGAGTTTTGTTCCAGTGTTTCTCGTTCCATCATAATCTGATATTCTTGCCATAGTATTTGAACACATGGTGTTAGGGATTTAATACTCTCACACCTAGAATGGTATCTTCTCTTTTTGGGAAGCAGACTGTCTCACCCGCTATATAAACTTTGACATTCATTTTGTATGGGGGCACGGAGGATTGGAAGCATACAGAGAGTGAGAGAACAGAGAAAAAAAAAGGTTGTGTGTGAAATTAATTGTGAGAGGTTTTTTATCAAACGACATCCCTTTGTATTTTCTCTTGAAATTTTGTAATCATATTTGAGTGTTTTAGTAGAAATCCTTCACTTCAAATATGAGTTTTATTTCTTCAATGAGCGGCTAATTATCCGGTGACTACGGTAAAAGAGGAAGTTATTCGCATATGTTTGATTTGTAAAATTCTTTTTACTATTTCGTAAATTATTAATTTTATTTAATTCATCATATCATTATAATAATATATTTTTCATTAGATAAAATGATTTTTTTTTAATTTATTTTTATTCAATTTGATAGATTATGCTTAGGATAATTCTTTGATAATTTATGCTTAATGTTTACAATTGAATGTTTGGAAACCTTACCGATTAACGGTGAGTTAATAAGAAAAAGAGCATAATAATAATTTTTATTATATTAATTTATTAACCAACCAAATATGTGAAATAGCGGAATCCGATCCTCAGTCTATTTTTTTTAAATCTCAAAATGTTTTCCAACTTGTTTAGTATAATTAATTTATTTTTAAATCGAAATCCCAAATCACATTGCTTATTTTTACTAGTTTAAATAGTGGAATTTTGGGTCTAAAACAAATCTTCACTGTCTTGAACAAACTTTTCTTACCACTTTACAAAATCACATCATAGTCTTGAGTTATAATAAGAATATTTTTAGAAGATTGTTTGTTGGTAAAAACGATTAAAGGGTAAAAGGGGTAAAAAGGGAAAACTGATGGAGTAGGCTATTGCCATTTGAACCAAGTCGTTTAAAGAGAAAATCGATTGAAGAGCAAATCATTTAAACACCAAACATTTGTACTGTATAAGTACGTTTAAGATTCGAGAGATCAATTTGTACGAAATTGGCCTAAATTAATAAACGACTGTTTCAATTTCGTTTCGGTCACAGAGGAAGGAGTAAGGTTGATCTGTAGGGAGGGAAGAAGAGAAGGTATTGAGATCGATGATATTGAATGTCAATCATGATGAGATGTGTTGAATTGTTGTGAAGACGAAAGTGAGTCTTATGAGAATCTCAAAGATGATAGCTCTGTGATCATTCAAGTGTTTGTGAGATAAAACTCTTGTCCTTTGTCAATAGGTTGAAGAACTTATTTATAACGAAAGAAGTTAATACATCGATCTCGTAAGTGGTTACAGTTGTAGAGAAGTGGAAGAGTAGAGAAGTGGAAATCATGGTGAAAATCTGACTCCCTCGTGTTAGTGGGAAATGACAGTTGTGCGACCACTATTCCTTTCACTCCTTCAACTGCCGATACGACTTTTATACTTTCTCGTCGTGGGTGTATTGTTACACCACACGTGTTGTAGGACACCATACTAAAACCCTAGTGAATATCACCTCGTGAAATAATTGATTTCTCGAGCATGGTTAAGTCTATTTTATAGACATGTGTTAATTGGTCAATTGTTGACCTAGCTAGACTGTCAGTCTTAGCATATTGATGAGTCTAGCATACTGACTCATTGTAGACGAAGCATAAGTTGTATGCTGAAACAAGCAATGATGCTTGATAGATCATATAAGTAAAGAGTTCGATTGATATTGACATTGGTCGTTTTGGCGTATCATTGTGTCAGCCGAGGAACAATGATACTCGAATGATATAATTGAATTAGTAAACATAGGTCTAATGAAATTACTAGATCGATCATAAACCAATATATATATATATATATACACGTGTGTATGATATGTTGTGCAAATTCGTATGAGCATCAAGTCGTTCGAACATCAAGTCATTCGAGCTCCAAGTCGTGCAAGCACCAAGTCATGTAAGTGCTAGCGATTGTAAAATATTTAGTTTCGTAAGAATAAGACAAATTGAGGTTTTTTTTAATATTGGTAGCGGGACCAATTGAATTATTTCCCTAATTAAGCAGTAAATCCTAATATGGCAGATGGACCAATGCCAGACGAACCAAATGGTAGATGAGGGACTAGCAGAGGGACCGACTAGAGGAGCAAAAGTCTCAAGGAGGACCAACCAAGTAGATAGTTGGTCAAAGGTAGGACCAACTATGGACTAAGCACGAATTTGGTAGTCAGCGTGACTATGCTTCGTGTATCATGTTTCTCTCTAGCAATATTTTGATAATATTTAAAAGAGAGAATTTGGTGTGAAGGCCAGTTGACGTGAAGGCCAATTGGTGTGAAAACCAAAATTTAGGGAATATTAAAATAATAATCTTTTAATTAAATGGTAGTGGGACCATTCTATATAGCTCTGTAGAGCATATGTCTTTGAAGCAAGAGAGTCTAGGCTTTTGGTAGAAAGAGTAAAAAAGTTACAATGGAAAGAGGAACCCCTAGAATGAAAATAATAAAGATTGGTATAGGAGTAGGGACCGGTCAAAGGAGGTCGGTCGGCCGGTTGGCGCCGATCTCAAAATCTTCTTTTTTTTTTATGTCCTCCTCTTATTTGCTTTTTAAGCTCTTGCTCCCTAAATCTCTTGTTCCTTAGAGATCTTGTGCTCGAAGACCATTATTGTTATTTACATCCATGGGTATTGGCCCTTATGCCCAAAAATTTCAGATATGACGCTCTTTAGTAAAAATGTTATAGATTCTTCATACGATGTCCGTTTTTTATGATCATCCCTAATTCGGAATCCTGAAATCGTTGGATACATTCTACCGCAATAAGATTTATGTTTTGAGATCGTTTCGGTCGTCAAACAGAGCAACAATAACCTTCCAGGAGCTTTTACATGAAATTCTGACAGTTTTCAGCTTGTAGTTCGTCTAGGGTTTGGGTTATACCTCTTAGACCGTTGATCGGAATGAGATGCTCTTTTAGTATGATATAGTAGACACATAGGGAAACATATGTTGTGGAGAAAATTTTGCCACATTCCCTACCCATTTCCACGTTTTGGCAGGGTGGTTATGATGATATATCAGAAATTGGGTATTAACACAATGTTAGGGTTTTGTTATATTTCAACCAATATTGGGATTTTTGATGCAACCAACATTGGGAATGTGTTATTCAAGCTCGACTAATCATTATTGGAGCTTTAACTTTGCATTTGGCATGACGACGAATTAGTATTTACACGAAGATGTGATGCTTCGACTAAGTGCATTCGTGCACGACTTGTCATGCCTTTTGATAAATCAATGTTATTCAATCAAGTTTTGAATATTGATATAAAGTTACTCTATAAATTAAACTAGGAATGTAAAGAGGAATCAAATTTCTCTATACTAGTAGGCAATTTATCTAGGAGTATTCGCATCCACTCGGGAACAAAGATATGATCTGGATGTGTATTCTGTATAGTTAGAGATCCTCTGAGAAATAGTTGTAATCAGCATCGGTGATATTATGAGGACGATGTTGCTCTATACTAGTGATTAATTCATCTAGGAGTTGTCCTACATTGTAGATGAGTGAGCACTGAGTTGTACAACACCAATGTTGTATGTAGAATATTGAGAGCTCAGCCGGGTAAGACTCTAATATCATATGTATATTTTTAGAGAAAGTACATGATTAATATGAGATGCTTGTAGTGAGCGTTTGATATTTTAATTCTCTTGTAAAATGTAAAATATAAATTTTATGCTTTTGACACGGGTCAGTAGCATATACAATATTTCAATATTCTACACTTCTACAGCTGGACAAAGGCGATTTTATAATTTTACCCTTTGTTAAAAATCCACCATCTACAAAGATGGATGCATGTCTTATACAATTTAATTGGTAGAATCTGAAAACCCAAGTTTTCTGTTATTTTCTTCTTTATTTATTTTTATTAGTGCTAATTAAAAATAAATAAATAATATTTTTAGCTCCGTTATTTGACAAAAGTTTGCAATAACAATTAATTAACTTATGTGGACGACCCTTGCTTGCATACTATATAATTGACAATCTTGTTTTTGCGATCTACAATTTAAATTCACATCAGTGAAAAGATATTATTAAAGCTTTTGATGATCATACGAATTTTGTTTAGAATCTAGAACATAGTGAACCCTAATGGTGATTTGGTTACAGAAGAAAAAGAAAACGAAAAAGAAAAAATAGGAAAGATAACATCGATTTTTTCTACCTACATAAAGGTGCTTAATAAATAATTTGATTTTGAATGAAAGTTGTATTCAAATTTTATAGGGTTGTATTTAGTTATTTCTTAATAATATCATTAACATTAACCAAGATAATGATAATCTGAGACCCAAAATTCCGAATAAACAAAAAAAAAAGTTTATTAAAGAAGGAATAAAGTCTAATTTAACTAAAGAGTCTAACAATTTTTTATGACATGCTATGGGTACCTACTTAAGTCCATAAAGAGACTTATGCACTTGACACACATTTATAGGATAAGACTTGTCTTGGTAACCAGAAGGATAACTAATGTAAATAATATCCTTCAAGTCACCATGTAAAAAGGAATTGTTAATATCTAGTTGTTTGAGTCTACAATCAAAATCAAAATTAATAATAAGATAAAGTACTACCTAATGATTATTGGCATCACCACATGTCCACAAGTATTATTGTAGTCTAACCCATCTAAATGGTGAAACCTTTAACCACCAATCTACATAATGACTATTGGCATCACCACATATCCACAAGTATCATTATAGTCTAACCCATCTAAATGGTGAAACCTTTAACCACCGATCTGGCTTTGTACCTCTGTATTGAACCATCAAAATTATGTTTAACTTTGAAAATCCACTTGCAACCAACAAGGTTTGAAAAGAATCAAGTGGTACAAAAGTCTGGAGATGAAACTTGGGTTGGGTCAATCCACCAAACCCAGACGTTAGGAGGGCATGGACAATATAATTTAAAATGTTGGGAAATTATGGGCAATTTTTTTTTACTAACCCAAGCTAGTTTGGACATATAACCCAAACAATTTTCACAACTCGAAGAATTATAATGATATAGCTATATAAATTAATTTTATGTATGGTAGTATTATTCAATTAGAGTAATTCTAACTATAACTCTTGAATTTAATAAGAAAGGTTTTATATTATATCCATCTCACTACGTTTTAAACATGAAATTTTATTATATTATTGTAATTAAATGTCAAGTATAATTTTTCTTGCATTTGTTATTATTATCGCGTGACCAAAATTTCCATGGTCTAACCCGAGAAACTCAAGATACTTCGTGGTCCGTCCATAGTTTTCACGGGTCGATGGGCAATTCGTGAAAGATTTCTAGGTCGGTCTTGGCTTGGCAGAACCTTCTAACCTGGCCAAGTCTCGCCCCTACCAAAGTCCATGTACCATCTTGTTGGAATGAATTGCTCATCATACATAATATTTCTTTAAACATAATTCTTAGAAGCCTAAGAGTAACAAGTGGATGTTGGAGTAGAAATAATGCCTAAATCGGCAATTGGAACGATGTACTTGGTAGACAAGAAAATTTTAGGATTAATTTTTTTGACCTATTGTCCTTTTTGGATAAGAAGTAGAAAACTTAAGAATAATAGTAGTATCCAAACTAACATAAGTAGTATAAAAGGCATAATCGGTAAAAATGTGAAGAACAAGTAATTAATGAACTACCATATTAGTGCAGAAAAGCAGCCTCAAAATCCAGAGATGATAAACAAGTAGACGAATGAGTCTTAAGTTCTGAACAGAAAAGAAGACTCATGAAAACCACATGCATGCTTAGAAACATACACTTTTCCAAAAGAAAAATACAAATATACATATCCTTGGTTATGCGAGTTATAACCTAAGAAGATACATGATAGACACATTTATGTGTCTAATTTACTCTCAACTTTTATAACGTTGGAACTCATTTTGTACTAATATTGTGTTTTTATGTATTTATAGGTATTTCTGGAAAATAAACATTGTTGGAAAAATTAGCTCAAAAAGTTATAAAGGCACACACAAAATTTACTAAAGGCACCCGTGGAGATTACTAAAGGCACCCAGACAATTGATAAAGGCACCCATGCTTGTTTGAATGAGAAATTTGGCGGGAATTTTGTACACTCGATCTGTGATGATTCTCTACGTGATTTGGGGTAATATTTGAAGAGTTTAAAGTCTCGGATTTTCTCTTGCCCTAATAAGAAGAGTTTCACAAGTTTTGGAAACATAAAAATCACAACAGAATCAAAATTATACTCTTGGAAATAAATCAGGGAGAAAAGTGATTTTCACGTAACACATGGATTTACTTTCCTGTTTTGTAGAGTTTGTTTCCATACTCATTGTTATTTTGTTAGAACAAACAAGGCAACAAGAAGAAGATCATCAACGAGTCTGATCAAGATTTTGAAAATAACTCCCGATGATATTTTTCATTAAAAGAAGATTCTGTAAAGATTAAAGCATATGATTTTTGGAAGATAATCGATTGGTGCTTTATTATAAATAGAAGAGTCCAAGGAATAGTTTAGGGGGGGTTGGAGAGCTCAGGAGGAGCCAGAGAAATCACCGAAAAAATTCCAGGAAGAAAATAGTTGTTGCTGGTGAAGAAGAAGGTGAAGAACATAAGGCGCCCAGAAACTGTCATTGATAGTGTCGCTGATGCAGGCACTGAACCAGTTTTATTTCAACAGCACCTGACGTCCGTCCTTTTCTTCTGTTTTCTTTTCTTTCTTCTGTAACACAGAGAACAAGTCTTTGTAACGCTTATAAGCGTTTCTATTCTCCTGTGTTACTATTATTTCACCATTGTAAGCACTTTTTGAGCTATGAAATATATTTTTGAGGGCTTTTCCCATACAATGAGCTAAACCCCATATGCTGAGGTGACGGAGGAAGCCATTGTTTCAATAAAAGTGGTATAATTCTATTTTAATTAATGTTTGCAATTTCTTTATAATTATTTGCCTTGGTTGAAATTTGATTTAATGATTTTTGTTAAGCATTTGTGATTACGTTAGATGGTACATGTTTTGACCTAGGTTTTAGATGTTCCATGCTTTTGTTATACAATTGTTATTTTGAAAATCTACTTTTTGCAATATTTTAGAATCAAATTAAATGTAAGAATTGTATGAATATTAACTAGTTTGAACCACTTTAATTGGTTAATGGTGAAATCCATAACCTCAGTATTTATGAATATTATTTTCATATTTTGTGTATAGTCTAGTTAAAAAATTAATTTATTAAATCTAAATTCAGTCTTCACAAGTTCGAGCGAACGATAACCTTATTTACCACTATTACAAAACCATCAATTTTTGGCGCCGCCGACGCGGACTTGTTTTTAGATTTATTTTTTTTAGGTTTAGGTTAATTTATGATTTATTTTTATTTTTTGTTCTTTTTTACGCATTTGGTATTTTCTATTCTTTTCAGATTTGAAGCGAAACTAAAAAGAAAAGGAGAAAGTGCTATAAAAAGGAAGTAGAGTCAAAGAAAGAAATAAAAGAGGATTCCAAAAGGAGTGAAGAAGATTTTATTTTAGATTTATTTTTATTTTTTTATTTTTTATTTTTTATTTTTTATTTTTAGAACTTGTATTAGGAAATTCATATTATTTTTGTAATTATTCTAGGTATTTTTCTGTTTTTTCTTATTTTTGGACTTTAGACTTTGGACTATTGAACTTTATTATTAACTTTTAAACCCAACGGAAGGGTATTAAATATAAACTGCACATGGAAGGACGAAAATTACGATATTGTCTCGGCCCCTCGGGTTCGTACACTGACATAGGAGTCGGTGGCCTGAGTTGACTTCAACGGTTCATCGCCCGTCTGGTACGGGACGTAAGACTCGATCAACCCACGAATCCCCTGCAAGTGGGTTTTTTGTATTCCTTCGTAATGCATATATGTTGAGGACTTGAATACGGATTTATTTTCTAGTATAGGGCAAGGACTGGCCATATAAGATAAGGACTCGGATTTCATCACCGTTTCCTTCTTGCCCTCCTTAGGAACACGTTACCTAACGCGAACCTAGGCCTAAAATTTGACTAGAAATCGTTCAAAAGGACTGTATTGGTTACTTTATTAGCCTAACTCAAGGATCAAGAAGATTATTTTAAGTTGATTAGAGCCGCCTTGTAACCCAGGGAAAAGTGCCAAAGAGACAGGGTTATCAAAGCTCCTTAGAGCTTATCCTGTTTCTCTTAGACTTAATCTAATTCAGATCGTTCTAAGAGGTTTGCTAAAATTGTAACTAGTTGCCTTTTGGAAGAATAGAAGTTGTTCTAGAAACAATCTAAGTGGAGCCTTCATGCTTTTTGTTTGCTACATTCAGTAGGTTTGATTTGGTTGAGTCGACCTTGTTTGTGTATGTTTAGAACCCATTCCTATTAGGATTTATTTTCTTAGATTTTTTGTAAATTTATTAGGAAATTTTTGTTAGAAAATGTCAAGCTGGTATTACAATAAATATCTGACTGAGTTTCAAAATGGGCATTCCCTTACTATGATCATAGTGTGGATAGTACTTGGGACCACTACCAACCTTCTGAAGGTTATGGTTCATACCATGGAGGCCCCAATTACTATTCGTACGCACACCAGTCATATGAATGGGAAAATGAGCAGAATTCGAGTTCTTTGTCTTGGAGGGATGCCCTAGAGAAGTTGCAACCTAGTACTCATCATGAACCTATTACACCTCTAGAAGAATCACTCAAGAAGTTATCTGAGATGACACATAGGTTTGGATTAAGTGTGAGGGGAACAATTAGTAGTCCAACTCTTTCTCTAGAAGAATCCCTCAAGCAGTTGACTGAGAATTCAAAGCAGATGACTGAGGATACAAGAAGAATCATAAAGGAGATGACTGAGGATAGAAATAGGTTCATGTTAAGTATGAATGAAATTTCTGCAAAGAATAATATTGCTCAAAATGATCTTATTGCCAACACAGTGTTTCCACTTTACCCTTGATAATAATGATAAATATTTACCTAATTTAGAGGACGAGGTTAGAATAGAAGACACTATTTATTTAGATAAGGTTCAATCATATTCATATTATTATGGTGATGATGATACTTTTGATGAGGAAATTGAAATCCGTAGTCATAATGATGAGGAAATTCTCACAACAATTGAGTTTCACGATAATAATGATGTCTCTAGTTCCGATCCTAATAATATTAATGATTATTCACCTATTCAAGGGGAAAGGGATTTAACTAGAGATAACATTGTTATAAACGGTGACATATTTCCTAATTATTATGAAGACGACGATGGTTTAGAGGAACGAGTCTATTCCGAGACTAGTGTTTTAGAGTCCAACAATTCAGGGACAATAGTCTCAAACGAAGAAGATAAGCTCGTAGAAATCTTAAATGTGAGTGAGACTGCACCACCTGATAATAACTTAGAAGAAGCAATTGACCATTTTCAGGAATCTGATGATCTAAAAATTAGGGAAATTATGACTAGTCTATCTAGAGACACCCAAAATTCTAAGTTTGGGGGTGATTATCATTCTCCCTGTGCTTTACCTTTAACTCTTTTAAAAGTCCCTCACTTGAGACTTGATGTTTGTGCCTCTACCATATTAAGAGACTATATTCAAGAACTGTTTCCCGAACCTAATCATGTCCAAAAAGAAATTCAGTTGTTATAAACCCATCCTCTGGTTGATGTGGTCTACCCAGGAAATAATACCAAGATTGATTTTGTTTTCCCACCAAAATATTTTCTTGACTAAGCCTAATTACTTTAGGAAATTAGAATCGACACATTTGCTTAAGAATGACCACCATTTTAAGAGTAGTCAACTGTGTGGGTCAAATCTGATTGACTTTGATGATCCACAATTATTCAGGTTATTATTATGTGCCTTGAGTTTATTATTTGAGTTTTTCCAGACTCTACAACCTGATCCTCTGGATCCTTCCTATGAGGAAAGTCATCCTAAAAAGATTTATCTAAACCCTTTCATATAGCCTGAACCTGAACCACAACTAGATATAGTTGTCTTAAACAGAAAACTAGATAAGGGTGTTCTTGGTTTGTTCACTTTATAGGTCTGCTGCTGTTTTCTTTATTCTGGATAACATTATTTTATTCAGATGACCCACAGTTGTTCCGACTATTACTATATGATTTAATGAGGTAACTAATTCTTTCTTAGTCTGGCTGAAGACTTTAAACTTAGCACTTCTTGGGAGGTAACCCATGCTCGTGCGACACGGTAATATGTTTCTTTAACTCCTTTCCTTCGATTGGTAACAGTTTCTCCTTGTTCATATATTTAATCATTCATCTTTAGAACATTGCGGATAATGTTAGATTTAAGTTTGGTGGTAAGGGAGAAACTTTTAGTGAAACATGAAACTCCAAAGTCTGGAAACTTGTGAACAATTCAGGATGACACTAACCATTCTAGGTAAATGGAAACTTAGCTATTTTTCTATAGGAATTGGTGTTCCCAGCTAAATGGTCTATTCATAAAAGTATTCCTAGCTCAGGTGTTAGAAATAACATGATAGTTGTCACCATATCTCGGAATTTATCTCGACATATCACTTTCTGTTTTTATTTTTGTAATTTTTTTGTTTCTCTAAGTGATTTGGTGGGCCACCAATATCAAATTGTTATCACCGTCAGGATGAAGTTGAGTGTTTGAGATCAAGCCCATTTATTATTTTCTTTATAGCATTAAAAAAATAAAAAATAAAAATAAAAAATTGAGTATTGACACTTTGATAGCAATATGTGTGTGTTCTCCCTGTCTCCGTCGCCTAAGAAAGCGTGGAATGCAGGATCCATGGGAACTATCATGTAATCTGCTGATAAGAACCATGCACTTAGATTCAAAAGATCTAATCATGTTGTCAGTATAATTGTTTTATTTTCAATAAATCGACCGATGGGACCCTTGTATATACCAGCTGAGTCGATATTAATATAAGGATTAAGACCAGTGGAAGCGTATCTCAATCCAGTAGGGTTCATCCTGGCAGTGACCTTCAGATAGATATGGGAAACACCTTTCACCTTAGTCAGCATGTGCAAACTTCATTTTGTCTATATTCATCTTCTAAATCTTTTCATGTGATTGTACTCTGATAGATTTTGAGTATTGTGGTTGAACGACTATTTAAGTAGAGTTTTTAATTCTTGTATGAATTTTAGTACGCTGAGTAAAAACTCGTGTACAGTAGTTGGACTCATATAGGGTAATGATTCCTATAGCCGAAGGATTTAGTATGCCAACTAAATAGCTTGTTTAGTGTTTACCCTCAATCGTTCACAGGTAGCTAGAATTTGGAGTAAAAGGTTTTGTGGGTACACCTCTTGTAAACCCCCACGAGACAAAACTCGTCCACTAGGGACACCTAGGGGTTCAAAGGCTTGTTGCACACGCTAAGTGCAATCGCGATGTCTGCGACAGTGAGTTAGGATTTTCTAGTTGCTCGAGGACTAGCAAATAATAAGTTTGGGGGTATTTGATAGACACATTGATGTGTCTAATTTGCTCTCAATTTTTATAGTGTTGGAACTCATTTTGTACTAATATTGTGTTTTTATGTATTTATAGGTATTTCTGGAAAATAAACATTGTTGAAAAATTTGGCTCAAAAAGTTATAAAGGCACCCACAAATTTTACTAAAGGCACCTGTGGAGATTACTAAAGGCACCCAGAAAATTGATAAAGGCACCCATGCTTGTTTGAATGAGAAATTTGGCGGGAATTTTGTACACTCGATCTGTGATGATTCTCTACGTGATTTGGGGTAATGTTTGAAGAGTTTAAAGTCTCAGATATTCTCTTGCCCTAATAAAAAGAATTTCACAAGTTTTGGATACATAAAAATCACAACAGAATCAAAATTGTACTCTTGGAAAGAAATCAGAGAGAAAAGTGATTTTCGCGTAACACATGGATTTACTTTCCTGTTTTGTAGAGTTTGTTTCCATACTCATCGTTATTTTGTTAGAACAAACAAGGCAACAAGAAGAAGATCATCAATGAGTCTGATCAAGATTTTGAAAATAACTCCCGATGATATTTTTCATTAAAAGAAGATTTTGTAAAGATTAAAGCATAGGATTTTTGGAAGATAATCGATTGGTGCTTTATTATAAATAGAAGAGTCCAAGGAATAGTTTAGGGGGGGTTGGAGAGATCAGGAGGAGCCAGAGAAATCACCGAAAAAATTCCAGGAAGAAAATAGTTGTTGCTGGTGAAGAAGAAGGTGAAGAACATAAGGCGCCCAGAAACTGTCACTGATAGTGTCGCTGACGCAGGCACTGAACCAGTCTTATTTCAACAGCACCTGAAGTCCGTCCTTTTCTTCTGTTTTCTTTCTTTCTTCTGTAACACAGAGAACAAGTCTTTGTAACGCTTATAAGCGTTTCTGTTCTCTTGTGTTACTATTATTTCACCATTGTAAGCACTTTTTGAGCTATGGAATATATTTTTGAGGGCTTTTCCAATACAATGAACTAAACCTCATATGCTGAGGTGACGGAGGAAGCCATTGTTTCAATAAAAGTGGTATAATTCTATTTTAATTAATGTTTGAAATTTCTTTATGATTATTTGCCTTGGTTGAAATTTGATTTAATGATTTATGTTAAGCATTTGTGATTACGTTAGATGGTACATGCTTTGACCTAGGTTTTAGATGTTCCATGCTTTTGTTATACAATTGTTATTTTGAAAATCTACTTTTTACAATATTTTAGAATCAAATTAAATGTAAGAATTGTATGAATATTAACTAGTTTGAACCACTTTAATTGGTTAATGGTGAAATCCATAACCTCAGTATTTGTGAATATTATTTTCATATTTTGTGTATAGTCTAGTTAAAAAATTAATTTATTAAATCTAAATTCAGTCTTCACAAGTTCGAGCGAACGATAACCTTATTTACCACTATCAATACACTTTGCACTTATTGGCTATAATTTATTATCAGTATAAAACCTAATCTAAGGGAAACACAAGCATCCAATTTTAAGAAACAAGTAGTCTGCTGGGGTATTGAATAAGATTTCAAAATGACTGGAATTAAGCAAGGATTTCGTGGATAATCTATCTATCACATAATTTGCATTGGAGAGAACATCTACAGATGATTAGATTATTAGATTTTTTGTGATGTCAATGATATGTCTATGTTTAAACTCTACCACGTCATTTTGTTCAGGTGTGTGTGGGCAAGTAATTTCATGTACAATCTCACTCTTAGAAAGAACAAATTTTAAGGAGCTATCCACAAATTCACTACCTCCAGCACTTCCAATGATCTTAAATTTAGAATTGAACATATTTTCAATATCATACTTAAAAAAATGTAATTTATATCAGACTGAAAATAAGCAGATAATCCCGACAAAAGTTAGAAAAATCATCAAAGATATTAGTATAGTACTTGAAGCCAATTACAGAAATGGTACTGCAGGACGCCATACATCCATATGTAAAAGTTGCAAAGGTGCAACAGAAAAAGAACTAGACATATAAAAGGTTGCTTATGACTTATGCCTAATTGACATGTAGTTTAAGATATTGGTTTGTTTAGAACATCAGAGAGTTGTAAAACTTTAGAAATCTTGTAAACAAGACTGAAAAAAGGGGATGTGCCAAGTGCCAATCGTCTATGGCATATAACTAATGTAGCTTCAACACATGAAAAAAATGACTTATAAAAGTGTGAAAGAATGCTACCTTGAAAAGGAGATAAACCATTCCTATTAGGCTCTTCGAAAAGTTTCTTTTTTGACTTCAGATCTTTAGCAATGAAATCATTTGAGGTAAATGTCAACAACCACTCATTATCTTTTGTAAACTTATGAACTAAAATAAAGTTTGTGAAGATAATAGAATACGAAGTAGTTTATTGACAAAAAATGATTATTAGGAATATAAAGAACATAAGAACCAAAATTGAGGATTTTCATACCTTCACCATTACATGTTGTAATAAAACCATTCATAATATTCTAAAGTAAAAGTAAGATTACCAGCATCTGAAATGATATAATTTGTAGCTCCAGAATCCATATACCAAAGATTTTCTCCTAATACATTAGCTATAAAAAGTATAACTTATATATTTTTTGGTGGTGGTCTTCCTTAATAAGCAAAATTAATTTTATTCTAACATTCATCGACAACATAACTATATTTGTGACATATCTGACATGTAAGTTTATCACTAGAGGATAAATTAGGTGGTTTAGAATTTGGAAAAAGTAAAAATTGGAGTTCGTAAATACCAGATCCTCTTCCAAAATGACCATTAGTTCTACCTTATATAGAAAGATCTCTACCAGTACCACGACTACTAACAAAGAAAGCACAATTTGTAGATTTGGCGTGAAATCAGTAGATCTATTTTACATTAAAAATAAATCACTAAGCATAATATTGTACAATTCAATACTAGTAGCTAGTGGATTACGAATCGTAATCGAAATTGCAAAAAAAACTTAATCTGAATCAAAATCAACTAAAGTAACTACTACAATTTTATCATCTAAAATATACATCCGGAAACAACTAATTGACCGGTGATCTATTTAATTTTCACCAGTATATATAGCAACCAAAGTTTTACCTTTTTTTATGAGTTATGAGTTTTTTTCTTCGATGAATAGCGTGAGTAGAACAAAAAACACAAACAAATCTCTCTACAATACTCTTCAAAAGTTGATGAAAATCAACATAAAAATTTCAACATTAGATATGGTGTAATTGATCCAAATTATGATTATAGCATCTTCATCCATTAAAGAGTATTATTAATGTTATTGTTCATATTTGCTCAACTTGTGAATTGAACAAGACACTCATGAAATCCATCTAGAAATTTCACAATCTTAAATCTTCGAATCACATTTATCATCTTTTTTTCTAGAGAAACAATACTGAAAAGTTGGTTAATCAAAAATTTTGTGCTGGAATATGAAGTAGAATTTTCCATTATCATAGATTGAAAAGATGATCTGGAACATAAAACTAGATTCAAAAAGATAAGAATAAAAGAAGAAGAAATTAGATTTTAAATTTCAATTTGAAAAAATGAAGTTACGGAAGAAAGAATTGGAACCGTAGAAATTTGAATTTTCTTTTCTTTAATACCGTAATGGAAATCAAGAAAGGGGAGAAAAATGAATATCGAATAACCAGTACAAGACCAGAGTTAACACAAGATTTATACAGATAAATACAAAGTTAATAGAAAATAGAAGATTCAATTAGAAAATAGAAAAAGTAAATGTAAAATTATTCTTTTCTTTTGTTATGTTACTAACTTGTTATGAACACTCATGAATGGCCAGTCATTCAACAAAACTACAAGAAAGTTGGCATCCATTGCAGATATCTGCTGATCCCCGATAGGAATTCGAATTTGTTACCAATGGTTTGCAAAAATGCATCCCCCAACTGCTAGCTCCCACCTAGGGAGTTGCCGCCTCCTAAAGCCTATGTACTAGTAAACTTGAAATAAATTTTTTTCTCTCATTTCCACTCTCGTATCCTTTTTCCTAAACCTAGAAACTAAGCCATTTGATACCTTCCCTGCTCATACCCGGTCTCATTCTTCTTCTGGTATTTGTATTAGTGAGTATCTCTGGCCTCACGATTTGTAACCTATTATTCCTTCATTTCCTTTGTTTCCAGCCTTTGTCCTTAATTCTAGACCTAACACTCTTGTTATCTTAATGGATGGATAAGAAATATATGTTCAAGGTTGTAGTGATGCTGGATTGATCTACTTAATTTAGACAAACTAATTATATGCCTTTCTGCATGATGTTTTCCTTGGGATCTAGGCTGAGCTACTCAACCTAGATCAATGTTTTTCCCCTTGCGGTCAGTGACTTCCTTAGGGTTTTTGTGTTTTCAGAAACAAGTTCATTTATGTGGTTGGATGGATGGGAGTGGTTATGGTTGAGATGGTCGTGATTTTGAGTTGTTATTTTTTAATACTTTCATATGCATCTTTTTGAAGTCACTATATATTCATTAATCAGATACATATTTGCATTGGTGGAAGTGGTTACTTTGGGGCTTGTTATGGGGTTGGTTGGTAGAAAGTGGTAAGCTTGTGAGGGTGGATTTGGGGGATTCCGGTATTAACGTCGGCAATTTCAGGTGACTACGAAGGATTTCATGCCTTCTTCCATGGATGACGGCGGCTTCGATTTTTTCATCCTTATGAAAAGATGAAGTTTAGGGTTTCTTGTCCTTTGGACTCTTCGAGTGGGTTTGTCTTATAGGCTTTGAATTTGCATTTGAAGGGCTTACTTATCTACATTGTACTAAGTTACAATATTAGGTCTTCCAATATTTTGTTGGAAACAGGAATGTGTTCGTGTAATAGGGTTTCTTAAAATTTGTGCAGTTACATATGTTGGGATTGTTTAGAGTATCCATTGGGGCGACTAGATCATCCGATTAAAGAGTAAAAATTATACTTTTTATTCCACCTGAAACGTAATGGTATGGGAATAAAATTTAATCGACCGGTTGTCTAAGCTAGCACCTGGTTTGGGCGCACGTCTAGGTATATGTTTAGTTTTACAGGCGTACGCCTGTGGAAACGCTTGGATGGGGTGGACGCTTGATGAACGCTCGATGAGAAGCGTTATCCAAAAGAACGCCTGATGATAGACGCACCCCTAGATGCACGCCCCAGAGACAGGCACTCTCTTAGCCGAACGCCTGATGAAGCGGTATCATAGCCACACGCCCGGTCATTTTTCTACATATGCAGCTGGTTCGTGTGCGAAAAAAGACGGGCACACGCTTAGCCATCCGCTTGAATCATCAGGCGCATCCCTAGCCGAACGCGCGTCTCACCAGGAGGACGGCTGGGTGAACGCCTGATGGGGCGGGCCAATATATTCCCGCACAAGTCTCTTCTCCTCTCCGGTTCATTTTTTCCTGAACACTTCACAAACAGACGCACAAGCAATCAACCGCCTACCACTCCACTTGCTAAACCCATTTCTCCATCCAAATCAAGCTCAACCTCTTTCCAAATTTGTAAAAGCTTGGCAGATTTGATACCAAGTAATCTAAGTTAGGATTATTTCAAAGCAAGCAAGGTGATAAACTTAAACTTTGATATAAATTGTAATTGATTTCATAGGTTAAGATTATAATTTATTATAATGTTTTGTTAATTAAATTTGTGTATATATATGTTCAAAGATTAAACATATGATTATGAAATAGACATATTAGGTTTTAGAAATTGTAATTTGGAATTTGGCATATTTTTAGGGTTTATGGAAGTTGTAAATTGGGTATAAAAAATTGATGAAAATTTGTTGAATTAAAGTTAGAATTGATTAAGTTGTTGGTTAATTTGAGTTGGATTGTGGTTAATTTTATGATTAATTGACTTGATTGTCTTTGAAATTTGGGAATTAAGAATGTTTATCTTTTATAATGAATGTTTATGGAATTATAGAATTAGGGAATTATGATGATTTTTTGTACAATTGATGATTTGATTAGTAGTGGATTATTTTGTGAATCATGAATTTTGTAATTTGGTTGATTTATGTATGTTTGTACATTTGATTATCTAATTAGATAATTACTTTTGTAATGATGATATTAGTATTTTTGTGGATTTATGGATTAATGTAGAGTTTTATATTTGTGCATTGTGAGGATTACTCTTGATTTTGAAACTTGTATGTACTGTTTGCACAAATGTTGAGCAATGTCACGTCGAGATTCGTTGGTCGAAAAAAGAGGAACAAGAAAGCTAAAACTATTGAGGATCCATAAGTAGACCCTAGTACTGAAGAAATGGTCGATGTTCCCGGTTTGACGAACTACTATTGTGGAAGATGCCCAGGGTCACGCATCGATGAATATTACATATTCAACCGATTCAAAATTCAAGTATTTACATCGTGGTTCCCTCAAATCGGTCCTTCATACCTATGCAAGTATTACTAAACACAACCCTATGGTTAAATACATTATTGAAAAGGCAGGATGGGATCGTTTATTGACCATGGATGTAGTAGATTCGTCACATGCATTGATTGATTACATTGTTGAGCGTTTTTGGGATACCACGAACACTTTTCACTTCTCCTTTGGTGAGATTGGGTTCACACCGCTTGATTGGGTCATGTTGACAAGATTAAGTATTGGTATTGGTAGTGGTATTCTGTATGGCTCGGCGAAGTACCAATTTGAATATGTTCGGACGCATGTTTTACAGAAATTAAAGATAGTGAAGTTTGTAAAAGAGAACATATTCCCAACCAATGGGTTTCAGATGCAATTACAGTTGTATTTTTTAGCATAAATTTTGAGCCAGGAACGTTGGTTGCGGATAACGATGATAACATACTTGCTGAGAGAGTGGCCAGAGCCTTTTGTATCTATGTTTTGGGATAATTTTTCTTTTCCAATGCAAAAAACTATATTGATGCTGGATGGTTAGCTGCTTTTGAGGATCTAAATGCAGTTGCCAATTATGACTGGGGTAGTGCTGCTTTTGCAAAATTGTATTCTGATCTTGCCGCATCTGGCAGGGGACAAAAGTCACTAGCCGGACCCTTCCAAATATTGGAGGTAAATTTCTTAGTCTTATTTATATTTCTTTTAAATATTTATTTGTTGCCAATTTATTTATGTCGTTGGTTGTCTTCACATTCTATTTTTGGGGGTACGAATATCTTGGCATATGTCGACCAAAGAACCCAACGAGTGAAAGTGAAGCAGTGTGTCTTAGAAGTTCTCGGTGGAAGGGTACAAGAAGGAAGAGTATTGATATTGTTCGGTCAAGGACTTTTCTTAATCAGTTGACTGTAGACGATGTGACCTGGCAACCGTGGGATTCCGTCATCTTAGTCCTTGAAACTGATATTGGACAGAAAGCAACAGAGCTCTCAGAGATAAGGGTTATATTCACTTCGCTAGGCACTGTGAGTTGATAATTTATTTTGATAGGATTATTTTTTATTTTCTTGGAATTTCGGTTAGTTGATTGATTTATTTGTTGATAGTTATTTTCTTTTCACAGAATAACGTGTATCTCGGAGAACAGTGTTGGAGGCAAAACCATGAAACATGGGGCGTTACCAGCAACCCGCCTACTCGTATTAGCAACTTGAAAAATGACGAAGCTAACGAGCTGAGGGAAAACGAAGTGGTCCCTGCAAATCAATTAGTGCATGTTGTTACGTATGATTTGTATATGGAGTATTGGCGACATGTAACTAACTCTCAGAAATATGCCACCAAAGTCGATTAGGAGGTCGAAACATACAGGTATGCTGGTGACCGTATGAAACACAACATCCAAGAACCTGATGAACATGTATCCATTCCGCCTCAACAAAAATTGTCACACGCAAGTATACAACAAATCACTGTTTTTTTTAGTATATAAAAATGGGTGAGAATGTGATTTAATTTTTTTCATAACAGGTCGAAGCTTATGGTTTGGTTCAAGAATATGCTGATTTTACGCAAGAGTTTCGTAAGTGTACATTAAATGAAACGAATAAGAGGATGGAGTTTATCATGGAAAAAGATGAAGAAATACGAGGTCAAAAAACTCACCTAAACAAATTGGAGCTACAGATAGCCCATTTTCGTCAACACCAATCACCCATTGGGTTTGTCACTTTTTCTCAAACTCTGCCACCACAAATGTGGAATACCATGGGTCAGGGATCATCATAAACAATGCAATCAAGTAATTACACATTCAGATCATCTTTGCCTCCATTTATGCCCCCGTGCTCGGCGCCCGGGAATCAAGATACGGATAGGTAGTCTTTCATTTGCATTGAATTGTCAGTTGAACATACATTTTATTTTCTTTGATATATCTTTTGTCTGATTTGAATTGTCATTTCAAAAGAATTTTCTTACATTTGTGTTGTCTTTTACCTGCTTTGTGTTGTCATCTCTAGAGATATTTTTTAATCTTTGCTTTGTCCTTTGTATCTGCTTTGTATTATCATTTTAAAAATATATTTAATTTTCCCTTTGTCGTTTTTTCTGCTTGGTCTTGTCTTCTCAACCGAAACTTTTTATGTTTGATGCGTCTATTCACCCCACTTGCCTCAACTCAGTTAATTTTTAAAATACCAAGAGTGTTGGTCATATCAAAACTCAAAGACTCATCTTAATATGCATATAAATTGAATACTCGATCTCCAAGTATACAAACCAAAACTACAAACATCACCAACCAACGACATACTATGAGAATAACGATTCGCTATTATGCTTCTTGTTCTTATATTCTTTTTCTTCTTTTTCTTCTTCATCTTCATCTGATGATGATGATAATAATAGTTTGTACTCATCAGACGAATATTTGGTTGCATTGAGCCAAAATAACTAAGCAGTCACTTTAGGATTGATCGTTTCAACTATGAACTGCCCACATACTCGTATTCAAATACCAAGAGAACATGAGGCCGGTGCAAAACTTCTCTGGAAAGATTATTTTTGCAGAAACCCTACGTTTCCACCTAATGTTTTTCATCGAAGATTTAGAATGCGGCGAGAATTTTTCAACCGTATTTTGGGAGATGTCGTATCAATAAATAATTATTTTGTTCAAAAAAAAGATGTTGTTGGGATTCCTGGACTAACCCCTCATCAGAAAGTTACAACAAAAATAAGAATGTTATCTTATGGATGTGTGGCCGATGCAATAGATGAGTACTTACGGATTGGAGAAACCACTGTTTTGGAAGCAACTCGTAGGTTTGGTAAGACGATTGTGCATTTGTATGAGAAAGAATATTTGTGCACACCAACTGAGCGTGATGTTGAACTGCTTCTTAATGAGAACAAGGATATGGGATTTCCAGGGATGCTGGGTTGTGTAGATTGCATGCATTGGAAATGAGATAAATGCCCATTGGCGGAATCAGGTGCTTACACTGCGTACAAAGAGAGTAAAAGTATTATGCTGGAGGCAGTGGTGTCATATGATCTCTGGTTTTGGCATGCATTTTTTGGTATGCCTAGTTCTAACAATGATATTAATGTGATGAACCGTTCATATATTTTTAAAAAGCTTATCAACGGGAAACCACCCCATGTGAACTTTGTTGTAAACAAAAATCAATATGATATAGGATATTATCTTGGTGATGGAATATACCTAGAGATTGCTACTATTGTGATGTCTATTAAACATCCAGATTCCCGGAAGAAACAAAAATTTTCAGCAATGCAAGAGGGTTGCCGAAAAGATGTAGAGCGAGGCTTTGGTGTACTGCAAAATCAATTTGCCATCGTCAAGCAACCTGCAAGAATGTGGAATCCAGACGTACTTGCATATATCATGAAAATTGTTATCATTTTATATAATATGATAGTGGAGGATGAGCGTTTACCCGGTGATTGTCTACATGAATATGATCAACGCAGCAACCATGCACCGATAAATATTTCGAGAATGAGAGTTGAGCAACGCCGACGTGCAATACACAACAAAGATACGCATATTCGTTTGCGAAATGACTTGATCGAATATTTATGGTCATATTTTGGTGAGGAATAACAATTTCTAAATCCTGCAGATAGGTTTTGTGGGTATATCTCTTGTAAACCCGTCCGAGACACCACTCGGCCGCTAGGGGCACCTAGGGGTTTAAAGGCTTGCTGCACATGCTAAGTTCAGCCGCGATGCCTGCGAAAGTGAGTTTAGGTCTACTTTTTAGCTCTTGTATAATAAATATGCTTATTACGTTGTAATGAATACATTAACGGAAGTATCATAAATAACCAATATCACTTATTTCAGAACAATAATACATCAGTAGATGTTAAGATATCTCATTTTCGCAGGAGTCGCGGTTGCACTAAGCATGTCCAACATGCTTTTAAACCATTAGGTGGCCCCAACTGACAAGTTATGTCTCGTGAGGGTTTACAAAGAGATATACCCACAAAACCTATAATCAAACCTTCAACGAGTGGTATGACGCCCTGGATGACGATCTAAACATCTTCGAAAAACAATCAACACAAAAGGGTTGTATTTTCCATCAACCTTAGGATCTCGAAATGAGGTTGGTACATGAAATATGAACCTTCCCATCTTCTCTATTCCTCCAGAGATCTGACAACAACTTTATCATCAGTTTCATTCCTAATTCTTCTTTCATTCACCTTAGCGGTTAAAGTTGAAAAATGTAGTACTGCCCTACCTATTTCCTGAAATCGACAAAAAAGACATGCTCTGTTCCGGTTATTGGGGTTACCAGTTTCATTACAAAAGTTAGCATGGATATGTTCTAACCATTCCATGCTCATTGAACCATTCATCCGACGTTCATGACCCCTTGTTGGATAATATAATACTATGTTTTGAAAAAGGGATAAATCTTCCTCTATGGTAAAATTCTCTGCATTAATACTAAAATTTTCGTAAGCCATAATTATGAAAAGGAGAGATAAAAATAATCTTTGTATTAGGTTATTTGAAATGTGAAAGGTGTGGTTCCGAAATAGGACAGAAAGGGTATAAATTCATTTATAGGTATATCAAAATACAAACCAAAATATAGCCGTTGATCAACGGTAACAAATCTCAACGGCTATCTGTGTATGCGCTCGCTTACGCGCATGCCCCATACACAGGCGGTCTCTTACGGGCACGCCCACTACAAGCGTTAATCCAGTCTAACGCCCAACACAAGCGTTAATCCAGCCGAACGCTTGATTTCAGGCGTGCTTCTGGCGTTACGCTTGATTGGACGTCATCTTGGATGAACGCCTGATGGGGCGGAGTTTTGGTTCACGCCCGTCTGATGAGACGCACGTCTAGTTAAACGCCTGGCACCAGAAGGAGACCCAGCGTTACGCCTGGAACGAGACGCACGACTATGTTAACGCTCGACTATAATTGGGTTTGGTCCAATTCTGGGATCATATTTGATCCCAAACAGTAAAAATTCCGGACCATACACCAAATATACTCGCCCCACTACGCTTGGATTTGGACGGACCAAAGACCAAATTTGGGTTTGGTCCGTCATTTGCTCGCACCACTGTGGGTGCTTTTAATCGGATCATCTTGTACTACTTTATTGGGACTGTTTTATTAACATCATCTATAAAATTATTTACCGAGCAAAAAATCCCAATAAATATATTGAACTACAATTTTTGGAAAGGACACTTTGTTAGAAAAAGGAAATCTAAATTCACTATATAAACAAAAAAATTATTTAGGGTGTGTTTGGTACCTTTTTATAAAACTGATTTCTGTTTTATAAAACAAAGAAAACAGAATACGCAAGAAAACTCGTTTGGTAGCTATGATTTCTGAAAACGTTTTCTGTCTATTTTTTGTTTTTGAAAACAAAAAAACAAAAACGACTATTTATTGTTTTCTTTCTTCTTCTTCTAAAACTAGGTGCTTTTGAAAATAGTCCTACCAAACAACTTTTTAAAATTTCTTAGAAAATGAAAACAAAGAAAAGGGGTATATTTTAAAAACACTGGAAAAAGATTTTTGAATTTGTTTTTATAAAATAGTACCAAACACGCCCTTAGCTTCTCCAATGGTTGTTGTGCTTGTTTTATATAGATCAACATGTTTAGACTTTCTCTTAAAACTCCTTTATATATATAAATTCTAAATATTGGCAATTGAAAAATATTATCTCCAACCCGAATCCATTTTAATCTCTTCATTTCTTAAGTGACATCTACTAATTAGTTAACAATCTTTCTATTTTTATTTTCTAATTTATTTCACTAATATAAAAATAACTAGGATGAAAAAACATCCTTTAAGTGAATGTTTAAAACTTGATATTCACATAGAGAATGTCTATCCAAAACCAGGTCTCACCGTCTATATATTGGTTTATGAAGTTAAGATTAAATTTTAGGGAAAATGAATTTGTATCCTATATGGATTTAGACATTTATCCTCACCTAAAATGATATCATTATAGAAAGCACTGACTATGATAAATAAACTCTACATACCTAAGTCAAATGAAAACAATATACAAGAAGAGACAAACTGATATTACGTGGATCGGTACTAATGGTCTACGTCTATAGATCAAAATCTCGTAGGGTGCATGATATTGTTGATATTCACTGCGAACCGAATTTTTTTAACATTTATATTAAACTCTTATTTATAGAGGTAGCTAAATCTACGAAATAACACATAATTTTATATCTTATTTTAACTAGGTAATACATATCTAAAAAATCGTATAACTATTCGGATTATCTTTGACTTTATTACATGGTCACTTAAAATTCTCTTGTCCTCATGAGCACCTCGACTCACTGCACGACCACCTTTGGATATACGAAAAGTATATATATTTAAATACGCCCGCATTCCATTATAGAAGCTCTTAATTAATATGTTTTGGTATATGCGAGAGTTAATTATTTGCGCGTAGGACTGTATGTGAGCTTAGTATGGAAAATGCAGGTACAAAGATTTCAGAGACTTTGAACCGGAGAACGTGTCGTCCAAGAATTGGAACAACAATATATGAATTGAGGACCACCACTACCACCAAACATGCATAAGACAAGGATAGATACAGGATTGACTACTGAGAAGATTATAGATCTTGAAAGACAGGGACTGGATCGGTCAATTTTAACCACCGGCAGTTTTCAGTTTGTCAAATGCATGAATTACCTAACAATTTCTTAGACTCAGCTACACGTATACTTACGAGTTACGACATTTGCCCAAAACTTATACGATAAGGATTCGGATATTATTTTCTTTTTTAAAAGTCGGATACTAACATCAGTCCCAACACTAGCTAGGGGTTTTTCATGCGGTCCTTGAGCAGTGATAGTAATGAACAATGCCCACTAAGTGGCCTCAGTTCAGTCAGCGGAGAGTATCCATCGATTGTATGCCAAAAATATGGATTTACTTTAGATCTTATGCAGGTTTGGATTGGGTAATGCCAAATTGTATCGATTTGATTATCAAAAGTTGGAGAGTCAAAAACTTTCCTCTATAGATCAAGTGTTATGCCATGTTTTGCCCGAAGCCTTGGACAATATGGAATTGCAGGAATGATTTGGTCTTTAATCATGTTAAATTTAAAGTGTTATAAGTTGTTAGTACCAAAAAACTGCTCTAACACGTGGCAGCAACGTCACCGTAGCTCAGCATTTCCGCTACCCACAGTGTCCCGATGTACCAGTCCGAAGTGCAACTAGTCCGAACCATGGACCACACTCAAAGTCCGAAGCCCGACAAGAAAGCCCAGGCCGTGCAAGAAAGACAAGCCTAGCGTTCCCAATGTCCCGATCTCATCAGTGACGTCATCAGCGATGTCATCGTCCCGATCCGATCCGAAGTAACGTCATCAATGACGTCATCATCATCCCGGTCCCGAAGTACCGTCCCGGTCCCAAAGTGACGTCATCAGCGACGTCATCATCATCACGTCCCGGTCCCGTTCCAGCTGGTGCCCGATCCATCTCGTCTCGACCATGCTGTCCCGA
>JAJJMC010013841.1:12381591-12413148 GCA_023531435.1 Papaver californicum | reverse complement strand
GTTAGATTTAGGTTGTAGAGGTATATGACGGAATATCCAGTTAACCCTGAAGATTAAAGACATGAAGACTGAAGAACACACAATATTTTTTACTTCAACATAAGTTAATAGTTGAAGATTGATTTCCTTCCTATAATTATCTCCCAATCTATCCTTCTTTCTTTCTATCGAAGGATAAAATCTTGACTCTAGTATATATGAGAGACTTCACTATTGATGAATGATCAAGGTGTCAAAATAATAAACCTATAAAATTGCATTTTGTAATACTCGTAGAGGTATTAGAAACTGGTACTCAAGGTTTCAAAAATTGAAGGCTAAACAAGAAAGGGTTGGGTTTTGCTCATCTTTGTTGAGGTTCAAAAACTGAAGCACAAAAACATTTATGCTCTTTTTTACCGAGGCTTAAAAAACTGAAGTTTGAAGTATTTTCAATCCTCTTTGTTGAGGTTTCAGAAACCACTTCTTGTTGGTTTCAAAAACTAAGGCTTTAAGTATTTTCATCCCTCTTTTTAAGGTTTCAGACTCTACTTCTTGTTAGTTTCGAAAATTGAATTGTTTGATGTAACTTTTCTGGTTTAATGAACCAATATATATAAGCATTTCAAAAATTATGGATGAAATGTGACCAGAATTTATTCTTCAACTATTTTTGTATACACTCAAGACAAATCTTTCTACACGATTTTCAAAGCCATACTTGGCTATTCCACATATGGTATGCTTCATCTTGTTATTGCAAGCATGTAACTTAAGTAAGTTAGTAAGAGCTATTTATTGTGTGGATGGTGATAATTTGACAAAGCGTGAAAAACTCATTTTCAAATTTTTGCTGGGAAGACTCAAGTCAATCAGGACGTGCTCTCTAGGCAGCGTGCATGAGGCCATGCTTACTAGGCCACGATCATCAGGCCGCGCTCATCAGGCCATGCTCATTAGGCCGCGTTCATCAGGCCATGCTCATTAGGCCGTACTCATGGGGTCGTGATCACTAGGCCTCGCTCATGGGGTCGTGATCACTAGGCCTCGCTCATGAGGCCATGTTTATTAGGCCACGATCATTGGGTTGTGCTCACTAGGCCGCGATCACTAGGTTGCGACCTCTCACATAACTAGCCATATTCTACTACGGTATAGCACGCTCTGTTCTATAAAGTAAAATTGAGGTTTCTGAACCCCAGAGAGCCTCACCCATATGAGCCATATGATTGAATCCTAGGAACATCCCCGCAAAACTCATTGGCTATGTGATAAGTGCATAATTGATATGATTTTAGTGTCAAATCCATACTAATATATATTTTAATTCTTTCATATTACTTGTTATTACGTTTTTTTTTCTATCTTATGGTTTATATTAGGTGAATTATCCGAAAATCAATGGAAATAATGTTGAAAAGAGCTAAAAAGAGAGAAAGGTTCATTCCGGAGTAAAAATGAAAAGTTAGAGCTGAAGAAGAGATGGCTGGTCCTCAATCTCCGGAGAAGAAGTTGTAAGAATTGACATATATATGTTTAGATTCGCAACCACTATGCATTAACATATATGCACTAATGAAGCTAAAGTCGAATCTGATTAATCATCTACCTAAGTTCAAGGGATATGCAGGTGAAAACCCAAATCACCACCTTCAACGATTTCAAAACACGATGACGAGTCTTAGACATGGAACCGAAGACAATGAAATGAATATGCTGCAAGCCTTTCCATTCTCATTAATAGATTTACCATAAGAATTGTTGTATTACCTTCCTCCAGGGAGTATTACAACATAAACGGAGATGAAAAAGTTACTTCTAGAGAAGTATTTCCCTGCTTATAAGGCGGCATCAGTTTGTAAAGAGATTAGTAGATATTCTGCATATTACTGGGGAATCTCTTTATGAATATTGGGAGAGGTACAAACGGTTGTTGGCAAGCTACTAATAAGTGCATAATTTACATGATTTTAATGTCAAATCCATACTAATATTTGCTATAATTCTTGCATATTACTTGTTATTACTCTTGTATTGTTTTACTTTTTTCTATTAGGTGAATCATCCGAATAAGAGTGAAAGTGGTTAAAAAAGAGCTACAAATTGAATTACTACAAATATTCAAGTGTCCCAAGGCCAAACAAGAAGAAAGGAATTCATTGCGACATGAAATGAACAAGAAAATTGAAGAAGAACCAAATACCAATTTCAACTCATTCATCATATTGAAGAGAATCGAAAGACTAAGTCAACACAAAAAGAATGAGGTCACTCCGAGTTCGTATGAGGAAGTTATGAGCAAAACAGAACACTCAGCAAAATAATCGGGATATAACATGGAAATTTAACTACCGATTATAGGCAGTTTCAGACACAGAAAAACTTTGTTTTTGATCTCCAAAGAGGAATCGAGTCTACCGATTATGGAAAGTTTTAGATATAGGAAAAGTTATATTTTGATCTCTTACAATCGGTAGATAAGGAGGGTGTCGTGACTACCGATTATGGATGATTTTGGCATAAAAAACTCTTGTTTTTGGACACCGATAATTGGTAGAAAAAGGAGGTTTGATACTACCGATTATATCACGACGGGATCCACTTCTAAGATACATTTTTGACTTCTAAATCAAGGTATCATAGTCCCACTAGGACTCTAACACCTAGATATGATGAAGACTATATAAGAACACTTCCATAAATCTAAGAAGACACCTTTTACACAACTTTGCAAGTATTGGAGGAGATCAACAACACAAGGAGAAAAAGATAGGGTTTGGAGCGGTTCACCATCGTAACGAATTCTTTACCCTTATGTATAACATGGATGCTTCTACATCCATGAGTAGCTAAAAACCTAATTGATTGAGGATGAATTCTAAGTTCTAAACATGATTTGATTTAATATATAATTTTATTTTGAGTTCTTCATATGATTATCGTTTGTTTATACTATAAAGAATGTTGATGATTGATTGATAAATTGTTTAGGTGGCCGACTAAATTGATTTGTTGATTTAATCTATTGTTAGTATTGAGTTGTAAGATAAGTAATAGTCCATTGACTCGTACACAAGTAGAGAACACGAGACCTTACAGAGGGATTCTGTGGAGCAATTGTGTGTATGAACAACACTAGTAAGTGGACCTTGATCTAAGAGTATAACTGCTAGGATTAACCTATAAATTCACAAAATATAAAACATTCGACCAAATTACATCCTGAGTGATCTACTACTAGGTGGTTAGGTTGAATAGAATCTGGTAGGAGAGAACTTCCATATCCAGTGATATAAGGAATTTCGGGGATAACACTGATCTAACTGTTACGGTTGGTGATAATTGATGATTAACAATGAGTAGATGAACATATTAACTTGATGAATGTTTAATAATGAAGAAGTATTCCTCGATCATATCTCTTTCCATTGCTTACAACTTTATTTTTTATTGCTTTCTAATTTACATTGCTAAAATCCTAAAACAAAACCCCCATTATGACATTTTAAACAACTGAAACACCTAGCTCCTTGTAGGAACGAACTTGACTTCCATTATATTATTCTTCAATTGAGTGGAAATAAGATCACTAATTTGATTCCACCTACGACACGTATCAGCTGCCTACACCAAAAAATCTCTCCAACACTCATCATTCAATACTTCTATGAAGGATTACTTTCGGAAAATATGAACTTGATTAATGTAGCTGCAGGAGGTACACTTACTGAAAAGATGATCTCCCAGGCGACTAGTTTGATTGAGAGTATGGCTTCGAATGCACAACAATTCTATACCATACATGACTCAAATGTCAGAAAAGTTAGCGAGATAGAAGACTCTTCACATACGGAACAACGGATGAGTACCATTGAAAAGGCAATCCATCGTATAATATCTGCAGTTTCTCCTTTATATGAAGATAAAGATGAGGTTAATGATTTATTCCCTAATCCAAGGATAAAGTATGATCCCTATTCTAATACTTACAATCCAGGCTGGAAGGATCACCCAAACTTTAGCTATGCAAACAAGAAAACCGCATCGCTCCGATACCAACTTATGGGCGCCAGAATGGTTTTCAACAACCACAATTTCAACCACACCCTCATCCTCTTCCTCAACAACAGAATCAGATCTCTAGTATAGAGGATATGATGAAGGCTATAATGCAAAAACAAATTTTATATGCTTAGAAACAAGATACAATTTTACAAAGACATGATATAACTATAAAGGATTTGCAAACACAAATGAATCAACTAGCCACAACCGAATCACAAGCGTCAATGAAACTTACCTCACAACCTTTTGTGAATCCACGAGAGAATGTTAGTGCAGTGATGTTGAGAAGTGGAAGGAAGGTTGAAGAGCCAATTCAGCGAGAAAAGGTTAGTAGTGACTTAGAAAAAGAGGTAGAGGTGAAAACCATACCCAAGGAAAATCCAACCTCAACCGGCCAACCTAAGGACACAGTGCATGCTTTTACTACTCCACCATTTTTTCCTAGTCTTTTTGCTAAGTCAAAGAAGCAAGCTGAAGATAAGGAGATTATGGATATTTTCAGCAAGGTCCAAATCAACATTCCATTTATTGAGGCCAACAGAACAATACCCAGGTATGCTAAGTTTTTGAATGAGTTGTTTACAAAGAAGGATATGTTGATTGCTAACTTAGTTACTCAGGTGGGTGAAAATACTTCAGCTATGTTGTTGAAGAAGATCCCCGCAACGTGCAGTGATCCTGGGGGTTCAGCGTACCAATTACTATTGGTGACCGCAGATTTGAGCGTGCTTTGCTTAATTCGGGAACATCTATCAGTGTGATGTCAGCCGATATTTATGATTTTTTGAATCTTGGACCTTTAAAAGAGACATGGATTATCATTCAATTATCTAATAAGTCTAACATATATCCTAAGGGACTCAAGGACGTGTTAGTTCAAGTGAATAAATAAATCTTTCCGATTGACTTCTATATTGTGGATATGCATAAAGGAAATAATTGTTCATCTATTTTATTACTTCTTGGGAGACTGTTTATGAAGACTGTAAAGACAAAGGTTGATGTCGATAGTGGGATACCTACTATGGAGTTTGATAAAGAAATTATACGCTTCAATATCTTTGAAGCTATGTGTTATCCAAGTGATGTCCATTTTGCATTCTCTATTGATGTTATTGATTCGTTAGCTCGGCAGATGCTTCATTTGAGTAGTGGATTGTGTTACGACAAAATGTTGATATTGACGTCCATGGATGCTCAACTTAGATGTTAACGTTGTAAAAGAATTGTTGGATATGTGTGGTACCTTAACATCATTACAAGAAGCTCAAACGGGTAATATTTCATATATTTCACTACTCGTAACTAATGAAGTTCCTTTACCTTCTGTTTTGCAGGCACCTAAGTTAGAAATGGAGCCTCTACATGATCACTTAAAGTATGCTTACTTGGATGATATGGAATATCTTCCGGTCATTATTGCAAAGAATCTCACAACACTATAGGAAGAACGCTTGATTATGGTTATGAAAGAGCACATAATGACTATTAGTTGGACGATTGATGATATCAAAGGCATTAGACCATCCATGTGCATGCATAGAATCCCGATGGAAAGACGATCAAGCCAGTACGTGATACTCAGCGTAGGCTTAACCCCCCAATAATGGAGGTCGTGAAGAAAAAGATCCTCAAATTGCAAAGTGTGGGGGTAATTTACCCAATTTCTGACAGTAAGTGGGTTAGTCCGGTACATGTGGTACCAAACAAGTCCGGTGTTACCTTTTTCAGAAATCAAGATGATGAACTTGTCCCTACACGAGTTCAAATAGGATGGAGAGCACGCATAAACTACAGATAACTTAATTCTGGTACTCGAAAGGATCACTTTCCTTTGTCTTTCATTGATCGGATGTTAGAAAGGTTGTGGGGACATTCATATTATTGCTTTTTGGATGGTTATTCGGGCTACAATGAGATTGTTATTGCACCAGAGAAACAATAAAAAACTATTTTTACTTGTCTTTTTGGTATGTTCGTATATAGACGGATGTCGTTTGGTCTTTGCAATGCGGATGCTACTTTCCATGGATGTATGGTTAGTATATTTTATGATTACGTGTAACGTATTATTGAGGTATTTATGGATGACTTTAGTGTTTATGGTGATTCTTTTGATATTTGCTTAGAAAATCTTGAACTTGTTCTAAAACGATGCATAGACACTAACCTCGTTCTTAATTGGGAGAAGTGTCACTTTATGGTAAACCATGGTATAGTGATTGGTCACATTGCGTCCTCTCGGGGGCTCGGAGTATACAATAAGAAACTTACAATACCCCACTTCGGTGAGGGAGATTCGCTCTTTTCTTGGTCATGCAAGTTTTTACAGGAGGTTTATCAAAGATTTCTCCAAAATCTAAATGCCGATGGGAAAATTATTACAAAAAGAGGTTACTTTCAACTTCAACCAGAAGTACAAGGAAACCTTTGACAGATTGAAAGAATTGTTGACTTGTGCACCAATTATTAAGTCACCTGACTGGAGTTTGCCATTCGAGTTGATGTATGCTGCAAATGACTATGTAGTTGGAGCCGTTTTGGGTCAGAAGGTGGAAAATTGTCCCACGTGATTTATTATGCATCTAGGACCTTAAACGAGACACAAATCAACTATTGTACTATCAAAAAAGAATTGTTGGATATAATGTGTGCACTATAAAAATTTAGATCCTATTTGGTGGGTACAAAAGTGGTTGTATATTTTGATCATGCAACACTTAGATACCTACTAAAGAAGAAATAAGTTAAACCAAGACTTATATGGTGGATTCTGTTGTTGCAAGAATTTGATATTGAAATTAAAGAAAAAAAATGTTAAGAATATTGTTGCATATCATCTTAGTAGACTTGTTATTTCTGAAGAGGACCTTCCCCTTATAGGATCGTTTTCCGGTGAATAACTTTTCTCAATCGATGCTTCAAAAAATTGGCACGCTGATATAGTGAACTACTTGGTTAGCGGAAAAATACCTAGTAGGATGTCCAGTTCTCAAAAGATGAAGTTTAAGAAGATAACCAAGCAGTATGCATGGGATGATCCCTACTTGTGGAAATACTATGGTGATCAGATTATCCGCAGGTGCGTACTTGACTCTAAATTTCAATTCATTATTACTTTATGTCATTCTTATGTTGTTCGTGGGTATTTTGGTTTTAAATGTACCGCTATCAAAGCTCTTGAGAATGGATTTTATTGGCCCACCCTATTTGAGGATGCATATGATTTTTGTAAATCTTGTGATAGATGTCAACGAACGGGCAATCTAGGTGCTCGAGATCAAATGCCACTCACACCAATCCTCCTTGTAGAGATATTTGATGTGTGGGGAATTGATGTTATGGGCCTTTTTGTTAGTTCATATGGTAAATTTTATATACTTCTTGTTGTGGATTATGTTTCGAAATGGGTGGAAGCTAATGAGTTTGTGAAGGAAATTTTTTTCCCTAGACATGGCACACCATGTGTGGTTATCAGTGATGAAGGCTCATGTTTTCAATAATCCTTCCACGCTATGCTCAAGAAGTACAACATTACACACAAGGTTGGCACGCAATATCACCCACAAACTAGTGGGGAAGATGAAATTTCAAGTCGTGAGATTAAGTCCGTTCTTGAGAAAACCGTCAACACTATACGGAAAGATTGGAGCTTGAGGCTCAAAGATGTTTTATGGGCGTATAGAACGACATACAAGACACCGATTGGCATGTCCCTGTATCGGTTGGTTTATTGCAAAACTTGTCATCTCCCGGTTGAACTTGAACATAAGGCTCTTTGGGCAATAAAGATGTGCAGCATGGAGTACGACGTAGTACTAAAACAACGGAAACTACAAATTAATGGGCTAGAGGAGATACATAATGATGCATATGAGAGCTCTCATATATACAAGGAAAAGACGAAGTTTTTCCATGAAAAAATGATTTCTCGAAAAAATTTATGCGCTGCAGAAAGTTTTTTTATTTAATTCTCGTCTTAAATTATTTTCTGGTAAGCTAAGGTCATGATGGGTGGGACCGTTTGTTGTTACTAATGTTTTTTCTCATGGTGCAGTTGAAGTCTCTAGTCCCAAATCTGGGAAATTTTCAAGATCAACGACCATAGATTAAATCCATACTATGATGGTTTCACTATGGTGGATGTTAATGAGATTGCAATTTATGATTTGCTCCCTCTGGAGGAGTAATACGGGCAAGTAGAGAGTCGGAATGATGGCTTTAAACAAAGCGTTGAATGGAAGACAATCCATTGGTTTTGTATTGGGGTAATTGATGTTTGATACTCAGGTTTTGTCCAGTTTTAACCTTTGGTCTAATATTTGTCCAATGTTAGGGATTGGTACTTGGAATGGACGTTGACCCGAGTTGAATGTCTATGACCTGACTTTAATTAATTTTGTAAAATAAAAAACTGTAAAATACTGAGTTTACAAGTCTATCCCTGAAGCAGGTCTAAGAATCAACGGTTGAAAAAAAAAGTTTAGTCTACGGCTCGGATGTAACAGACCAATTAACCCTAGTTCTTAACTCTTCTTCCTCCGCCTCAATACCAACCTCAATCTTCGTCTTCTGCAACAACTGCAACATCCATTCTCTTCAATTGCACCTCAACCATCATCTTTGGAAAACTCTAACCTACACTGATCAATTCCAGTAATACCACATCTTCTGCAAACTTCAATAAAAACCACATCCTCAGCATCTTGTTTTCATCAATGTTTTTATAGCACCAACAAACCCCAATGGTCTAACCATAATTCTTGGTCTTTTCCATCTTCAACAACAAACAATACCACCGCCAAATCCAACTCAGACACTCAACCTCTTTCCTTCAGCAGCAATATTCAACCACCCTCTTCTCTTAACCATGAATCTCTTCTCATCATTCTTCCAACAACAACTCACTTCTTCTCAGCTTCTAAAACCCTCGACAAACACCAACATAGAAACAATAATTTTCTCATTTTTTTCCTTATAATTTCTCAGCTAACAACAAACCCTAGCAGTAACACCATCTTCTAAATCCCTTATACCCACTTCAACAACGACCACCAGATTCTTCTCTTCTTCCCTTGATTTCAGTATCATCAACATCATCAAATTTACAGATTCACCCAAATCCATTTCTAACCCTAAAACTTCATTAAATCAATCCACTTTTGATCCTTCACTGTCGATTTCAAATTAAACTCAAACCCACTCTTACAAAAATCATTTGATTTCAAAACTCAATGTCATCAACCACCACCAGAATTCATGGCGTTTATTTGTTATTCTTTGAATTCAAACCCTCGAATTAGTGTAAATCATCACTCTTCCCTACAGAACCCGAATTCTCAACAACAAAACCCTAGTTTTATGAATCAAACAAAACCGGAATTTCTCTATCAAACAAAACCCCAATTTACCTATTAATGAAACCTCCATTTTAACTAAGCGGAAACCCCAATTTCTAAATCAAACAAACCCCTAATTTCACTAATACAACCCCTAATTTACTGAATCAAAGAAAATGATGTTGGAAATTAGAAGATCTGAAATTATAAAGGATAAATATTTGTGTTCATCAATAAATTAACGATGGGAAGAAAGAGACAGGGGAGGATGAAACTTTGGTAGTGATGGTGGTTGCATTTATGATGCAAAAAAAAAAAGAAATAGAGAAAGTGATAGTGGTGGTCGTGGTGCGAAGAAAGATCAAGGATGAGAAAATGAAATTATTAAGTAAATGTTAGGTAAAAGGTTATAATATTAAATTCGTATTTTAATTTCATTTAATTTAATTATGAATTTTTGTTTTTAGTTTATTTAATAATTTATAAATATAAGTCAATATTTAACCTAGTAAATCGTAGTCAACGTCCAGTCTAGGTACCAATCCCTAACATTGGTCAAATATTATACAAAAGACTAAAGCTGGCTAAGTACCAAACATCAATTATCCCTTTTGTATTTCTATCTTTATTTTTGATTTTTAGTAGTTTTTCATATCATTACTTGGTTTCCCATCTTGATTTTACATTGGAGGAGTCAATTTACTTTGAGGACAACGTAAAGTTTTAGTGTGGGGAGTATTAACATATAAAGTTTTTAGTCTTTACTTAGAGTTTTCACCTTTATAGGTAAAGTTTTTTAACTTTTATACATATTTGCATGAAAACCTCTAACTTTTAGATATTTTAGAGTCACTTAGTATACTTCTATATAAGTTTACATATGAACTTCTTACCGAAATTAACCGAACTTAGAAGTATTAGAGAACTACATTCGGGTTTCTTAGTTGTTGAGAGGAAATAACTGACAAAAAGGGACTTAGACCGCCATGTGCGAATTAGGTGCAAAATGAATAAAATATTAGAGAAGTTGATCAATCGTTAGTGAAGACTACCTATTGTTACATCAAGCGAGGCACCATACCTTCAAAAAAAATTAGTTGTCTAAATATTATCCTTTAGAGTGTGTGTCATCCTACGCTAATTTCGGTTAGAATGATGACCTACCCAACCTCGCACCAAGTTCATCAATACTTTGTGATCTCTTGAGTGCTATTTCTTGAATCACGGGGGTGCTATCAGAATTGCTAACTTACAACATCTCTTGTAATCTTGTTTGCAATTAGCACCGTTCTCTCTATCGACAACAACGGGTTCATAGAAGCACCATCATCGTCAACAAGCGGAGCATCACAAATTCGAAGAAAAGTTGAAGAAATTCAAGGTTTACGTGCAACAGTACAAGAAAGAGAAAATTTTAAATTCAAGTGAAGCAACAAGAAAAAGCAGAATTATCTATACATGTTGAAGACTTATGTACAAGAGCAGAAGAAATCAAAAGATGAGAGTTAGTGAAGTTTATGATATCGAGACAATATAAGTTGTGAAGAATCAAGTAGTAAAATCTTTATCCCATGACCATAATAGTTTCATTGTTCATTTTTTTAAAAAAATTTAGTTTGTATTTTATTTTGAGTTAAAAAAAATAATAATTAAAATAATAATAATTAAAAAAAAGATAATAATATGTATATTGGTATATTGTATATTTCTTTTTGTATTCATTTAATAAGGCTATGGGGAAGAAATTTTTATAAAGAAGTTTCAAGCAACAAATAATTTACAACTGTCAAGGTTCTACGAAGTTCAAAATTTTATCATCAACAGCTGAAGACCGAAGATGTTTCTATTGGACGTTGTGAGAGTGGTGCTAATTGTAGATCGAACGAAAAAGTAATTAAGCATTTCCATCCTCACACAATGGTTGATTTCCTTTCTTAGAGGTCATCAGAAAAAAAAGGGTTCTTTTCGTCCAACGTTTCTAAGGGATAACAAAATATAGTTCAGAAGTTTTATTTTTCTTCCCACCATTCAACAACTGTAGGATTTGTATCTTTATTCCTGACTGTACACATGAGAACCATAAAGTGCAACTTTTGAGTGCAAATTCATAAAACCCTATTGGTGAGGCAGAAGTCAAGGCAGAATGCTTGTTCGATCGCTCTTGAGGCTAGATTCTTTTCATATGGTTGTTTTCTCCTAACTCAAGAGTTAAGCATGAGAATAATGTTCTTTGGAATTTCTAACTTGTTATTATTAGTGTGCAGAAACTTTATGACCTCGTAGCTCTTTGGATGCTTGTGACTTTGAAGTTGGAATAAGTTTTGTTGGTATACCTCTTGTAAACCCTCAAAAGACTATAACTCATCCACTAGGGGTTTAAAGGCTTGTTGCACATGCTAAGTGCAACCATCTCCTCGACGAAAGGGAGTTGTTGTATTTTAGTTTGAAAAAGGTTAGTTTATTAGATAGTTTGCTCGGGGAATAGCAAAAACTAGGTGTGGGGGAATTTGATAAGTGCATAATTCATATGATTTTTTGTCAAATCCATGCTAATATTTGCTATAATTCTTGCATATTAATTGTTATTACGTTTGTTTTCTATCTTATGTCTTATATTAGGTGAACCATCCGAAAATCAATGGAAATGGTGTTGAAAAGAGATAAAAGGAGAGAAGGGTTCATTGCATAGTAAAAATAAAAAGTTAGAAATGAAGAATACACTTTTGGAGTGAAAATCCGAAAGCATTTACGGCTAGGAAAGTCACAAAAGCCAGCTATAGAACAAGTCAAAAAAAGGACCAAATTCTAGAAGCACTTACGACTAGGAAAGCATCAAAAGATAGTTGTAAAACTGGGAAATTTACAATAGTTCTATCAAATTTACGACTGAGAAATCATCTCAACCCAGCTGCAGAAAAAATAAAGTGTTGAAACAAGAAAGTCAGATTCACATACAGTTAGGAAATCACACCTAAGGTATTCGTAATTTGTAATGAAAAGATATGAATACTTTGAATACACCATCGTGTATAGGAATAGAGGACGACGAAACCAAGTCAATGGAAAAATGATAAGGTCAATCAGACGTCGGATGAAGGAGTTATGTCCAACACTCTGATTTCTATTTTCTTTCTGCTTTCCTCCCTGAGACAAACCCTAATTCCTTCTTATGGATGAACTAGTATTTGGACGACCATAATAGTTGTTTAGGAAAATGATGTTCGTGGTCAAGCTTCCACAACTCAACTCCCAAAAAACTCACTTATAGCCCTTTACCCGTTGTTAGGTACCTACATTTTGATGACCACAGTTGGAAGTTTTCCACTCATTCACAGTTACAAGTTGCAATCATGGTCACCATCATGAATGAAACTGATAAATTGAAAACCAACACCGGTATCAGTAATGAGCGTTCCGAGGAACCTATTGTTGAAGTTATACCATTAATCTTGAGGCTCTTTCTAAGAACCAGCAAGATCTTCAGAAATCTCACCAAAACCTCGCCAAGACTCAAGTCTCCATGCTGAGAAACTTAAAAAAACTAGCCGAAAGATCAATTATGTTTGATTCCACACGTCCAGGTCAGCGAACTTACTAGAGAAGAGACCTCGAGTCTTCCAGGAATAATGACGAAATCTATTTTACTTCAAACCCTAATGGTGAGCACTTTGAGAATTACACTCGTGATTTTCTGGAACCTCCGAAGGACAAGCATCCCAATGATATCTCAGGTCAGATTCCTTCTCTTATTCTCTCTCTGGCGGTTTCCGTCTAAGTTTCAGGTCAGATTCCGTCAAGCTCCGGTGAGCTTAGAATTGCTTCTCGGAGCATATATGAGCTCCTCACATTATTTTCTTTCTAGTTTTATCTTTAATTTTCTTAGTTTATCTCATTTTTATCTTTATTTTCAAGTTTTTGGTGCTTCTAGGACTAGTTTAGTGGTTTTGTTGCCGGTTTCCGACTTCTTCATGATGTTTATCGGTTCCTTTATGTCGATTACCGACTCTTTTGCATCCCTTTGCACATATACGGTGTTTATTGGTAACTTTCGGGATGAATTTTCAAGTGGGTTCAAGTTGATTGAAGAATTTTCCGGCGAGCTGTAGTATTTCATGATGGAAACCATCTAGGGTTTGGAAAATTGATGTTAACCACTGAACAAACTACCCCTTCTTCACAGGAGCATATCTTCTCAAGGAAGAAAATCTATCAAAATGGTTGGAGTTAGAGATCACTCATAACACCATTTCTTCTACGAATCATCAGTCTTCTTCGAATACACAAATTGGAAGCTTCAACAGTTCTCCGATCTTTCTCTTCTCGGTTTGCTTGTTTGGTTTCTTTTGTTGTATTTTGGTCAATGATGAAGGGGTTTTTCCCCCTTGTAATTTCTCTTTTTAGTTATTAATGAAATTTGATGTTTTCTAGCAAAAAAAAGAAAGAAAAAGATATCTCAAGCTTGCTGATTTGGAGAGGATTTTGAGCACTCGCAAAAGGGTGAACAATGCCCGATCCAATACTCATCCATCGATCGACCTCCCTACTCAGTTGAGATACAACACATCCCTTTCCCCGAATGATATGTCTCTCTGTTGTTCTCATTATACAATGGGGTTGGCAACGGTCATGGCAAATCTCTTGTTTCCTCGAGTCGCTTGGAAAGCACGAGACAAACTATGTCGTACTAGTAAATGTGTTTCATAAGTCACTAACAGGAAGAGCATACACATGGTACACCATCTTATCCTCTGATCTGTATCAAATCGGAGTCAGATGGTGGGTATCTTATACAAGAAATATTTCTTTGTTTCAGAACATATGACTTTGTCAAACCTATGAAGGATGTTACAGAGGATCAATGAGCATCCTAATGATTTTGTGTGACGGTTCAGAACCTAGGCTATGGATTATCACGACCCGAAATCAACAACATCACATCTGGTGGAAATATGCATTAAGCCTATATTTTCTATCTACTGAGATTTGCTCAAGAATCTTGGTCTCCGTGCCTTTTCCAAGACACATGAAGCCGCAAAACAATCCGCCCCATCTTCTTCCGCCCTGCTAGAAAAATCAATAACATTTAAAGATGAGGAGAGTCATTGTAGTGATCCTTTTGGAGATACTCGGCTCCTGTTATTAAAGTGAGCGAAAAAAAAGGTCAGGAATAACTAAAAATATTTATTTAACAATGGAATGATAAGTGTTATCTAGCGGATTAAACTATGGTACATGAGAATTGTTAGATATTTTTGATTGGTAACATCTCAATATGGACGATTAAATACTTGAATCTAAATTGGTATTTGTTTGTTTACTAAGTCAAACAATGCTCAATAGTGCATTGGGCATTGGCATTGTTAGCTCGTTATAATAAGATATTAACTCATAAATTGTTGCATACATCGTTATATTGTGAATCCCAATCCTAGTATTTGCTAATTATGCGTCCATGTTCACTAGAATAACAATTGCATTCAGGGGCATTATGATTCCAGTTCTCTAAATATGGACGTGCATGTGGCTAATAAAATTTATAAATTATGTATTCGAATGTATGAGATAACATATGATTTGTGTACTGTTAATAAATTATTTAGTAAAATGTGTTTATAGGTTTGAGAAAGTAGTAATGGCATGCGCATATGCGTCTTAGCTATATTGATTATGTAAAGTATATATGTTACTACCAGATGGTGGTAATAGTCTCGCACTTTAAGCGTGCTATTTAACATATTTTTATTTTTATTCTTATGACCCTTGGTTTTATGGCATTATCAATGCCTCCCAATCCCCACCGCATCATGAAAATTTTCATTTAACTCAAACTTAGGCTTGGCTGATTACTCAGGCTCCCATTCCTTTAACACCCATCCATGGATTACTACACCCAATCACGCTTAACTGTAGAGTTTTTTGCCAACTCTGGAGCCAATTGTGCTAAAAATGCTTCGCTGTTTGTTTAGGGTATATTTCATCTGGCCAACCTCTATAGAATATTGGGTGTTAGTTTTTGTATGATGGTGTTGAAATAGATAAAAACTATCCAAGTATTACCCATCTGCTCTTCGCAGATGATTGTTTCATTTTCTGTAAAGTTAATATTTTTATAATTATAAGTTTGGTTTACGTTCTTGGTGTTTTTAGTGTTTCTTCATGGAATACCATTAACTACCACATATATGGGGTATTTTGGTAAATATATTTATAATAATCACCGCAAACTAAAGACTGAAATGCTCAAGTTTAAAATGTTTTCTGACAAGTATCTTGGAACTTTTTTTTTTCTTTAATAAAACTCTTATTTATTTTGATCATTTGTTAGAAAAAGCTTATAAGTGTTTGCGTGGGTAGAAAGTTAAAATCTTAACTCAAGATTGTAGGACAATTTTGATTAAATCAAATTTGTCTGCTTATCCTAGTCATCAAATGCAATGTTTTAAGTTACCTAAAAAACTCGATGAATTTGACAAAGTCCAATTAGACTTTTAGTGGAGTAAGGATAATAACAAAAAATCCAAAAAATCTATATATACCAAAACATGGAGTAAAATTTATACTACTATATATATACCAAAACATGGAGTAAAATTTATACTCCAAAGTATAGTAGTGGGGTTAGGCATTAGAAACATGAGCAAAGTAAATCTTTGTCTATTAATTAAACTGGTCTGGAGAATGTTGCAAAACCCAAATAATCTTTGGGTTTTTATCCTCAAAGGGAAATATTTCCCTGTAAAACATCATTTTCATAAGCATAAACATCTTGGGTTTCAGCCAATATTAGGAAGGTCAAGGAAATAATAATAAAAAAATAATAATTGGGACATTGGTAATGTTTTAAATGTTAAAATAGCTTTGGATAATTAGATTCCTAATTCTGGTATTTAAAATAATTAGCATCTCAATGACATAAGGAATTTGGAGGATAACATAGCTTATTGTTATTTTACGGTTTGTGACAATTGGTGATTAATAATGAATAAATGAGTATACTACTTTGATGAATGTTTAGTAACGAAGGAGGATTCCTCGATCATAATTTTCTCTATTTTTTAAATCTTAATATTTTAATTGCTTTCTTATTTACTTTTCTTAAAACCTAAAACAAACCCCCTCTGTGACACTATAAACAATTGAAACACCTTTCTCCTCGTGGGAATAAACTCTATTTACTACTATATTATTCATTAGTAAAGTAGAATATAAGTGAATTAATTAGTGTACCTACGACATGCATCACTATGTCTTATTCCCGATCTCAAAATACAAGGTGCTCAAAGGTGCCAACATGCCTCAATCAGGAACGTCCAGAGCTAACCATGAACATGAGCTATACGAGTTCATGCAAAATAGTCATGATCCTTCCCCGTAGATAATGCACGTGTCTAAAGGGAACCACAAGAAATGACTAGACATCCACAGGCCATATATGGCCTACCACACAAAGCTTAGGCTCGACCTCAACTCATTTCAAGTCCTACACACGTTATCCTCTTATGAATTAACCTAATCATAATGCACAAGTCAAGAAGTGCTCTTCCATCTAAGTCAACATCGACCATGAAGGATGACTAGACCGCATACATGGGGGTCAGTAGGGCTGTCCACGAAACTTATCGAAATGGAAACTGTCTCAGTCGGTTCCATTACGATAACTGCTATCAGATATATATCCGATAACTTCCGACGGAATCTCAAAAATCTTAGTTGATTCCGTTTCGTTAAGGTTATCGGATATCATATATTTTTTCGACAAAATCCATTATCTGACAGAAATCAGAATAACCTGTTTTTCATTTCAAATTTCAGTTTAAAGTAACAAGTTTTGAGTTCATATTTCAGTTGAAACACAAAGAAAACACACATAAATGTTCCAAATTGTAGATTACATGTTCTTACAAAAGAAAACAGAAAGAAATATACAAAAAAGTAAGATCCTTGGACTGGAATGTGTGTATTGTAACTTGTAAGTGGCCTACAACATGCATTCCTCCTTCCTTCCTTACTCCTTTAGTCCTTATACATTCAAACTTCAAAGTATATCTGCATTTCAAAGAAACTGAATGGTGTTAGCTGGCAGTGCAAGAAATATAAAGGAAAGGAAAGGAAATGAAAGTTACTAACCAGTACTAGCATTGTCATTGAGATCTGGGAACCAATCACTTAAGCAAAGGAATGGTTGAACAACTTCTGGAGCTAATAAACTTCTGTGTGTTGTAAAAACCCTACCACCAGCGCTGAACATGGATTCTGATGCTATACTTGTCACTGGAACAACCAACACATCTTGCAATCTTTGCTAGAGTTGGGTACTTAGGAGCATGATTCTTCCACCACCTCAATATATCAAACAAAAATTCCTCTTCGGGTGTACCATTAATAAATCTTCTAAGTATTTTTCCAACTCTGACTTCTTAACCTCAATATCACTATTTTCCATCATAAACTCATCATACTCATTGTCACTTCTAATTTTTCTAGAATTCTCAATTCCAGATGAACCTATTCCATTAGCTGTATTTCCAAAATAATCTGGAGTTGTAGAGTTACTTTCATATACATATGAAGAGAAAAGTGTATTCAGTGCTATTTGAAATTTGTTATAATGAATTACATATATATGCACATTATATAATTTCTTATAAATAAACTCTACCCATATAGCCTTATACGTACGATCTAAAACCACTCAAATGCTCATCAACAAGTTAGATTCTTTCCAATAAGTATCAAACTTTTCCCTCATCTTCAATCTCATTTCTATGATATACATATGAAGAATAGGTTAGCATTTCCTAATGCTATTATTAATTTCATATACCCCATTGTAATACATATTTAATGTTGGATACTTAATCCGTGCAAGTTTACTTAAAATAACATCAAACACTTCCGAACACTCATAAATATGTATTCCTTGCTGCCACTCCTCTAAATTTGGTAGTACTATGAAATCAAAATCCAAATCAACTAACCTGACAAATCCTTGTCTCAAACCAATCGCATCTTTAAGCATTTTAAAGGTGAAGTTCCATCAGGTGTCCACATATAAACTTACAGACCTTGCAGGAAACTTAAGTTGTGCCAAAGCATTTGCAAACCTCTCTTTTCTATCCTATGAAGACTTGACATATTTTCATTCTCTCTCTAATACTTTATATAAATACACTAGCTACTTTCATCCTATATAATACAATTAAATGCAATATATGATTGCTACACCCCATTTTAAACAAATCCCCCATAAGAACTAGACAATCCTTGCAACCAAGCCAAATCTTCAGATTTCTCATCATAACAACATTGGCTCTAGTATTGCCAACAGCTAAAGAAAAAATCTTACTATCTATATTCCAATCTAGTGCTACTGCTTTCACAAAATCTGCAAGAACTTCTACAGTATGCGGTGATGGCACTAAAATGTATGCTAGTATTTTCTTAATAAGTTTCCATTTGTCATCTATGTAATGACATGTTACAAAAACAATAACCATTTTTTTATGCTTACAAGTCCACATATAAGTTGTTAAACTACATTTAGATGTCATTAAATCAAAATTTTCTTGACGTTGAACTTTAAACTCAGCATACAGTTTCATAATGTCATCCCTAGTTGTATTCCTACTGTATCACTTGGAAGAAGGGTTCAGAGACCTGACAAACTCTCTAAAATATCCATGTTCAACCATATTTAATGGATAATTATACATAGCAATCATCTTAGCAACAAGTAATCTAGTAGCATCAGGATCATACTTCCAACTAGCTTACTTAATTTGTGTATTACCTATTTTTATAGATATTATCTTTCTTTGTCCAGGATGATTTGCTGGCTTCTTTTTGCAGGTATTTATTATGGTCTCAAGCGGCTGGTTCCTTGTGCACTTGCTGCTTCAATTTTCTTGCTACAATGTTTGTATTCACATATAATTTAAACCACCTTCTTCCCATCTGCTTCAATATTTTTTGTAACAATTCTTTCAAATTCATTCCATACATCTGACCTTGTTGTACATAGTTTCTTTTTTGCTTCAACTACAAGTGGATCTTCCTCTTCTTCTCCTTCTTTTCTGGGACAAGTCACAGATATTGAGTTAATTTATGAACCTTTAATACTTACTAATTTTTCTTGTAAGTGTGAGGCCACTGAGTTTGATAAAATGTTTGAAATTGAGGTACCAACATGATTGGAATCGGCCAAACTCGGTCAACTCAGTCAAACTCGGTCAACTCAGTCAAACCGAGTCACCAACTCATCGGAATCGGCAAAAGTCCGGAGAAAGTTCTGGACACGAGAGAATCACGAAATTGGTGGGATTCGAAGCAATTAAAAGTAACCCAATCACAATTGGAGTCCAGTACCATCGAGAAACAGCAAAGAATGCCGCGAAATTAGCTCAGAAAAGTTGAATTTGGCCGGGATTTGATACTTGTTCCTGTTTTGATTAGAAATCGGATTTATAAGGATTTTGCCGAGTTCTACTAGGTTTGGGACACTCCCAAGGGTTCCCAAAGCCTATATATATGAAGAGAAGCCGAAGAAATCAAACAGACAAGCTCGAAGAAGAAAAAAAGAGTTCGCCGGAATACTCACCGGGAACTGCCAGCGATCCGGCACCGGCCGGCCTACTGTTCTTCATCAGCTGGAGCCGGAGAAGACAAGCAAGCAACACATATAAGCGTTGCAGTTCCTGTTGCGTTTCCTCTTTACCTTTCTGTTGCCTTAATCCTTTGTGTAACGGCTGAACCTTCTCTTGTAACGCATATACGCGTATCAAATCAGTTGTGTTACATCTATTTCACCTTGTAATCAACTTTTGGAGCAATGAAAGGGTATTTTGAGCAAGTTTTCTTCACCATGAGCTAAGTATCTTTATTGGGATGATGGGGGAGGTTTTTCCCTAAATATTATGTGGTAAGTCTAATTTAATTTAATTTCTTTATAATTCTTTACTTATTAAATTGCATAAATTTGAAATAGAAAAACGGTTTTCATTCAGTAGTGGTGTTTTTGTTTGATGGGTTATGATGGGTTGACAACCTCTGATGTCCCATGCTTGTGATTTACCTCTGCTTGTTTGCATAAAAACCTATCTTGGCAATATTTGAGCTTAATTTATTTAAAAGAATTGCATGATTAATCACATAGATTGTTGGAAATAACTGATTCCTGATTCCTGGTTTTCTCCATATTTTCCAAATATCATCTCTAGTTTATTTTACTTTACTTTATTCCTGGATTTTATTTAATTAGATTAAGTCAATTATTTTCTAAAATCATTACCTTCACAAGTTCGAGAAACGAACACTTTTTACCACTATTCTAAAACACATCATTTCACAAAATCTGCAAGAACTTCTACAGTATGCAGTGATGGCACTAAAATGTATGCTAGTATTTTCTTAATAAGTTTCCATTTTTCATCTATGTAATGACATGTTACAAAAACAATAACCATTTTTTTATGCTTACAAGTCCACATATCAGTTGTTAAACTACATTTAGATGTCATTGAATCAAATTTTTCTTGTCATTGAACTTTAAACTCAGCATACAGTTTCATAATGTCATCCCTAGTTGTATTCCTACTGTAACACTTGGAAGAAGGGTTCAGAGACCTGACAAACTCTCTAAAATATCCATGTTCAACCATATTTAATGGATAATTGTACATAGCAATCATCTTAGCAACAAGTAATCTAGTAGCATCAGGATCATACTTCCAACTAGCTTACTTAATTTGTGTATTACCTATTTTTATAGATATTATCTTTCTTTGTCCAGGATGATTTGCTGGCTTCTTTTTGCAGGTATTTATGTATGGTCTCAAGCGGCTGGTTCCTTGTGCACTTGCTGCTTCAATTTTCTTGCTACAATGTTTGTATTCACCTATAACTTAAACCACCTTCTTCCCATCTGCTTCAATATTTTTAGTAACAATTCTTTCAAATTCATTCCATACATCTGACCTTGTTGTACATAGTTTCTTTTTTGCTTCAACTACAAGTGGATCTTCCTCTTCTTCTCCTTCTTTTCTGGGACATGTCACAGATATTGAGTTAATTTATGAACCTTGAATACTTACTTATTTTTCTTGTAAGTGTGAGGCCACTGAGTTTGATAGAATGTTTGAAATTGAGGTACCAACAGGATTGGATTATCTTTGCACTTGTGACATGATTACTTTCCTAAATCAATTCTGAAAATCCTAATTTAGAAACCCTAAATTAAAAAATGAGTTTCAATATCAAAATTGAACACAAAATTGGATTCTAAAATAAACCCTAGTTTTTTAATCAGTAATCACACATTCAGATACCCTAAATTGAACAGAATTAAAGAAACACTAGTTTTCAAATATCTGATTAACTTCACTGATTTAGTGATAGAAAGTAGACTAGAAAATAGAAGAGATGTGGAGATGAGGATATGAGGAGAGTCTGAGACGAATTAAAGGAGGAAGAAGAAGATTCATAAGAAGAAGATTCAGAGCAGCAGTAGAGGTAAGTTTTTTTCTTTCTAACTTTCTAGTTTGTGTCGACTCGATAATATATGAACGACTAAAGCTTAAAAGGTATAACAAATTTCGGTTAATACACTTATATGCTACCGGTATCGGAACTTACCATAATGAAAACTGGCTCAGCCGGTTCTGTTACGATAAACCTATAAGTTCCATTAATTTTCCGTTTCTGATATCCGATGACCGTTATAACCGAAAATATCCTATAGGATTCCGGATTACCAGAAACGGCTATCGGATTTTGGAATCAGATTGACAACCCTAGGGGTCGGAAATTCTTAGGGTTTTAGAATGGTGGTGCACGCCAAGTGGGGGAAATACAGAACTATATTTCTCTCCCCTATAGAGAATAGTCGGACGAGAAGGATACACGAATCAATGGATAGGCTCCGCTCATCCTTGGATATTCCCTTAACTAAAAAAAAAAGTGTTCCTCACGTCACTCCATCCTTATGTCACCGCCTTGAAATCATGGTTTTGCAGCTATTTAGACCAACAATCGGTCATTCAAAATACAACAACCCAGCTCAATATTTCACAAAGCATTATTATACAACCAAAGAATCACTCTGATTTCTATTTTCTTTCTGCTTTCTCCCTGAGACAAACCCTAATTCCTTCTTATGGATGAACTAGTATTTGGACGACCATAATAGTTGTTTAGGAAAATGATGTTCGTGGTCAAGCTTCCACAACTCAACTCCCAAAAAACTCACTTATAGCCCTTTACCCGTTGTTAGGTACCTACATTTTGATGACCACAGTTGGAAGTTTTCCACTCATTCACAGTTACAAGTTGCAATCATGGTCACCATCATGAAGGAAACTGATAAATTGAAAACCAACACCGGTATCAGTAATGAGCGTTCCGAGGAACCTATTGTTGAAGCTATACCATTAATCTTCAGGCTCTTTCTAAGAACCAACAAGATCTTCAGAAATCTCACCAAAACCTCGCCAAGACTCAAGTCTCCATGCTGAGAAACTTAAAAAAACTAGCAAAAAGATCAATTATGTTTGATTCCACACGTCCAGGTGAGTTTCGAACTTACTAGAGAAGAGACCCCGAGTCTTCCAGGAATAATGACAAAATCTATTCTACTTCAAACCCTAATGGTGAGAACTTTGAGAATTACACTCGTGATTTTCTGGAAACTCAGAAGGACAAGCATCCCATTGATATCTCATGTCAGATTCCTTCTCTTATTCTCTCTCTGGCGGTTTCCGTCTAAATTTCAGGTCAGATTCCGTCGAGCTCCGGTGAGCTTAGAATTACTTCTCGGAGCATATATGAGCTCCTCACATTATTTTCTTTCTAGGTTTAGCTTTAATTTTCTTAGTTTATCTCATTTTTATCTTTATTTCAATTTTTTGGTGCTTCTAGGACTAGTTTAGTGGTTTTGTTGCCGGTTTCCGACTTCTTCATGATGTTTATCGGTTCCTTTATGTCGATTACCGACTCTTTTGCATCCCTTTGCACATATACGGTGTTTATTGGTAACTTTCGGGATGAATTTTCAAGTGGGTTCAAGTTGATTGAAGAATTTTCCGGCGAGCTGTAGTATTTCATGATGGAAACCATCTAGGGTTTGGAAAATTGATGTTAATCACTGAACAAACTATTCCTTCTTCACAGGAGCATATCTTCTCAAGGAAGAAAATCTATCAAAATGGTTGGAGTTAGAGATCACTCATAACACCGTTTCTTCTACGAATCATCGGTCTTCTTCGAATACACAAATTGGAAGCTTCAACAGTTCTCCGATCTTTCTCTTCTCGGTCTTGTTTGGTTTCTTTTGTTGTATTTTGGTCAATGATGAAGGGGTTTTGCCCCCTTGTAATTTCTCTTTTTAGTTATTAATGAAATTTGATGTTTTCTAGCAAAAAAAGAAAGAAAAAGATATCTCACGCTTGCTGATTTGGAGAGGATTTTGAGCACTCGCAAAAGGGTGAACAATGCCCGATCCAATACTCATCCATCGATCGACCTCCCTACTCAGTTGAGATACAACACATCCCTTTCCCCGAATGATATGTCTCTCTGTTGTTCTCATTATACAATGGGGTTGGCAATGATCATAGCATATCTCTTGTTTCCTCGAGTCGCTTGGAGAGCACGAGACAAACTATGTCGTACTAGTAAATGTGTTTCATAAGTCACTAACAGGAAGAGCATACACATGGTACACCATCTTATCCTCTGATCCGTAGCAAATCGGAGTCAGATGGTGGGTATCTTATACAAGAAATATTTCTTTGTTTCAGAACATATGACTTTGTCAAACCTATGAAGGATGTTACAGAGGATCAATGAGCATCCTAATGATTTTGTGTGACGGTTCAGAACCTAAGCTATGGATTATCACGACCCGAAATCAACAACATCACATCTGGTGGAAATATGCATTAAGCCTATATTTTCTGTCTACTGAGATTTGCTCAAGAATCTTGGTCTCCGTGCCTTTTCCAAGACACATGAAGCCGCAAAACAATCCGTCCCATCTTCTTCCGCCCTGCTAGAAAAATCAATAACATTTAAAGATGAGGAGAGTCATTGTAGTGATCCTTTTGGAGATACTCGGCTCCTGTTATTAAAGTGAGCGAGAAAAAAGGTCAGGAATAACTAAAAATATTTATTTAACAATGGAATGATAAGTGTTATCTAGCGGATTAAACTATGGTACATGAGAATTGTTAGATATCTTTGATTGGTAACATCTCAATATGGACGATTAAATACTTGAATCTAAATTGGTATTTGTTTGTTTACTAAGTCAGATTAGTGCATTGGGCATTGGCATTGTTAGCTCGTTATAATAAGATATTAACTCATAAATTGTTGCATACATCGTTATATTGTGAATCCCAATCCTAGTATTTGCTAATTATGCGTCCATGTTCACTAGAATAACAATTGCATTCAGGGGCATTATGATTCCAGTTCTCTAAATATGGACGTGCATGTGGCTAATAAAATTTATAAATTATGTATTCGAATGTATGAGATAACATATGATTTGTGTACTGTTAATAAATTATTTAGTAAAATGTGTTTATAGGTTTGAGAAAGTAGTAATGGCATGCGCATATGCGTCTTAGCTATATTGATTATGTAAAGTATATAAGTTACTACCAGATGGTGGTAATAGTCTCGCACTTTAAGCGTGCTATTTAACATATTTTTATTTTTATTCTTATGACCCTTGGTTTTATGGCATTATCAATGCCTCCCAATCCCCACCGCATCATGAAAATTTTCATTTAACTCAAACTTAGGCTTGGCTGATTACTCAGGCTCCCATTCCTTTAACAATAAAATGACCAAAAATCTTCCCAAAAGAAACCACACAGATGATAAACATGGATAACATGGTAGCATAATGATAAGGGATCTCAAAGGAAACAGAAAAAGAACAATCATCTCTGGAAAGTTTACAAGTGCAACTCCCTATTTTGATGATGGTTCCTTCAATGATAATTCAAGAAAATAAAAAAAAATAGGAAAAGACAAAACAAACCAAGCAAGTGCCGAATCATTGTGATGACTCTCAATGATTAAACGGTTATATAGCAGTAATATGTGGTGAGCACAATAAGGCTTACCCGAAAACAACTTAAAAACCAATAAGTCTAAAAAAGGATACTTGTCTTTTAAACTGCGCTTATATAAAGCATTTGATAAAATGTAATGGTCTTCTATCGTTTTCATGTTCCGAAAATTTGGCTTTCGTGAAAAATTATGTAAATTAATTTTTGAATGCATCTCAACCGTTCAATCTACTGTCCTATTGAATGGAGTCTCAAATACACCATTCCATCACTTAATGGGTCTTAAAAAAGGAGACCCCTTATTATCAAATTCTTGATGGTTTTCTTAGGTTGTAATTGTAATGACCCGATCCTCTATCGATATTGTCCAAAATTAGTCACTACGGTCATCCAGCAGTGTGGGGTTTTTTATGGGCACCGTTGTATTCATCCAGCAACAGCTTTCCAGGAGGTCACTCATCCCTGGATTACTCTCTCCTAAGCACACTTAACTATAGGGATTTTCGCCAACTCTGAAGCCAATTGTGGTGAAAAAGCTTCAGTGTTTGTTTACGGTATATCATTACTTATATTCCGTTCATCCAACCTCTGTCGAATATTGGGTGTTATATTCTCATACCCTTTATATTGGAGCCGTCCCCGACTTTGGAATATACAAGCACAGATCTTCGACGTTCCCTCCCACTCATATAACCAGTACCCGGACCAACCCTTCCAGCAAATCCTTTAATCCTCGACAGGTGACCCGTCGTTGGATTTGATACTATTTGTAAAAACCCAACCATCCACTTATATTGTCCCCACTTAGCCACTGTGGTCATCCAAAGGTGTGGGCACCCATCCATGGATTACTACACCCAATCACGCTTAACTGTAGAGTTTTTTGCCAACTCTGGAGCCAATTGTGCTGCAAATGCTTCGTTGTTTGTTTAGGGTATATTTCATCTGGCAAACCTCTACAGAATATTAGGTGTTAATTTTTGTATGATGGTGTTGAAATAGATAAAAACTATCCAAGTATTACCCATCTGCTCTTCGCAGATGATTGTTTCATTTTCTGTAAAGTTAATATTTTTATAATTATAAGTTTGGTTTACGTTTTTGGTGTTTTTAGTGTTTCTTCATGGAATACCATTAAATACCACATATATGGGGTATTTTGGTAAATATATTTATAATAATCACCGTAAACTAAAGACCTAAATGCTCAGGTATAAAAGGTTTTTTGACAATTATCTTGGAACTCTTTTTTTTCTTTAATAAAGCTCTTATTTATTTTGAGCATTTGTTAGAAAAAGCTTATAAGTGTTTGCGTGGGTGGAAAGTTAAAATCTTAACTCAAGATTGTAGGACAATTCTGATTAAATCAAATTTGTCTGCTTATCCTAGTCATCAAATGTAATGTTTTAAGTTACCTAAAAAACTCGATGAATTTGACAAAGTCCAATTAGACTTTTGGTGGAGTAAGGATAATAACAAAAAATCTATATATACCAAAACATGGAGTAAAATTTATACTACTATATATATACCAAAACATGGAGTAAAATTTATACTCCAAAGTATAGTAGTGGGGTTAGGCATTAGAAACATGAGCAAAGTAAATCTTTGTCTATTAATTAAACTAGTCTGAAGAATGTTGCAAAACCCAAATAATCTTTGGGTTTTTATCCTCAAAGGGAAATATTTCCCTGTAAAACATCATTTTCATAAGCATAAACATCTTGGGTTTCGTCCAATATTAGGAAGGTCAAGGAAATAATAAAGAAAAATAATATTTGGGACATTGGTAATGTTTAAATGTTAAAATAGCTCTGGATAATTAGATTCCTAATTCTGGTATTTAAAATAATTAGCATCTCAATGACATTGTTAATGTGTCTGATCTTATAGACGACTATGAAAAATTGGGATTTTATTAAAATATATAATAACTTTGATCTTGTCGTCGCTAATCAAGTATATTGATGCAAACAAAAATATGCATAATAGATTAAGATGGCTTGGACTAAAATGAATGCTTTATTACAAAGTATGCTTATTATGGGAATTGTAGATGTTAAAAACTGGAGAAGGGTAAAAGAGATGAAGATTGTTAAGGTTCATGATGAGTGAAGAATGTTGATGACGAAAAACCCTCGCCTAAACCAAGAAATGGTCGTTCGGAGACTGCTTCTTTCACATGAGAGACATATCAAGGTTGGTCTTAGAAAGGGAAGCTCAAAGAGATGAAATCATGGTTTTTATTTGTAGAGAGTTGTAAAAAAAAGGTTGTGAGAAAGATGAATTTTGTAGCTAGGTTGTTGTTTTGAGGTTATGATATGTTTAAAATGACCAATTGTTAGTCTATTTATAACAATAATACCTTATCTCAAGTCGATGGGATAAGGATGAGTGATACAATAAGCTTCATTCGTGATTACATTAATAACTAAGAATATATCGATGATTTGAGTTCATCCTCTAGGAAACAAAAGTGTTTATCCATTTGATTTTTATACCTCCACCGACTATACTCTTTCAGCGTAAGTAGAATGATACTCACACTTGATGTAGAACGCTAGACTAAAACCTTAAAGATATCCCCCTATGTTATGACTTAGGTATCCTTCATATATGATGTGTTGTATGATCTTAGTGATATTCTTCGTAGTAAATGTTGACTGAAATGGAGGAATACTTGTGTTTGTACATCGTGGCCGGCCAGTGTCATGTGGAGAGCATGAAGTAGCATATAAAAGTTGTGTGTGTCATGTGTGAGACAAAAGCTTAACTTAGGTCGATTGTCGACCTGGTATGGCCATTTTTCCGAGAGGTGGCCAAAGGAAAGGCCGACCTTGAAAGGAGACGAGGACTGATTTGGCTGAAGGCAAGTGTTGACCTGGTCGTATGTTTATTAGACGATTAGAGGAAATGCCGAGGTCAAGTGTTCGTCTATGGAGGGACGGAGGCATGGAGTCTGTCTATGAGGAGAGCAGAGACCTGATGTCTATCTATGAGGAGTGCATAAACATAACTCCCTTGTGTATATTGCGAGCTTTAAGGGATGAAATTTAACGAATCATGAATTCAATATTATTGCTGGACCAAGGCCGAGTCGCATTTGAGTCTGTAGATAAGGCTGAAGCTCAGGTTGGGTCCTGAGGATGACTTGGATCACAATTTTTGTTTAGGCAAGAGTCTCATCTTGGGCTTAAGTTGGAGTCCTGTCTTTGGCTTGGCTCGAGTTTTTTCTTCATTTTCGGCCTAGTCTTATCCTTGTCTTAGGCCTGAGAGCCTATGAGGCTGGAGATTTAGTCGTGTTCAGTTGCACCTTAACAACGTGAATGTGCTTTGGGACGAACTTAATGTTTTCGAGATAAACATTTTTCTCTTGATTCTTTATCATCAGAAAATCACCATCTATAGGATCCTGTTGGGTGTGTAGAGAAATAATCAGAATAAATTTTGGACAAAGCTTTGGAAAATTAAAACTATTTCTAGGATTAGCAATTCTCTGTGGAATATGGTAGAAAATATTCTTCCAATTAAAACTAAGTTAAATAGTATATTAAAAGATGTTGATGCATGTTGTGTTCTGTGGAATAGTATGATTCCTGAAACTCTGTTCATATTTTCATCTTGTGTACCTTTACTAAAGCAATTTGGTTTAAAAAAAATTTATCTTTAATAATATTAAACCTAATCTATTAAATTATATAAGAATGATTAATCAATCTATTAGTGGCGCTCAACAATCTTATGGGAATGTTTTAAATGGCCAATGAACAACAATTTTTACAAGAAATACACAAAATTTTCATGTGGATACCTCATTTGATAACAAAAATGGTTCATATAGAATTTGTATTATTTATTGGATGAATAATACTATCTATGACATTTTTTCTTCTTCCAGGATATACCGCAAGTCCAGAATATGCAAAATCTCTAGCAATAAGAAGAGCTATATGGAGTAGGTTTAAGGATCTACAAGTTGAAGATTTTCAGGTTCAAATAATTGTAATAATATACCCTCTAGATGTGATTACAAAGCAAAGACTATTAAGTGAGATGTGAAGAATATTTTGATTAATGATAATAGATATCATGTGATATATGTGAATAGGAATTATAATAGTGGAGGGGAATACTTTTACGGAATGGGCTTGAGTGAACTACGATTTTTTTGTGATGGTTACCATATTTTTTTATGGAAGATATTGTAAAGATCTGGAACATATCTTTGTATAACTTTTTTATATTTTTATAAAAATTTTCATCTGTTATAAACTGAAAAATTAGAAGATGCTAAACATAAATGAGTATAAAGAAAATAAATAAATGATCATCTTATTCTCATAAATGAGTTTATTGGAAGGCGAACACTTACTTATATAGGCTTACAAAAGAATGCATGTTAAATGTAGCGTGGGAGAAAGAATTAAATATCCTACTAATATTAATATAAAAGAAAAACTTATACTTATTTTTAGTTGGTTGAAAAGAAAATTAAATATCTTACTAATACTAATATAAAAGAAAAACCTATTCTTAATTGGTCTAACTCGGATATTATAATATCACATTAACTTAAATTTCTAGATATAAGGTATGGTAAGTAATAAGCCAAAAATTAAAAGGTTATATTTTTCAAATGGACACCCAGAGATCCAGAGGTCGAATCCCATTGAACTCAAATTTTTTCGGCCTACATTTTGATTCTTTTCTTTCCTCATTATTTCTCACTTATTCGTTTATCTTACTCCGTTTCACTTCTTCTACAGACGAGAAACCCTAAAGAAGAAGGAGACACGTTGAAGACAATCAAACCCACTAACTTGATGAAACCTCTCAAGTAAGTAATTATCAGAACGACAATCAACAATATTGTGTGTAACTTTAGGGAAAGTTCCGTTTTAAATTGGGTTAGTTTTAAAACCTAAACTTCTGTATTCAAATTGGGTGAGGTTTAAAATTCAAATTGGTTAGCTTCTTATATAGAATTTTGGTTTCACTGTTACAAATGATAATTAGTCAGAAAATTTGTGTTCTTTTCAGTGGTTTGGACTGGACATTAGTATCTCCTTAGGGCATCCACAATCATGCGATCAGACTACATGACTAAAGACTAAAAAGTTTAGTCTTTAGTCCGGCCCAAGAACAGCTGTGTATAGTCAGGCGATGTTCTAGCAATGCGCCTGGGGTGGGGCGGTGTCCTAGCAATGCGCTTGGAAAGACAGGCGGAGTCCTAGGAATACGCTTGCTCGAGACGGTCTCCTAGCATAACGCCTGATGTGGGGCGGAATCCTAACGTAACGCCTATAGTTGGACGATATCCTAGGATCACGCCAGAGAGACGGGCGATATCCCAGAATCGCGTCTGGTCGGGCGTAGTGCTAGCATAGCGCCTAGAAGAGTTGCACTTGTGCGAACTGAGTGTGTTAGTAGAATGGGACGGGCGGTACACTAGCGTCCCGCCTATAAAACCCAAGCGGAGCACTAGAGTACCGCTCCATTATTTAGCTTAATAGTTAACTTAGCTTTTAGTTACTTAGATTAGTTAATTTACTTAGTTTAGTTAATTTACTTAGCTTAGTTAATTTGCTTAGCATAAGTAATGCACTAGAATAATGGATACTATGCGGACTCTTACAGTACCGCTTAATTAGCTTAGCTTAGTTTAGTTAATTTGCTTAACTTAGTATACTTAATTAAATATGTATTTCTTTGGGCGGAGCCTTAGCATTCCGCTTGGACCAGGCGGCATGCTAGTAATGTGCTCCAACTGACCGGTATTCTGATAGGCACTTAATTTATATATATTTACCACCTAATTTATATTTGTTAGTACTTAATTTTATGTTAATATTATTATTTTATATTTTTATAGGATATATACTTAAAAACCTGACATTACAATATAATTGGCAAAAAGGGATTGAATTGGCTGCTGACTTGGCACCGACGGTACAAAACAAGACAAGCGAATGGCTCGGTTGATCTGAAAATTAAATTGAGTTTGACTAGTGTTTAGCACGAGGTGGCAATATGGATTTGAAGTGGTGGATTCCTTTGGGGAGATTAAGAAGAGAATGTGAGCGCTCTGGACAGGACGA
>JAJJMC010013841.1:12334737-12381581 GCA_023531435.1 Papaver californicum | reverse complement strand
AGAATAACACGGTGATAGGCAACAATAGGTGATCAGTGAAGGTACGGCTGTTGGCTAATGAAGAAGAGAGGTAACGTGATTGAAGAGTAGGAGATGTGGGGTCCACGTGAGTGTAAAAAGGCTACTTCTTCTAGGTTTCCTAAGGATTCTTTTCGGGGTGGAGAGGTTTTCTCTTGGGAAACCTAAACCTAGTAAAACAAAAAGAAAGAGAGTCAGAGATAGGCTGGGAGTCTAGGGCCCTTCTTGTTTCTTTTGACGGAAGAAAGAGAAGCTATAAAAAGAGAAGAGATGTTAACGTGAGAGGGGAGTTTTCTTTTGGGTTTTGATGCGTGTACAATTTGAAGGGGACAGGAGTTTTCTTTACAGGACAGAAGGCTGTGAACGGAAGAGAGAGGGGGAGAAAGAGAAGGACAACGCCCGGAAAAAGAGAGCGAGAATTATCTGATTCTCAAGTATACAGGAATAGAAACTAAAAGGGTTTAATCTTTTCTTCTTTTACTCTTCTATCTAATTAATTTTTATGGGTCTTGAGAAACCCTTCTCCATGTTCTAAATTAATTTGTAACTAGGGTTTAATGTTGAAACCACTTACAGTTTTAGATTAATTGAATTAAATATTTGATACAGACCATTATGATTTAAGTAAATTAAATTCATGACTTTAAACAATTGTATTGTCGTTTATGGTGCATGCTTGGCCTATGGTTTTGATGTTCCATGTTTCTGGTATACAGTTGTTATTCTAAAAATATATTTATCTACTTATTTGATATTTCATGCTTGGGTTAAATCCTTTGATGGGGTATACTTAGAATAGCCAAGTATTATTTGTGGACCTTTAATTAGTTTCGTACAATTTTCTCGCTAGCGCAATTTTATGGTGTATGCTTGAGACTAGGGCTTTTTGATGCATCATGTTTAGGGCGTCCCAGCGATATTTGCGACTCTAAATATTCATGAATTAAATAGTGGTGGATACTGAAAACCCTGGTTACCGACTCTCTCTACTCGGTTACATTTTATTAGTTTAGTTAGTTTATTATTTTATTTATTAATATAAAAATCAAAAAAATATTCCTCTTGGTTAGTTTATTAGAGATATTAATTGCAATATTTCCCCGCTCTCTGTGGGTTCGACCCGTACTTGCCGTTATCTACTAATTAGACGCCGTGCGATTGCGGTTATTTTATTGGGTAATCCCAAATCACATCATATTCCAACAACACGCTTGTGTGTGGGCGTGATCCTAGTACCCCGTTTCATCAGACGAAGCCCCAGAGTAACGCTTGATCAGGCGAACTACTAGCTTACCGCCCGTGTTTCTGAGGGTTGTCCCAGAATAATGCTTGGCTCTGGGCAAAATACTACGACGCCGCTTAGCATCAAACGGTACACTACGAGCCCGCTTGACTATAACCCGTTTAATCGGGAAAAATGACTACTTCTAGTAGCTACAGTCAATTTCTTCGACTATCCATTATATCTCGTCTTCCCACTGCGCTACGTTTTTTCGGACTAAAGATCACTTTTGATCTTTAGTCAGCCATTTGATCGTCCCGATCTTTAGTCAGCCATTTGATCTAACCATTGTGGATGCTCTTGGATTTTAATGATGATGATAATTAGTCATGGCTGTTGGTTTATGAGAAATAAGTAAAACCAATTACAACCATACATGAACATATATACTAATCAACTATATAAGAGAAGAGGGTTTAATCAGAAACAACATCTGACAGTTAAGAAATGACGATGAGAGAAATATTAGTGTAAAGTGTTCTGAGAAGTTGAAGATGAATACCAATATTACTGAGGATTTTGAGATATTAAAAAAACGGATTTTATACATCCAGATGGAGAACCGAAATGATAGGAAATGATTACTGAAGCTTTTCAAGATATGCATGGATTTATTTAGAAAGTGTGATTAAAATGAAGAAATTATTATCAGCAAGTAAAAAAGGTAATGGGGATTCATTTTCTTAGTCTTTAAAACAACAAAAAACCATCAGATAAGATATTGGTGGAAGAATCAAATGGGGATTTCGAATTGATTAATGATGTAGTTTTAAAAGTGGTAAATAAAGTGTTCGATTCTCGAACTTGTGAAGGTAATGATTTTAGAAAATAATGGATTAAATCTAAACTAATAAAAATCAGGAAAATAAACTAGAGATGATTTTAAGAAAATATGGAGAAAACTAGAAATCAAGATTTAGTTATTTCTAACAATTTATGTGATTAATCATGCAATTCTTTTAAATAAATTAAGCTCAAATATTGCCAAAATAGGTTTTTATGCAAACAAGTAGAGGTAAATCACAAGCATGGGACATCAGAGGTTGTCAACCCAGCATGACCCATCAAACAAAAACACTACTACTGAATGAAAACCGTTTTTCTATTTCGAAACTATGCAATTTTAACAAGTAAAGAATTGTAAATAATTAATTAAAAATATACTTACCACATAAAATTGAGAGAAAAACCTCCTCCATCATCCCAGTAAATATACTTAGCTCATGGTGAAGAAAACTTGCTCAAAAGATCTTTTCATTGCTCAAAAAGTTGATTACAAGGTTAAATAATGGTGTAACAGCTGAACAGATACGTGTATAAATGTCATAGAACAGGGTTCAGCTGTTAGCTTTAAGCAACAAGAGTGTTTAAAAACTAAGGCAACAGGAGCAAGATGTAACACTGAATATGCAACAGATACAGAAGTTGCAGAGTCGTCTTCTTCGGTGATGGTGGATGAAGAATAGTGATCGGCCGGTGCAGCAGCAGTGACCGGCGGTGATCGGAAGTGGCCGGAAATTGACGGAATTGATCTCTAGGGCTGCGTACTGATTTCACTTGGCTTCTCTTCATATATATAGGCTTTACAAACCCTAGGGAGAGTTCTAAACCTAATAGAACTCTCCAAAACTCTCCAAAATCTTCCCAAATCCGAATCAAACATGGAGTCCTTTTTCCGGCCGGATACACTCCGGGAAACTCGTAAAATTGGTTGTGTAGGTCTTGTATCAATCTCTTCTAGTGGGACACTTTGGAGCCGAAAACAACACAAAAATTACGCGAGAATCGTACACAACAGCTTCTCCCGTGTTCCCGATGAGTTGGATCGGTGACTCGCCGAGTTGACTCGCTGGGTTGACTCGTCGGGTTGACTCGGCCGATTCTGGGGTATCCCTTATCCATTCTTGGGGTGCCAATAACACTTGTCCCGGGTGCCTTTAACACTTTTTGAGCCAATTTTTCCACAAATCTTTATTCTTCTAATGTACCTACAAAAGCATAAAAACACGTAATATTTGCAAAATCGAATACTAACTTAATAGAAACTAAGGTGCAATTTAGACACTAAAATGTGTCTATCAAATACCCCCAAACTTACTATTTTGCTAGTCCTCGAGCAATCTACTCTAAAAAATAAAGTAAAAATCCTAACTCACTTTCACAGGAATCGCGACTACATTTAGCATATGCAGTAAGCCGTTAAACCCCTAGGTGTCCCTAGTGGACGAGTTTTGTATCGTGAGGGTTTACAAGAGGTATACCCACAAAACCTGAATCTAGATCTTAGTAACACGTGAACGATTAAGGGTAAACACTAAACAAGCTAGTTAGTTGGCTACTCAGATATTCGGCTATAGGGACCATTACCCTTTATGGATCCAATCACTGTACACGAGTGTTAACTCAAGCATACTAAAATTCATATCTAAGACAACAGAGTTCTACTCAGACAGTTATCTAACCACCCATCATATGAAAAGACTTAGAAGATGAAAGTAGACTGTAGAAGGTCGCAAATGTTGACCAAGGCGAACGATGTGTCCCATATCTGTCTGAAGGTCAATACCGAGATGAAACCTAGTGTGTCGAGATACTCCCCATTTATTTTCAACGGTTACTACTAACTAAAATATTTACAAGTTCCCATGGATCCTGCGTTCCACGCTTGCTTAGGCGACGGAGACAGGGAGAACTTTAAAATACCAAATACTATTTTTTTCTCAATTTTTTTCTAACTTTTTTCGACTTTTTTTTTTTTTTTTTCTGACACCTAATACATGTGTAATCCCATGGATCCTGCATTGTACGCTTGCTTAGGCGACGGAGACAGGGGGACCACACACATAACTCTAAAATACTAACGTATTATTCATGTGGGGCATGATCTCAACACACTAAATGTCATTCCAGCGCTAATTAACATGTCGATGCTAGGACCCACCAATACTCTCAGAGAAACACGAAATTGCAAATAATAAAACAGAACGTGATGTGGTAGTGACAACTATCATGTTATTTCTAACACCTGAACTCTGTCTCCTTTATGAATAGACCATCTAGCTGGGCACACCAATCCTTATAGCAAAATGGCTAAGTTTCCATCTACGTAGAGTGGTTAGTGTCACCCTGAATTGTTCACATGCTTCTAAATTCCAAATCGTATTAATCCTAAAAAGTCTCCCAATACCCCCAAACTTAAATTAAACAGTGTCCTCAATGTTTCTAAACACTGCACGAAAAGGAATTAGGGAAAGATATTACCGTGTCGCATGAGCATAAGTTACCTCCTTAAATCATATAGCAATAATCGGAACAACTGTGGATCATCTGAATCAAATAGTGTTATCCACAATAGAAGGAAACTGCAGCAAGATACGAAGATAAACAATCTGAACACACTTTGATCCCTATTTAGGTAAACCACATCGACCAGAGGATTGGTTTTTGGAAACTGAACTTCTTCCTGAACAGGAGGATCAGTGGATCTAGCTCGAAGATGATCTTGTACAATGGCAGACGTGCATATGTCAGGTCCCAAGCTAGGGACCTTCCTAAGAGTTAATGGTTTAGCACATGGAGAATGATAGTCACCCCCAAACTTAGAGTTTTCAGTGTCTCTAGATAGACTGATAACAATTTCCCTCATTTCCGGATCGTCAGATTCTCGAAAACAGTCAATTGCTTCTTCTAAATTACAATCTGGTGGTGCAGAACCTAACAAAGTGCTCACTTCATTAATAACACTATCATTATCGCCATCAATTCTATAGTTGGCTAGGCATTTCTCTAATGGATCTTCTAATGGGTTGAGCCTACGCTGCATCTCCCTAGAAGGTTTGGATTCCTCCTCTGAATGGATCTGGTGCATACAAACTGTTGGGCTAATTCCCTTAATATCTGCTATGGTCCATCCTAAAGCTTTCTTATTGTCCTGAAGCACGGTTACTAGCCTATTCTCTTGGGCACTATCCAAATCTGAAGCTACAATCACAGGTAAGGTCTCTGATGGGCCTAACTCATCAAACTCTAATCCAAAGTGGGCTAGACATTTTTCTAACGGGTCTTTTATCAAAGTGTTTGGTAATGACTCCTGAACTGGGGTCTCTATCATGTTGACGATTTCTAAGGTGGGGTCATCTAGCTCAGGTGGTTGATTACTAATGTTGAAGATATTCAGCTCAATAGTCATGTTACCAAAAGACAAGTTCATAACACCGTTACGACAGTTAATGATCGCATTAGATGTTGCTAAGAATGGGCGACCTAGTATAACCGGTATAGGATTCTCTGGATCAGGCACAGGGCTGGTATCAAGCACAACAAAGTCCACTGGATAAATAAATTTATCCACTTCAATCAAAACATCCTCTATGACACCACGAGGAATTTTCACAGACCTATCAGCTAACTGCAAAGTCATCTGAGTAGGTTTCAAATCGCCTAATCCTAGCTGGAGGTACACATGGTACGGCAGTAAGTTCACACTGGCTCCTAAATCGAGTAAGGCTCTTTCTACCCGGTAGTTTCTTATTGTGCAAGCTATGGTTCGGGAACCTGGGTCTTTGTACTTAAGGGCCGTACTACTCTGTATAATTGAATTTACATGACTAGCTAGAAAAGCTTTCTTATGTACGCTAAGTTTTCGCTTTCGCGTACACATGTCCTTAAGAAACTTGGAATAAGCAGGAATTTGCCTAATTGCATCTAATAATGGAAGGTTGATCGTGACTTTCTTAAAAACTTCCATTATTTCACTAAAATTGGATTACTTCCTAGTAGGTGCTAACAACCTTGGGTATGGGGCTCTAGGCATGAAATCGGTTCTCTGAGGGGTTGCCTCAGGCTCGTCAGAGACTTTATCAGTCTCTTCAACTATTGGGTCAGGATGAACTACAGTTTGTTTACTAACGGGCCTAGTTACCTTGTTATCCACTGCCTTACCATTCCTAAGCTTACTAATTGCATTCACATGACTGGATGATTCCTCACCAGTCAGCATTCCATTGGATCCTCTAGGATTGGGTTCGGGTTGACTAGGGAGCCTACCAGGTTCTCTCTCTCTCAGAGCCGCAGTAATGTCACTAACTGAGGTTTGTAAACTAGAAATAGCTCTTTCTATGATCTGGAATCTCTGCTCATACTTATCGTCATTGCTGGGCTGAGTTGGACCAGCCGATTTCTTATAACTGAATCCTGGAGGACCTTTAGCATTACTAAACTGACCTTGAGCCTGGCCTTTCGACCAGGAAAGGTTCGGGTGGTTTCTCCAGCCAGGGTTATAAGATTCCGAATACGGGTCGAACTTCCTCTGGTTATCAAATCTAGTGTTATCATAAAGACCAAAAGTATGCTCTTCGAATTGGTTGGGTTCTAAACTACTAGCTTGATTTATTTCGACCAGTTCTAGCCTTCTAGATAAGGCTTCTATTTGGGCCTTTGGGTCAAAAGATCCTTCTACCCTATTGACATTTCCTCTTCCTAGAAGAATTGTTCTTTTTGGCTCCTTAATGCTCTCCCACTGCTGGGTCTTTCGGCGATGTCACTCAGAAGTTTCATCGCCTCAGCAGGAGTCTTACTGTTGAACCCTCCGATTGACAAAGACTCGACCAAGGTTATAGATGCGTAGTCCAAACCCTCATAGAGGATCTGAACTAGCCTTAACTCCTCTATTCCGTGGTCCGGGCATTGGGAAAATAAGTCATTGAACCTTTCTATATATACATACAGAGACTCTCCCTCTAGCTGGGAAAATGTGCATATTTTCTGCCTAACAGACGAAATTTTGTTCCTAGGAAAGAACTTCTGAATAAAAGATGAAGTAAGTTGGGCATAGGTTTCAATTGACTGAGTGGCCAAGCTATACAGCCACGACTTGGCTTTATCTCTTAGCGAAAAGGGAAATAATCTAAGTTTAATAGACTCGTCATTCAAGTCTCTAATCCTGATTGTGCTACATATTTCCTCGAATTCCCTAACATGAAAATAGGGATTTTCGTTTTCTTTTCCTAAGAATAATGGAAGCATCTGGATGATTCCGGGTTTCAGTTCGTAGCTCGCTTCAGTAGCGGCTAACTTGATGCAAGATGGACGTGAGGTCCGGGTCGGATTCAAAAAATCCTTTAGAGATGTCATTGCTGACACGGTCTCTGGAGTGACTAGTTCACTCTCAGTTGGCTTCTCAAGGTTAAGGTGAACTACAAGTCTTCCACTAATTAACCTACCTTGAGGGTCTCTATCCCAAGTTCGCCTTAAGGGCGTTCTTGGCATGCAAAAATTAAATCCTAACAAGTAATTACTCGAACACAATCGTGCCCTGACTCAACCAAATCAAACCTAAATCTAGCAAACAACAAGCATGATGGTTCCACTTGATTGTCTTTAGACCAACTTCTATTCTTTCAAAAAGCAACTGGTTACAATTCTAGCAAACCTCTTAGAACGATCTGAATTAGATTAAGTCGAAGAGAAACAGGATAAGCTCTAAGGAGTTTTGATAACCCTGTCTCTTTGGCACTTTTCCCTGGGTTACAAGGCGGCTCTAATCAACTTAAAATAATCATCCTGAACTTCGAGTTAGGCTAATAAAGTAACACGTACAGTCCTTTTGAAGGATTTTCCAATAAGCTCGATACCCTATAGGTCTCTTTCTAGTCAAGATTTTAGGCTTAGGTTCGCGTAGGTTTCGTTTTCCTAAGGCGGGCAAGAAGGAGACGGTGATGAAATCCGAAACCTTATCTTATATGGCCAGGCCTTGCCCTTTACTATGCAAAAATTAAAGTCCGTATTCAGTCCTCAGCATATATGCATACAAAGGCGTCCAGAAAACCCACTGACAGATGATTCGTGGATTGACGAAGTGTACCTACCTCGGGTGACGAACCGTTGAAGTCGACTCGGGCCACTAATAACCTTTTCAATAGTGTGCGAACCCGAGGGGCCGAGAGAATATCGTAAGTGTCGTCCTTCCCTGCACACAGTTTGATATTTAAAACTACCCTTCCGTAGGGTTTAAAAATAATAAAATGTCCAAAATGTCCAAAAGAGAGTCAAAAAAGTGTCCGAAAATAAAAGAAAAATTACAGAATTAATAAAAACCCTAATACAATTTTCTAAACTAATTAAAACTATTTAAAACTAATTAAAATAAAATAAATATCTAATTAAGAAAAAAAATAAAATCTTCGATCTTCTTTTTCGTTCTTTAAGCTTTTCCCTTTTAATTCCAAGTCTTTAGCTTTAATTCCAAAACTTTGACTTACTTCCCTTTTCGATCAAAAATTCAACCTGTAGCAAAAAAGAGAAATACCAAAAGAAACGTAAAATAGAACAAAGTAAAATAATAAAAATAAAAATAAAAACCTAAAAATAAATCTAAAACCCTAAACCTAAAAACAAGTCCGCGTCGGCGGCGCCAAAAATTGATGTAGTTTTAAAAGTGGTAAATAAAGTGTTCGATTCTCGAACTTGTGAAGGTAATGATTTTAGAAAATAATGGATTAAATCTAAACTAATAAAAATCAGGAAAATAAACTAGAGATGATTTTAAGAAAATATGGAGAAAACTAGGAATCAAGATTTAGTTATTTCTAACAATTTATGTGATTAATCATGCAATTCTTTTAAATAAATTACGCTCAAATATTGCCAAAATAGGTTTTTATGCAAACAAGTAGAGGTAAATCACAAGCATGGGACATCAGAGATTGTCAACCCAGCATGACCCATCAAATAAAAACACCACTACTGAATGAAAACCGTTTTTCTATTTCGAAACTATGCAATTTTAACAAGTAAAGAATTGTAAATAATTAATTAAAAATAGACTTACCACATAAAATTGAGAGAAAAAACTCCTCCATCATCCCAGTAAATATACTTAGCTCACGGTGAAGAAAACTTGCTCAAAAGATCTTTTCATTGCTCAAAAAGTTGATTACAAGGTTAAATAATGGTGTAACAGCTGAACAGATACGTTTATAAATGTCATAGAACAGGGTTCAGCTGTTACAAATAGCTTTAAGCAACAAGAGTGTTTAAAAACTAAGGCAACAGGAGCAAGATGTAACACTGAATATGCAACAGATACAGAAGTTGCAGAGTCGTCTTCTTCGGTGATGGTGGATGAAGAACAGTGATCGGCCGGTGCAGCAGCAGTGACCGGCGGTGATCAGAAGTGGCCGGAAATTGACGGAATTGATCTCTAGGGCTGCGTACTGATTTCTCTTGGCTTCTCTTCATATATATAGGCTTTACAAACCCTAGGGAGAGTTCTAAACCTAATAGAACTCTCCAAAACTCTCCAAAATCTTCCCAAATCCGAATCAAACATGGAGTCCTTTTTCCGGCCGGATACACTTCGGGAAACTCGTAAAATTGGTTGTGTGGGTCTTGTATCAATCTCTTCTAGCTTGTGGGACACTTTGGAGCCGAAAACAACACAAAAATTACGCGAGAATCGTACACAACAGCTTCTCCCGTGTTCCCGATGAGTTGGATCGGTGACTCGCCGAGTTGACTCGCTGGGTTGACTCGGCCGATTCTGGGGTATCCCTTATCCATTCTTGGGGTGCCAATAACACTTGTCCCGGGTGCCTTTAACACTTTTTGAGCCAATTTTTCCACAAATCTTTATTCTTCTAATGTACCTACAAAAGCATAAAAACACGTAATATTTGCAAAATCGAATACTAACTTAATAGAAACTAAGGTGCAATTTAGACACTAAAATGTGTCTATCAATTAATGATGACGAGAAAGAAAATACAAATTGGACTTATGCTGAAGATGTTTCCCTTCTTAATGCTTTGAAGGCATTTCCAAAGGATGTTGCAATGAGATGGGAGAAGATTGCAGCTTAAGATGATTTGTTCCTCTGAAGAATTGGTAAGAAACTGCCACATCCCCATAGGTCAATATGTTCAATTCCATGCTCTAATGTACTCCCTCCCTTTCAGGAAAAGAGTTACTTTCTCTTTAAATTTTTGTTCCAACAAAAGAGTTACTTTCATTTTCAATATAACAAACCTTCAAATCTACCATTATTATTTTAAGAAATATTATTATTCTCATTATAAAGATATATGTAGTATTAAACTTTTTGTTAGGGTAAATCTGGAAATAAATTATAAAAATTATTCTCTCTCATCTTGCCTTAACAATTGTGCAAATAGAAAAAATAACTTTTTTCCTGAAACAGAGGGAGTATTCAATATCATGCTCTAATGTGAATTCAATTTTGAGCTTTTCTTACACAGTTGAATTAATGAGCTTTAACTGTTTGTGGAAATGTCAATCATATTTTTTCTCATACTCTGGTGGATCTCATTTCTGTGCTACTGTCTTAACATTTGCGACTCCTATCTCTTTCATGTACTACTTCCTTAGCATTTGAGACTCATTTTTGTTTGATTTCTTTTTACACTCTTAAATGCGCTGGGTTTTTTCTTTTGAATGATATTTTAATAATAATTGAGGGTAAAGTCTTTCGTAGGATTCATTAGATTTTATGTTAACACAATATTAGGCCATATACAACATAGTCCAAGTAATCATACATCCTATGATTTGAAATGCATGAATCACTTTAGCAGTGGGGAAATGTGTTGGATAATAATCTTCCTGTAACAGAGAAACACAAACAACAGAGAACTTGAAGATGATTAAGGGATGGTTAGAAATAAACATCACACACACTCAAGCACAGAGAGGTGAAGTCGCATGTTGAACAGACTGCCCTTAACTCAATATTTGCCAGGTACACCTTCAGGAAGATGCTGCTATACCTTTTAAGTGACAAATTTGAATTCAGGATAAAATCACCTGATACCAACCCAGCTAGCAAAGCTCGTTGTCCCGTTGTGAACTTAACAGTAGATGAAAAAATAAGAATGTAAACTATTGCGCACAACAAAGCAGGAAGATGGTGAAAAGTCGTCAGGACAGTGGCTGCGACTGGGGTAAACGAAACACTTAGAAATCTTTTTCTTTTATAAGAGAAAAAAGCTTTTGATTTTCAAAACGATAAAAAGAAAATTAATTTGAAAAAATTTAATCCCCACTAATTTAAAACGGTAAAATAATATTTATGATTTTATTTTTCCATTTAATAGTAAACGTAAAATATTTATTTTTAATTAAATCCGTTGAATCTTTGATGGGTACACGTGTGCACACGCAGGCACACGCCAAGGCTCACGCCGCAGGCACACGCCAAGGATCACACAAGGCTCACACCAAGGCTGCACCAAGGCTCGCACCAAGGCTCGCATCAAGGCTCGCATCAAGGCTCGCACCAAGGCTCGCACCAAGGCTCACACCAAGTCTCGCACCAAGGCTCACGCAAAAGCACAGGCAAAAGCACACGCAAGCTCCGCAAGCCCGCGGTCCGTGGTGCTTCGGTGCGAAGCACCGCACATGTGTGCATTTGCCCACTAATCCATTTCCTAAGTCCATATCCAATCCACTAGTTCTTTTTCCTTATATAGAACGTTTGTGGTAAAATGCATGAACTTCCTCCTTGGTTTGCCCAATGTGGGACAACCAAAGGTTTCTCATTCACTAAGAAGTGAAAATGGATTGCTATAATTCCACCAAAGTTTGGACTAGTATCCTAACACCCATCAAGTTAATTATAGTAACAAAATTATTTTAAGTAATAAAATCTTAATTTTAGCATTAAACCATTTTTATTTCCAACAATCCCCCACATGAATGACGAAACCGAAAAATCGGAAAAACGAAAAAAACGAGAAATACCTCTTAAGCAATAGGTGACCATTTTGAGTTGAACCTTTGCTTAGTGAGAAGCACCGGAACTACTTGATGGTCAGTGAACGTGATGTCTTGAACTGCCATCGTTTAGTGTAATTCTTCAATAACTCCTTACGCGAGATATCTCTTAAAATGCTGTTAAGTTCATGCCGTTGTGTCCGTTTTGGCCCTGGACGTATCCCGTTTCTCAGAATGCTCTAGAGAATCAGCTCAGTTCTCATAGGAAGCGACCCACTTCCTCATTCAGATAGGTGAGTTCTATCAAGAGTGTTAACTGCTACACCCCATTTCAATCTTAAATTGAAACTATAGAACTCATTAAGACTTTACTCTAAGTCATCCTCACTTGCAGTCACACTATCACGTCTACACCATAGGGAAGGGACAGAGAAAATAATTCTCTGATAATGTTTAATTTTTACCCGCCATAAATTAGTTTTCTCATTCAAAACCTTGATCTTGGGATCTCCAGTCAGCAAGGTTGAGTATCCTTCATTGCAAGTTTTAATTGATGAGCTTAAGTCCCATCCCCCTCGATGCTTTACTAACTATCTCCTTGGACAAGCCTTTCGTCAAAGGGTCCACGATATTCTCCTTAGACCTCACAAAGTCAACAGAAATAACGCCAGTTGAGATTAGTTGTTTTAGAGAATTGTGTCTTCTCCTTATATGAATAGATTTTCCATTATAGTTGTTGTTTTTAGCATTAGCTATTGCAGCTTGATTATCACAATGTATAGATACAGCTGGCACAGGCCTATGCCAGAGAGGAATGTCTTCTAAAAAGCATCTTAGCCAAGCGGCTTCCTCTCCTGCTTTATCTAACGCTATAAACTCAGATTCCATAGTGGATCGAGCGATATAGGTCTGTTTGGAACTCTTCCAAGACACTGCTCCACAGCCTAGAGTGAAAACGTATCCACTCGTAGAGTTAGACTCCTCTGAGTCTGCTATCCAGTTTGCATCACAGTATCCTTCCAGAACAGCAGGGTATCTCTCATAACTCAACCGAAAGTTTAAAGTGTATTTAAGATACCTCAGCACTCTGAAAAGTGCATCCCAATGCTCTTGTCCTGGATTACAGGTATACCTACTTAGTCTACTCACTGCATAGGCAATGTCTGGTCTCGTGCAGTTCATTAAGTACATCAGACTTCCAATGACACGTGAATATTTAAGTTGCGAGACTCCATTGATTTTGTTTTTCTTGAGTCTACAAGAAGGGTCAAAAGGAGTACTTGTTGGTTTACTATCAAACTGGTTAAATTTCTTCAGAACTGACTCAACATAATGAGATTGACTGAGACTGAAGCCATTAGACTCCTTTCTAATTTTCATCCCTAGGATTACATCAGCAGGACCTAAGTCTTTCATGTCAAAGTTCTCATTCAACATATTCTTAGTGAAATTAATGATTTCTAAGGTTGTAACTAGTATAAGCATATCATCAACATACAGGCATACCATCACACAAGCATCGTTGACAGATTTAGTGTAAACACATTTGTCAGCTTCATTTATTTTAAAACCATTAAAGAACATTACATGATCAAATTTTTCATGTCATTGTTTAGGTGCTTGCTTCAAGCCATATAAAGACTTTTTAAGTCTACACACCTTCTTTTCATAACCCTTCACCACAAAGCCCTCGGGTTGATCCATATAGATTTCTTCATCTAATTCACCATTTAGAAACGCAGTTTTTACATCCATTTGATGTATCTCTAGGTTATGGATTACAGCAATTGCAATTAGCAACCTAATTGAAGTAATTCTAGTGACAGGTGTATTTGTTTATAGCCTTTAGCTACAAATCTAGCTTTATATTTTTCCACGGTTCCATCAACCTTACGTTTTCTTTTAAAGATCCATTTACAACCTATGGTTTTGCACCGTGGAGGTAAATCTACTATTTCCCAGGTTTCATTCTGAACAATAGAATCCATCTCACTAATAGTGGATTCTTTCCACCATGGAGCTTCAGACGAAGTCACGGCCTCTTTATAGGTTTGTGGATCAGTTTCAACTAAACAGGTAATGAAGTCTGGCCCAAAAGATTTTTCTAATCTAGGTCTTTTGCTTCTTCTTGGCTCATAAACAGGTTCATCTTCTTCTACCGGTAATGAATGGCTAGAAGAAGGGACATCTAGAGGATCTACACGTATCACGCGAGATTCAGTTTTCATTGGAAAAATAGTTTCAAAAAACGAAGCATCTCTAGATTCCAAAATGGTGTTCACACCAATTTCCGAGTTATCGGAACTCACAACCATATATCTATAGGCAGTGGTGTGCTCGGGATATCCTAGAAAGACACAATCAACGGTTTTAGGTCCTATTTTAGTCCTCTTAGGTGGAGGAATAGAGACCTTGGCTAAACACCCCCACACTTTGAGGTATCCATAAGAGGGTTGTTTGCCTTTCCATAATTCATACGGTGATTTTTCTGTTCCTTTAAGGGGCACTCTGTTCAGGATATAGCAAGCTGAGAGGACGGCCTCCCCCCAAAAGTTCGCCGGTAGTCCTGAACTGATTAACATGGCATTCATCATTTCCTTAAGGGTTCGGTTTTTCCATTCAGCCACACCATTAGATTGTGGTGAATAAGGAGGAGTTACCTCATGAATAATGCCATGTTGCGCACAAAAGTCTCTTATAGGGGTTACGTATTCACCCCCACGATCAGACCTAACAGTTTTAATGGTGGTATTCATCTGGTTTTCTACTTCTAATTTATATAATTTATATGCTTCAAGAGCATCATCTTTTCCTTTAAGCAAGTAGATATGACAGTATCTAGTACAGTCATCTATGAAGGTAACAAACCATTTTTTTTCACCTCTGGTTTGGATTGATTTCATATCAACTAAGTCAGTGTGAATTAACTCTAAGGGATTAGAAACTCTGTGGACATTTTTCTGAAAAGGCTTCTTAGCATATTTTGATTATACCAAACTTCACATTTATGTTCATATTCCAAATTTAATCTTGGAATGCAGCCAGATTTTGCCAATTTGTTCATTGAATTATAATTTACATGACCAAGTCTACCATGCCAGATATTCAATGAGATAACAACATAAGAAGAATCAACTTTATTAATTTCAGTAGAGATTACAGATAATTTGTAAAGGCCCTCAGCCTTATAGCCCTTTCCCACAAAGTCCCTACCCTTAGTGATAATCACTTTTCCAGACTCAAAAACAATTTTAAAGCCCTTGTCATCTAGCACACCACTTGAAACGAGATTCTTGCAGATGTCTGGTACATGTAACACTTCATTCAGTGTGAGGATTTTCCCAGAAGAAAGCTTCAGCGAAACCTTTCCTTTTCCTGCAACTTGTGCTGCAGAAGAATTACCCATATAGAGTTTTTCTCCCTCTCCTACTGTCTGGTAGGAGGTGAACATATCCTTGCTTCCGCAGACATGTTTGGTAGCTCCAGAGTCTACCCACCAGTCCCTCACATTGGTAACTAAATTCACCTCAGACACTATGCCAGAAAATTCATTTTTACTACTTTCAGCTAGGTTTACATTTTGTTTCTTAAAATTCGCATCTTTGCGTTTTCTATAATGCATTGCCATATGGCCAGACACACCACAAACATAACAAGCTCCCTTAATCTTACCAATAGCATGACTTTGGTTTTTGAAATTTACCTTTTCCTTGAGGGCCAGGCTTGCGCTTGTTGTGGTCCAGACTGAGAGTGGCGAACTTGTGTTCGATCACATGAGCTTTGTTTGACATGTCTCTTGCAGAAGAAACATTCTTGTCCTTTGAACACAGCAATTCTTCAACTTGGATTTTCTTGCCCAATTCTATCATAGTAATCTCACCAGTTTCATGCCTTAGTCTTCTCTTGTATTCGGCCCATGAACTTGGTAATTTTTCAATCACAGCAGAAACTTGAAAGGTCTCAGAGATTTCCATTCCTTCACCAATGATTTCATTTATTATTTTTTGCAACTCCAGAAACTGATCAACTACAGACTTGTCATTCATCATCTTGTATTGCAAAAAGCGTGCAACCAGGAATTTTTTACTTCCTGCAGTTTCTGCTACATATTTTTCTTGCAGTGCAGTCCATAAATTTAAAGCAGTAAAATTCTCTTTAGCATTGTAAAAATCATACAGAGAGTCTTCAAGGCAATTTAAAATATGATTTTTTGCTAAATAATTATTTCTCGTCCAAGTATCTTTTTCCTTGGATGATTCAGGAGTATCCAGAGCTTTGTCATACGGTTTTAATACTACTTCATCAAGCATGTGGAAACTCAGGAAAAAGAGCATCTTCGATTGCCATCTCTTAAAATCCTTACCAGAAAACTTCTGAGGTCTCTCAACATCAGTCTTTGCCATTGTTACAGAAGATTTGTTGATTGCACAGATATTGAGTTAAGATTGTTGGATAATAATCTTCCTGTAACAGAGAAACACAAACAACAGAGAACTTGAAGATGATTAAGGGAGGGTTAGAAATAAACAGCACATACACTCAAGCACAGAGAGGTGAAGTCGCCTGTTCAACAGACTGCCCTTAACTCAATATTTGCCAGGTACACCTTCAGGAAGATGCTGCTATACCTTTTAAGTGACAAATTTAAATTCAGGATAAAATCACCTGATACCAACCCAGCTAGCAAAGCTCGTTGGCCCGTTATGAACTTAACAGTAGATGAAAAAATAAGAACGTAAACTATTGCGCACAACAAAGCAGGAAGATGGTGAAAAGTCGTCAGGACAGTGGCTGCGACTGGGGTAAACAAAACACTTAGAAATCTTTTTCTTTTATAGGAGAAAAAAGCTTTTGATTTTCAAAACGATGAAAAGATAATTAATTTGAAAAAATTTAATCCCCATTAATTTAAAACGGTAAAATAATATTTATGATTTTATTTTTCCATTTAATAGTAAACGTAAAATATTTATTTTTAATTAAATCCGTTGAATCTTTGATGGGTACACGTGTGCACACGCAGGCACACGCCAAGGCTCACACCAATGCTCGCGCCAAGGCTCACGCAAAAGCACACACAAGCTCCGCAAGCCCGCGGTCCGCGGTGCTTCGGTGCGAAGCACCGCACATGTGTGCATTTGCCCACTAATCCATTTCCTAAGTCCATATCCAATCCACTAGTTCTTTTTCCTTATATAGAACGTTTGTGGTAAAATGCATGAACTTCCTCCTTGGTTTGCCCAATGTGGGACAACCAAAGGTTTCTCATTCACTAAGAAGTGAAAATGGATGGCTATAATTCCACCAAAGTTTGGACTAGTGATCCTAACACCCATCAAGTTAATTATAGTAACAAAATTATTTTAAGTAATAAAATCTTAATTTTAGTATTAAACCATTTTTATTTCCAACAAAATGAAGATTGACAAGGGATGCAATTTCAGCAACCATTTGGACAGCTCGACACCTAAGGTATAAAATTACATTAGAAGACAATGCCAATTTATAGTATGGTTACTCATATACATATAGTGGAGAAATAGATTGATTTATGAACAGGCTGAATGGCGTTATCCAACCGCAGAACATGTAACACCAATCGTGGCATTAACATATCGTAAACACACTTAATGTCGGTAGTAGGGTGCCATTTAGAGTTATTGTGTAGACCTCAAATTATAGGCGTATCGATGTATTTATCCTTTGAACATATTGCTTATCCTCAAAATATATTAATACACAGTGGTCGTTGTGTGAAGATCACCCTTTGCTGTAACTCATATCTCGAGCTCAGTCGTAGCTTTGGAGATCACAAAAATCGCCAACCATGCATTGTCGTTTTTGTCTCCAGAACATTTGCTAAAATTGGACCAGGTTTATCATTTATAATGTTTATTGAATAGTTTATCTTATATTTTTGTATTTTAGTATTATGTCTCTCATTACTAACACCCCTCCCACATCAACACAATTGGTCTTTCATTGTCCTAGGCTAATGCGACAAACATCTACTTCAACATGGCTATACCTGTTGCAATTAAATGCTGGTTTAAGGTAATGTGGTGCCTCTTACGACAACTATTGCTTCCTAGGCATGTTTCTAGATTTGTTAACTTCTATTCCGACTGACAGTTTTTTAAAGATGGAATCATATCGAAAGCATTGTTATTGTAATTTTACACTTACTCTTAATTTTTTTGCATAGATACCTGATCATTCTTGAAGTAAGATACCATAGTTGTCCATTTTTGCTTTCTTCGGCGGCAGTTTATACTGTCATGGTGCAAGAGGTCAGGCACAATTTTCTACCCATATTCACAACCCTCAATTTATCTCTAACTTCATGCATCGTGGCATCATTTCCCCGAGACTGAATATGATATACCATGTTGTTGTTGCTTTTGAGGAGGTTTAAATTGTGGATGTTGACACCTCAGTGAACTTGATTGCCAAAATTCGTTGGAAATGGAAAGTACAAGTATCTTTGTCTCAACCACCCGTTGCCATTTCCTTTCCCTATCAGGGCACATTCCTCCCTTTGTTGTTACAACTATCACTCACAATCCCCTTTCAAACTTCACAGAAGACAACCTAAACGAATGGAATATCCCTGGCAGGCACCTTTTTGGTTGCAGACAATGAAGACAAAACCATTTAATAATTTATGGGTTTACGTTATTGGTTCTATGAGGTATGAACCTTATTGAACTAAAGGTTGTATTTTTAGCATCTTAATTTTGTCATCGGCTTTTCAAATTTTTTTGCATAATTTTTGAGTAAATACACAATGGGAAAAGAGAGATTTGTCTCCATAAGACTTTCTCAGTTTTTTAGGAACAACTTCATTTAAGCCTAATACAGTTTTCTATGCTATCCACCAATGGATAAAGTTAGCTTTGGTACCATAAGACTTCTTAGTGTTTCTTTTATTTTTGTTTTATATTGTTATATAATTGTCATTAGACCTATAGAAGTCTACCGAAATTTGCTTTTCCAGATTCGTGACATAGTTAAACCTTGATAATCAGTATGTTTTAATTTATCGAAACTAATATACTAATTTTTTTAGGAATGGGATGGAATGGCATGCGGTTCCAAGAAAATGCAAAGGTTGTGCGGGATTTTAAAAGAGCAAAAAAAAAAAGAGATGGTAGAATCTGCAATCGGTTAAATATTAGTCGGCGTAGATTTCTTTTTTTCTTTTTTCTTTTTTCTAATTTCTGAAACATTTTAGTTTTCGCAAGATAGTTTGTTGTCAAAACTGACAGTAAATCCATCATCAAATTCAAACAAAACTCACAATATTATAAACAACAATAAAATCCCACAAATGCAAAGAGCATTACAAACTCTCACATATCTATAAACTAAGAATCATAAATCTTGCATTCATCAACATCCACAAACAACACGATCAATATTAATGCAAAAAAATAATACATAATACACATTAAACAAAAGTGTACAATTGATGAAGGAAGTCTTCACTGGGGGGTTGTACAGCACCGCAAGTTGCTTAAGAAGGATTTATTGCGTTTCAAATGCTCTTTCTCCACTATTTCTTTCCTTGGTGAGTCTGAACCATCATCCTTCATGCCCGTGAACAACGGAGCATTTAACGTGTCTGTACTAACTCGTTCCGATTCTGTCAACTTTTTTTGTGGTTGTAGAGTTTCCTGATTTAGCAATGGGGTTCGACCCGATTGTCCGATGATTGAATCAACTGTTCGACTGGATTCTCCAATTCGTTGGCTAGTGTTGCCTTCCAAATCTAACATGCTTTGCAAAGGAACTGGTTTCTCCAGGTCCTTGGACGAGTCTTCAGTTTTTGCAATTGGTTTCTCAGTAACGCTTGGTTCTGTTTTGGCGATTGGTTTCTCGACAATAACGTTTGTTTCTGTTTTTGCAACTGGTTTCTCGACAACAACGCTTGGCTCTGCTTTTGCGATTGGTTTCTCGACAGCAAGACTTGATTCAGGTATCACGTCAATAATGGCAGCAGGCTCTTCTTGTTTACATTCATAAAAAAAGGTCTCGGTTTTTGCGAGCTCTACTGGCTTCGGTTGTTCAGCTTTATGTTCGTGGCTACCAGTTTCTGTATCCACTGATATTTATGAAACAATAACTGGACGAATAAATTATAAGTACCACCAAAGCAATTCTGTAAACTTGATACACATATATATATAATTTTGTAACATAAGGACAATCGGAAGGAAATTCTGATACTACTTCTAGCAGAAAATTACCTTTACCGAGCCCATTTTGAACTTGGTTGTTTCCAGCGGTGCTTATCTCGGAGCTGGTATCAGTTGGAACCTGTTGAACACTTGCCAATCCAACGGATGCTTCATCCGTAGTAGCATCTAGCTCTGGAATTACCAAGGACCAATATCAGACAACATAGAGAATTAGGTGCAGATTTTCCTTGTCTGAATAATCATGCACAACAATATTTATATACCATGTGATTTGTAAAGTCAAAAGTTAAAACCAATATTCCACTTGGTCATACCAAGTCAGGTATATGTTTTTATCTTATGTGTCCATCCTTAGGTGCAAAAACATGTATTTAGGATCATTTTCCACAAACAAAATCGTTCTGTTTGTTACAACTTTGAAGAATTACTAACCTTTCGTATCTAAATCTTGCTTCACAACATCACTTACTCCTGATGTTTCCTCGGTTTTCACTTCTTTGTTCTTTTCGTTCTTTTTCAGTTTTTCAGCTCCGTTCTTATGATGCCCTGCACAGTATGAAACCTTATTATACCACAAAACCAAACATACTTGTGTCAATCTATAAGCAAATTTAGACAAAAGAAAAATAAACAACCGTCGAAGCATAGAATTTTCAATCAAAAAAGAGAAAATCTCTGAACATGTAAAAATTACCTACACCACAAACCTGATTGTTCGTTACCCATGGCGTCGTTACTATGATTGAATCAGTTATTAAAACCCCTGGGTAGCAGCGAAAGGAAACAAAGAAACAATTATAACCCTAAGAAGCTTTATCAAAATATGAGCACCAATATATCTGGACCCTTATACAATATATGTCTGTAAGTCTAGTTTATTTAAGAAGCTATATGAACCTGATAATGATCAACATAATTGGTGGATAACCAACCTGAGTTTGATAATTCCAGCAGAGTTTCAATACTTAATTGATTGAAACAACTAACAAGGCGCACCTGTTGCTTAGATCATACGACTAAGTATTCTCATTTATCAGCATTTCAAAATTCATAAATTGATTGTTAGTCGCTAACACGCCTTCGATGTGTTCAATTGGATATTGACAAAAAGGACTTCTTCAAGCGTCAATGATGTTGTGATGTTGAACTGGATTTGGTTGTGATGGGGATTCGATAGGATACTTGACTTTTGGTCAATCTTATTGATTTTAGTTAAAACAAGGGAAACACGGCAAAGCCAGTTTTTCTGGCTCGGGTGGCAAACATATATGCTCACCGGTGCGGATAGACGTGTAGTCTTCTACTGTTGTCAGTAAAGCTCAACTGAGTTTTTTGTGATATATACTTATTACCAGAAGAAGAAAAACTTTTTTCCACTGCTAATATCCCAAATTCCCAGTTCTATAACAGAGATCCGCTGCTGATGTATTGTGCAGGATAATTTGGTTGATTCATGTGCACATCTTGCATTTGTCTGTTGCGGTTGTAGAGAGCCACAAGGTAGCTGTAAAATATTAGATAAATTAAACATCTTCAACAACCTGAATAAACAATTAAGCCGACTTAACTCAGTGGAAGGGTGCCTAACTTTTAAACCCGTGGTCAAAGGTTCGACCCCTAAGTTGGCGGAAGAATATTTTTTCATGTTCTGATGCCAAGGTTTTGAAGATTGTCCAACTAACCATTTACTAACGGGGATAATTAGGAGTGGGATTTATATTGCTAAGAATTACAATGTTTCAAACATCAGAAAGCTTGTAAATACCGGGATGGTAATGGCTAAACATATTGAAGAGAACTACAGGAAGCCAAAGAAGAGGGAAGAAGAAGACGAATAGCAGTTTAAAGAGAGAATGGAAGTGAGATGGATATAGAGAATCAACAACTCAGGTTGTTGGTATTCTTCTTAGTTCGATTTTGATTTTGATTTTGTTCCCCCCGATTATGGTGAATAATAGTAGATTCAACTGGAATATTATTGTTAAAGAGTATATAGTTGAAGCTTTGAATTACTACTGACTCTGATTTTAATGGAAATATGCTTAGTTCTTTCTTTTATTGATTAACGAATTCTGCTTTGTTTGAAGTTTTTTTTTTGTATGTGTGTGTGATTGTTTGATGGGTAGCCTTTTGGGGAGGTATATTTAGACCAAGGTATTATTAGCAAAATCCCCCATATATTTGATTATGCAACTACTTTTAGCGATTATGTTCTGTGATGTAAATATATCAAATTGATTACTAAAGCATTTGCTCGTACTGCAAAAGAATCATAAGGTAATTATATCAAACTGAAACCAACTCTTACATTAAAGAAACAATATATTGTAAGAAATGAAATCTCACAAACTCAGAGTAATACAATCTCTCATGTATTTTCTCTCTCAAAAATCTTCAAACCCACTATCACAATCACAAATCTCCCTCTCCCTCCCCCTCTCCATCAAATCAAATAAATATTACAAATTTCATTTGGTACTGAAATTTAGAAAGAAAGCCTTTTACTTACTGTGAAACTGGTGTACAACACATGCAGTTGCCGAAGAAGGAATAGGTAGGTTTATTTTTCTCTTGTTTCTTTGGTGATTCAATTACATGATTTTCTTCTTCCATGTAGTTAAGCAACGGAGCTTTTAACGTCTCTGTACTTGTTCTTTCCAGTGCAATGACTTGTTTCTCTACTGATTTTTCTTGTATTTCTACTTCTTCAAATTCTTTCTCTGTAGATGGGTGTCTTACATTAGTATTAGTTTTTTGAGTTATCACCTGATTTAGCAGTGGTATTCCATCGGAATCTTCGTCTTCTGAATCACTTCGGAGCAATTTGCAGCTGGAAACCATAGTAACTTCAGTATTGATTTTTACATCATTTAAAGTTGATTCACTAATGTAGCTCTTAATATTTTTGTTTGCTTCAGTGCTCTCTATCTGATGCGGGAATTCGCCGTGTTTGAAATCTTGTTTACCTGTGTTAGAAACAAGTTGTAGTGTACACTAACCACATGTGTGGGTATAGTGTGTGCCATTGTGAGTGTAGGATAACATACTGTAGTGTATGTTAACAGGCTTTATGAGCCATGTATTTGACATCTGACAATGTCAAGTTTTACATCAATAAAAAGGCTTTCTTCCATTAACAGCATTCTCCATTTTCTGTTTTCTCTGAGAACCTTCAAAGTTCTTTCATGGTATCAGAGCTTATTCTCCAACGAGTGAACTCTTGATCCAAAAAATTTCAAGAAATTCTACTAAAACTTCAGATTAACACTAGGAATACTTAACAACACTATCAAACCTTCACATTACCAATACTTCTTCAAACAGCTACAATAGAGAACACTAATGCATCTACTTCAACAAATTCTCAATCAACAAATACTACAGATCAATATCAACAACAACAGATTCAACTACCATTCCAAAACATCTGTAACTTTGTTTCATTAAAGCTAGATTCAACCAATTACCTACTGTGGAAACACCAATTTGAATCTATACTTATGGGCACAAATCTAATGAGATTTGTTGATGGATCATACTCAGTACCTTCATCAGCAATTCTTGTTTACAATCAACTCCAGTCAAATCCTGAATATGTATTCTGGCTAGCTATGGATAGATTTGTCATGTCTTGCCTCAATGCAACATTCACTCAGTCAATATCTTCAGGAGTTCTTGGTTTATCTACATCAAAAGAGTATTGGGATTATCTTAGATCTGAATTTAATCTACAGTTTTTTGCAAGAAAATCTATGCTTAGAGGACAAATACAAACTATTAAACAAGGTAATCTTTCAATTCTTGATTATTTGTGTCAGATTAAAGAGATTACAGACAATCTTGCTGCTATTAATGAGAAACTATCATATGAAGATATTGTAATGTATGCTTTGAGTGGACTCAATAGATGTTATGATTAGTTTGTGGTTTCATCTTATAATAGAGAGAAGCAATATACATTTGGTGAATTGAGGTCAAGATTGGTACATCATGAACAGTGGCTTAAATCTCAAGAACAAGAAAATTCTTCTCTGTTTGATTCTACCACAAACACTGCTTTCTTTTCAAAGAATACACAATACTATCATAAGAATCAACAAAACAATTCGAGAAATCTATAAAATATGACTCCTACTGATTTTACTGCAGTTGAGTGTCAAATATGCAAGAGGCTAGGCCATACAGCCAACAGGTGCCATTGGCGCTATACTCCACCAACAACAAACTCAAAATCAAATTCTTATTCCTCTAACATGAAGCAACATCAAGCTTTTTACACTTGTTCTGGTGAAGAACAACAAAAAATAATTTCAACACTGGATGCTAAATGGATACCAGATTCTGGTGCAACTGCACATATAACAAGTAATGTTGCTCTATTACATGATTGCAAGCCCTATTCAGGTGCTAATAAGGTAATGATTGGGAATGGAAAATATCTACAAATTACAGCAATAGGTGAAGCACTGTTAACACTGGAAAATTCAGAATTCATTTTGAAAGATGTTCTGTTGGTACCACTACTGACACAGAATCTGATATGTGTCTCACAATTCTGTAAGGATAACAATGTATCTTTCAACATGTATATATGGGGATACAATATCAAAGATTTATCAAATGATGAAGTGGTTGCAGAAGGTACAGTTTGCAAGAAACTATATCCAATTCAGACAGCACTACCTCCAACTAAAGCTTTTACTTCAATCCTTGCTTCTCCTTCAATGTGGCACAAAATGTTAGGACATCCATCTTCTTTGATTTTAAAGAAATTGTCAGTCATTCCATCCATACAGTTTACAGATCAAAACTTAGCTACATTTTGTCATGAGTGTCAATTAGGAAAACATACAAAACTACCTTTCAGTTCATCAAAAAGAGTATCTGTTACACCATTACATCTTATACATTGTGATATTTGGGGTCCAGCACCAGTTACATCATTAAAAGGATTTAGGTACTTCATTCTTTTTGTGGATGATTACAGTAGGTTTCACTAGATATATCCACTAACAACAAGGGATGAAGCTCTTAACTGTTTTAAACACTTCAAACTACATAATGAGAAGCTTTTTTCTACTGCAATAGTTTGTTTCCAGTGTGATGGTGCATATAAGCTGGTCAAAGGTGTTTTTAGGAGTTTCCTAGAACAATGTGGTATAACTTTGAGAATTTCCTGTCCTAAAACACCCCAACAGAATGGTATTGCAGAGAGGAAGATTAGACATATTACTGAGGTTGGAAATACTCTTTCATTTCAAGCCGCAGTTCCAAAAATTTTCTGGTATGACAATTACCTCACATCAACATTCATTATAAACAGACTTCCATCTAAAGTCTTGGGATACAAAATACCTTTTGTGATGTTGCATAATGAAGTTCCAGATTATAGCTTGTTCAAGATATTTGGTTGTAGCTGTTATCCAAATATGTCTTCTTTTAGGCAGGACAAATTATCTCCAAAATCTGTCAGATGCACCTTCTTGGGTTACAGCTCTTTATATAGAGGTTATAAATGTTATGACAATGCAACAAAGAAGGTTTTTGTTTCAAGACATGTGCCCTTTAATGAAGAGAGCTTCCATTTTGCTGATTTTACACAGACACAGATTGTTTCAAATGAACCTATTTAAACTCAAGACAGTTCATGTGAATCATTAACTATCTCTGTTAGTTTACCCATTACTCAACCATCAACAAATATTTTTCAAGATCCTCCAACTCAAGTACCAGAGACAGACCCAGTACATACAAAAGAACCACATATTACAAGAATGCAAACAAGATCAAGAAATGAAATATACAAACAGAAAGCTTTGCCATCATATTTTGTAGCACATTGTTCAACACATCATTCAATTTCTAAAGCATTCTTATCTGTGTTACAAACACCAATGGAGCCAAAAACATTTAAACAAGCTAGTAAAGATCCTACATGGGTACTTTCTATGGATAAAGAATATAAAACTTTGATGGATAACAACACTTAGACACTAATACCATATGTACAAGGGATGAATGTACTTGGATGCAGATGGGTCTACAAAGTAAAACTAAAGTCTGATGGAACAGTAGAGAGATACAAGTCTAGACTTGTTGCAAAAGGGTACTTACAGCAAGATGGAGTGGATTATGCAGAGAATTTTAGTCCAGTGGTGAAACCTACAACTATAAGGTGTATACTCACTATAGCTTTGAGCAGCAAATGGATGTTACAACAATTGGATGTCTCTAATGCCTTTCTACATGGTTTTCTGGATGAGGATGTGTACATCGAACAACCACATGGATATGTGTGTGCTAATCATCCAACACATGTGTGTCACCTTAAGAAGTCTCTATATGGCCTAAAACAAGCTCCAAGAGCTTGGTTTACAAGGTTCAGCAGTTTTTTACTGGATAAAGGATTTATCATGTCTACATGTGATAACTTAATGTTCATCTATAGAACAGTTTCCGAGATGATGATTCTGTTACTATACATAGATGATATAATACTTTCAGGATCCTCAGATACTTCAGTCCATGAGTTCATAAATATCCTGAGCCATGAGTTTTGCATGAAAGACTTAGGACCACTATCTTTCTTTTTGGGCATTGAATGCAGTAAAGCAAGACAGACATGTACTCTTCTACTCACCCAACAAAAGTATACTATTGAACTGCTAGAAAAAGCTGAGATGTTGGATTGCAAGTCTTGCACAACTCCTGTTGCATCTGGTCCAAGGTTTTCAGTTTATGGGGGAACAACAATGGTGTCACCAACACTTTACAGAAGCGTGGTAGGAGGATTACAATACCTTACTATGACAAGACCAGATATTAACTATGCATTGAACTATGTATCACAGTTCATGCATACACCTTCTGACTTGCATTTCCAGTTAGTGAAGAGAATACTAAGGTATTTGAAAGAAACTATTGGCTCTGGAATTACACTAACTGCTGGAGATATTGGGGTAGTCAGTGCATATTCAGACTCAGATTGGGCAGGATGTCCAGATACCAGACGTTCAACAAGTGGGTATGCAGTATTTCTTGGTCAATCTTTAGTCTCTTGGTCATCAAAGAAACAACCCACAATTTCACGCAGCTTAGCAGAAGCAGAGTATAAATCATTAGTTGTTGCATCACCTGAGCTGCTGTGGATTTCATACTTATTAAGGGAGCTTCAACTACCACTAAGTCAATCAATGGTCCTCTATTGTGACAATCAAAGTGCATCAAGTCTAGCCTGCAATCCAGTATTCCATGCAAGAACAAAGCATATAGAGGTTGATTATCTCTTTGTAAGAGAATTGGTTTCTCAAGAGTTATTGAGGATAGTCTATGTTCCAACCAGTCAGCAGCTGGAAGATATTTTCACCAAGGGACTAAGCACAACTACTTTTCATTTTCTATTGTCCAAGCTCATGTATCTTGCAGTCACAGAGCTTGAAGGGGAATGTTAGAAACAAGTTGTAGTGTACATGTTAGAAACAAGTTGTAGTGTACACTAACCACATGTGTGGGTATAGTGTGTGCCATTGTGAGTGTAGGATAACATACTGTAGTGTATGTTAACAGGCTTTATAAGCCATGTATCTGATATCTGACAATGTCAAGTTTTACATCAATAAAAAGGCTTTCTTCCATTAACAGCATTCTCCATTTTCTGTTTTCTCTGAGAACCTTCAAAATTCTTTCAACCTGAAGCTACTAATATATCTTCTGTGTTTGCAATTGGGTTCTCATCATGAAAGCTCGATTCTGTTGTTACATCAAAGCTGGTGGTGAGCGCTTCTTGGTATGATTCAGTAGTTGAACTCCCATGGTCCTTTGATTTGTGAAATTCTGTTTTACCAATTTTGGAGTCGGTTAGATTGTTTGTTAATTCATTTACCTGAGAGGGGAGCCTAGAAATACAGAAATCCTCGAGCTGGTTTGGAGTTTCTGTGGTTAAGAACTCTGGACCAACATGGTTGAGGAGACAAGTTGTTCCAACCATTTTGTTTTCGTCTGCCTTATTGGTGATGTCTGATATTGGAACCTTTTCTCCTTCTAGTTTAATGTTAGCATTTATACCTGCAGCTGGGAGGGTATAGATTTCGAAGAACTTCTCATTATCATTCTCTAGTTCAATATTACTGTTTTCCTTGGTGACATTCTAAAGAAATTTATAAAAAATATATTTCTTGGCTTGATCTTAATTGATTACTGTTGGATAAAATTCCTGTAACAGTGAGAAAACCAAACAGAGACTAGAAATGGGTTATTGGTTAGAAAAACAGAACACTCAGACAATCACACACACACAGAAAGATGGAGTCGCCTGTTCAACAGACTGCCCTTAACTCGATATTTATCGGGTACACCTCTAGAAAGAGTGTTGTTATACCACTAGTGATGACAATCGAATCCAGAATAAAACCACCTGATACCGAACCAGCTAGCAATAACTCGTTGGCCAGTTGCGAACTTAACAGCCGAATAAGATTTATAGAAAAATAAAACTACGTGCGCAAACAAGCGAGAAGAGGGGAAAAGTCGTCAGGGTAGTAGCTGCGACTGGGGTGAGTTGAAAATGAAATTTTCTTTTTCTTTTATAGGCAAATTTGAGAGAAGAGAATTAAATTGTATTTATGAAAAATCTTTTTATTTAATTCCCATAAATTCCCGTAAATAATAAAACGGTTTTTAATATTTATTATAGGAATTTAAAATAAAAAAAAAACATTAAGTCTTGATAGGCACACGCTGCGCACACGTCGAGCTCACGCCGGGCACTCATCCGGCACATGCTATCTCACGTAAAAACCCACGCACGCATACGCAAGCTCCGCAAGTCAGCGGCCCGCGTGCTTCGGTGCGAAGCACCGCTCATGTGTGAGTTTGCCCACTAGACCATTCCCTTAGTCCATATCCAATACACAAGTTCTTTCCCTTAGGTGAAACCTTTATGGTAATATGGATAGACTTCATCCTTGGTTTGTCCAATGTGGGACTAACCAAGGGTTTCTCATTCACTAAGAAGTGAAAAGTGGATTTGTTATTTCCACCCCCAATATAGGCTAGTGACCCTTTGGTCCCATCAAGATAAATTAAGTAACAAAACAATTTTTGGTAATAAATCACTTTTTAATTCTAACAATCCCCCACATGAATGAAGAAAGCGATAAATCAGAAAACCGGAAAACGAGAAATACCTCTTAAGCAATAGGTGTCCATATGGAATTGAATCTTTGCTTAGTGAGAAGTAACGGAACTACTTGATGGACAGTGAACACGATGTCTTGAACTGCCATCGTTTGGTGTAATTCATCAATAGCTCCTTACGCGAGATATCTCTCAAGAGTGCTGTTAAGTTCACGCCGTTGTGTCCGTTTTGGCCCTGGACATATCCCGTTTCTCAAAATGCTCTAGAGAATCAGCTCAGTTCTCATAGGAAGCGACCCACTTTCCTCATTTCGATAGTTGAGTTCTATCAAGAGTGTTAACTGCTACACCCCATTTCAATCTTTAATTGAAACTTTAGAACTCATTAAGACTTTACTATAAGTCATCCTCACATGCAGTCACACTATCACGTCTACACCATAGGGAAGGGACAGAGAAAATAATTCTCTGATAGTGTCTAATTTTTACCTGCCACAAATTAGTTGTCTCATTCAAAACCTTGATCTTGGGATCTCCAGTCAGCAAGGTTGAGTATCCTTCATGGCAAGTTTTAATTGATAAGCTTAAGTCCCCTCCCCCTCGATGCATTGGACAAGCCTTTCGTCAAAGGGTCCGCGATATTCTCTTTAGACCTCACAAAGTCAACAGAAATAACGCCATTCGAGATTAGTTGTTTTAGAGAATTGTGTCTTCTCCGAATATGAATGGATTTTCCATTATAATTGTTATTTTTAGCATTAGCTATTGCAGCTTGACAATCGCAGTGTATAGATATAGCTGGCACAGGCCTATGCCAGAGAGGAATGTCTTCTAAAAAGCATCTTAGCCAAGCGGCTTCTTCTCCTGCTTTATCTAACGCAATAAACTCGGATTCCATAGTGGACCGAGCGATACAGGTCTGATTGGAACTCTTCCAAGATACTGATCCACATCTTAGAGTGAAAACGTATCCACTCGTAAATTTAGACTTTTCTGAGTCTGTTATTCAGTTTGCATCACAGTATCCTTCAAGAACAGCAGGGTATCTCTCATAACTCAAATAAAGGTTTAAAGTGTATTTAGATACTTTAACACTCTGAAAAGTACATCACAATGCTCCTGTCCCGGATTACAAGTATACCTACTCACAACATAGGCAATGTATGGTCTCGTACAGTTTATTAAATACATCAGACTTCCTATGACACGTGAATACTCAAGTTGTGAAACTCCATTACCTTTGTTTTTCTTGAGTCTACAACAAGGGTCAAATGGGGTACTCGCAGGTTTATTATCAAACTAGTTAAATTTTATAAGTACTGATTTAACATAATGAGATTGACTAAGACTGTAAACATTAGACTCATTTCTAATTTTCATCCCTAAGATTACATCAGCAGGACCTAAGTCTTTCATGTCAAAGTTCTCATTCAGCATGTTCTTAGTGGAATTAATTACATCTATGGTTGTACCTAGTATATGCATATCATCAACATACAAGCATACAATCACACATGCATCATGGAAAGTTTTAGTGAAAACACACTTGTCAGATTCATTTATTTTAAATCCACTAGAAATCATTACACGATCAAATTTTTCATGCTCTAAAAGATTTCTCTTTCTAAATATTTTGCCTCTTCTAGGCTCAAATTCATCTTCCTCTAGAAGTGTTGTATGACAAGTATAAAGGACATCTAGGGGATCAACACATATTATGCGAGATTCAGATTTCAAAGGAAAACAATTTTTTCCAAAGAACATAACATCCCTAGATTCCATATTGGTATTCATACCAATTACTGAAATATCTGAACTCACAACCCTAACCCTATAATCTGTAATGTGTTCAGGATATCCTATGAAGACACAATCAACAGTTTTGGGTCATATCTATGTCCTCTTAGGTGGAGGGATAGAAACCTAAACCAAGCACCCCCCACATTTATGAAGTATGCATAAAAGGGTTGTCTTTGTCTGATCCTTTAAAAGTAATTTGTTCAATACATAGCAAGCTGAGAGGACGGCCTCCCCCCACAAGTTCGCAGGTAGTCCTGAACTAATTCATGGCTTCATCATATCCTTAAGGGATTATACTTTCACCTCTAGTTTGAACTGAGTCCAAGTCAACTAGGTCTGCGTTAATCAATTCTAAGGGTTTAGAATTTTTCCTGAACATTTTTTCTTATAAGACATTTTAGCATATTTAGATTTTATGCATATTTAACCTTTATGTTTACTTTCCAACATAAATTTGGGAATGCAGCATATGCTCGTCAAATTGTTCATTGAATAACATGACCATGTCTGCCATGTCAAACATTCAATGACACACAAACATAAAAGGAATCAATTTTATTTATTTAAATTGAGGTTACATTAATGTAATTTTATATAGTGGTAAAAAGAGGTTCGATTCTCGAACTTGTGAAGGTAATGATTTTAGAAAATATTAAATTTAATCTAAACTAATAAAAATCAGGAAATTAAACTAGAGAATATTCTTAGAAAATATGGAGAAAACTAGGAATCAAGATTCAGTTATTTCTAACAATTCATGTGATTAATCACGTAATTCTTTTTAACAATTTAATTCAAGTTTGCCAAAAATATGTTTCCTAAAAGAATAATTGTAAATCCTAAGCATGGGACATCAAGAGTAATTAACTAAGCATGACCCATCAAAAGAGAACACAACTATTTAATAAAAACCATTTTTTTCTAATTTAAATCCATGCAAATAATAATAAAAGAATTATAAATAATTAATTAAAAATAGACTTACCACATAAAATTGAGAGATAAACCTCCTCCATCACCCAGTAAATAAACTTAGCCCATGGAGAAGAAAACTTGCTCAAAAGATCTTTTCATTGCTCAAAAAGTTGATTACAAGGTGAAATAATAGTGCAACAGCTGAACAGATACGTTTATAAGTGTTACAGAATAGGGTTCAGCCGTTACAGAAGTGTTTCTAAGCAACAAAGGTTTAAAAGGATAGGCAACAGAAGCAGTTTGAATCAGCAACAGTTATAAGTGTGGCTGAGTCGTCTTCTCAGACGGTGGTAGATGAAGAACAGCACCGACGGTGACCGGATCGCTGTCCAGTTCCGGCCAAACTCCGGTGACTCCGAAAATCAATCTCTAGGCTTCCTTGCTTCTTTTTCTTGGCTTCTCTTCATATATATAGGCTATACAAACCCTAGGGAGAGTTCTAAACCTAATAGAACTCTTTAAAACACTCTAGAATCTTCCCAAATCCGAATCAAAGAGTGATTCCTTTTTCCGGCCAAATTCACTTCGGGAACCTCTTTTTCCGGCATAAATCACTCCAAATCGATGTGTTTAGTCTTGTATCAATATCTTCTATCTTGTGTATCAATTTGGGAGCAAAATATTCCAAAAATCACGTGAACTTGAGTTCACAGTAGAAACAGACGTGAACCCGTGTTGCAGTTGACTCGGTCAACTCGGGTTGACCGATTTGACTCGGGTTTGACCCGATTTGACCCTATTTGACCGAGTTGACTCGAGGGTACCCCTTATCCACTTCTAGGATGCCAAATAACACTTGTCCTTGGGTGCCTTTATCACTTTTTGAGCCAATTTTTCCACAAATCTTTATTCTTCAAATGTACCTACAAAAACATAAAAACACGTAATATTTGCAAAATCGAATACTAACTTAATAGAAATTAAGGTACAAATTAGACACTAAAATGTGTCTATCAAATACCCCCAAACTTACTATTTTGCTAGTCCTCGAGCAAACTACTCTAAAAATAAGGTAAAAAAATCCTAACTCACTTTCGCAGGAATCGCGACTACATTTAGCATATGCAGTAAGCCGTTAAACCCCTAGGTGTCCCTAGTGGACGAGTTTTGTCTCGTGAGGGTTTACAAGAGGTATACCCACAAAACCTGGATCTAGATCTTAGCAACACGTGAACGATTAAGGATAGACACTAAACAAGCTAGTTAGTTGGCTACTCAGATATTCGGCTATAGGGACCATTACCCTTTATGGATCCAATTACTGTACACGAGTGCTAACTCAAGCGTACTAAAATTCATATCTAAGACAACAGAGTTCTACTCAGACAGTTATTTAACCACCCATCACATGAAAAGACTTAGAAGATGAACGTAGACTGTAGAAGGTCGCAAATGTTGACTGAGGCGAACGATGTGTCCCATATCTTTCTGAAGGTCAGTACCAAGATGAAACCTAGTGTGTCGAGATACTCCCCATTTATTTTCAACGGTTACTACTAACTAAAATATTTACAAGTTCCCATGGATCCTGCGTTCCACGCTTGCTTAGGCGACGGAGACAGGGAGAACTTGAAAATATCAAATACTATTTTTTCTCAATTTTTTTCTAACTTTTTTCTCTTTTTATTTTTTTCTTTTTTTTTTTTTTCGATTTTTTTTTTTTTAATACATGTGTGTTCCCATGGATCCTGCATTCCACGCTTGCTTAGGCGACGGAGACAGGGGGACCACACACATAACTCTAAAACGCTACCGTATTATTCATGTGGGGCAAGATCTCAACACACTAAATGTCATTCCAGTGCTAATTAACATGTCGATGCTAGGACCCACCAATACTCTCAGAGAAACACGAAATTGCAAATAATAAAACAGAACATGATGTGGTGGTGACAACTATCATGTTATTTCTAACACCTGAACTATGTCTCCTTTATGAATAGACCATCTAGCTGGGCACACCAATCCTTGTAGCAAAATGGCTAAGTTTCCATCTACCTAGAGTGGTTAGTGTCACCCTGAATTGTTCACATGCTTCTAAATTCCAAATCTTATTAATCTTAAAAAGTCTCCCAATACCCCCAAACTTAAATTAAACAGTGTCCTCAATGTTTCTAAGTAAAGAACAATACCAAAAGAGTAAAAGTAAGGGAGTCAGAAAGATAGTACCTGAATGCCTGAGCATGGGTTACCTCCCAAGAAGTGCTAAGTTTAAAGTCTTCAGCCAGACTAGAAAAGAATTAGTCACTCCCTTAAATCATATAGCAATAATCGGAACAACTGTGGGTCATCTGAATCAAATAGTGTGCCCCACGGTAGAAGTAAACTGCAGCAAGCTAAGAGGATAAACGATCTGATTACACCTTGATCCCTATCTAGGTAAACCACATCGACCAGAGGATGGGTTTCTGGCAACTGAGGATCGGTAAATCTAGCTGGAGGATGATCTCATAAAATTGCAGCGGTGCCTATGTCAGGTCCCAAGCTAGGGACCTTTTTAAAAGTTAATGGTATAGCACATGAAGAATGATAGTCACCCCCAAACTTAGAGTTTTCAGTGTCTCTAGATAGACTAATAACAATTTCCCTCATTTCCGGATCGTCAGATTCTCGAAAATAGTCAACTGCTTCTTCTAAATTACAATCCGGTGGTGCAAAGCCTAACAAAGTATGCACCTCATCAATAACCCTATCATTATTGCCATTAAATCTGTAGTTGGTTAGGCATTTTTCTAATGGATCTTCTAATGGGTTGGGCCTAAGCTCCATCTCACTAGATGGTTTGGATTCCTCTTCTGATGGGCCTAACTCACTACTTATCAGGGTATCTGGTGGGTCATGCTTAAAGTCCAACTCATTAAAATCTAATCCAAAGTGGGCTCGACATTTCTCTATGGGTTTTCTATAAAAGTGTTTGGTAATGTCTCTTGAACTAGGGTCTCTATCATATTGACAGTTTCTAAGCTGGAGTCCTTCCTAGTAGGTGCTAACAACCTTGGATAAGGGGTTTTAGGCATAAAATCGGTGGCCCGAGGGGTTTCCTCAGGCTCATCAGAGACTTTATCAGTCTCTTCGGCTATTGGGTCAGGGTGAACTACAGTATGTCCACTATCAGGCCCAGTTACCCCGTTGTCCACCAATTTACCATTCCTGAGGGTTGTGACTGCATTCACGTGACTTGATGATTTCTCACCCGTCGCCATTTCATTGACACCTCCTGGATTGGGTTGGGGCTCTAAACTACTAGTTTGATTCATTTCGACCAGTTCTAGCCTTCTAGATAAGGATTCTAATGGGTTGGGATTTCTATTGCTCTCCCACTGATGGGTTTTCTCGGCGATGTCACTCAGAAATTGCATCGCCTCAGCAGGAGTCTTACTGTCGACTTCTCCGATTGACAAGGACTCAACCAAGGTTACAGTCGCATAATCCAAACCCTCATAGAGAATCTGAACTAGACTTAACTCATCTAAACCGTGGTCTGGGCATTGGGACACTAAGTCGTTGAACCTTTCTACATAAACATACAGAGACTCTCCCTCTTGCTGAGAAAACGTGAAAATTTTCTGCCTAATTGAGGATATTCTGTTCTTAGGGAAGAATTTCTGAATAAAACATGAAGTAAGTTGGGCATAGGTCTCAATCGACTGAGGGGCCAAGCTATACCACCATGACTTGGCTCTATCTCTTAGTGAAAAGGGAAATAGTCTAAGTTTAATAGACTCGTCATTCAAGTCTCTAATCCTGATTGTGCTACATATTTCCTCGAACTCCCTAACATGAAAATAGGGATTCTCGTTCTCTTTTCCTAAGAATAATGGAAGCATCTGGATGATTTTGGGTTTCAGTTCGTAGCTCGCTTCAGTAGCGGCTAACTTGATGCAAGATGGACGTAAGGTCCTGGTTGGATTCCACAAATCCTTCAGAGTTGTCATTGCTGACACGGTCTCGGGAGTGACTATTTTCACTCTCAGTTGACTTCTCAAGGTTAAGGTAAACTACCAGTCTTCCAGTAATTAACCTACCTTGAGGGTCTCTATCCCAAGTTCGCCTTAAGGGCGTTCTTGGCAACCCTAACAAGAAATTTATCAAACACAATCGTGCCCTGACTCAACCAAATCAAACCTAAATCTAGCAAACAACAAGCATGATGGTTCCACTTAGATTGTTTCTAGACCAGCTTCTATTCTTTCAGAAGGCAACTGGTTACAATTTTAGCGAATCTCTCCGAGCAATCCGAGTTAAATCAAGTTGAAGAGAAACAGGAGAAGCTCAATGGAGCTTTGATACCCCTGTCTCTTTGGCAACGCTTCCCTGGGTTACAGCGCGGCTCTAATCAACTTTAATCTAATCTTCCTGCTTTTTGAGTTAGGCTAATAAGGTAACCAATACAGTCCTTCCAACCGATTTTCCTATAAGCTCGTTACCTTATCGGTCTCTTTCTAGTCAAGATTTTAAGCTTAGGTTCGTGTAGGTTTCGTTTTCCTAAGGCGGGCAAGAAGGAGACGGTGATGAAATCCGAATCCTTATCTTGTATGGCCAGGCCTTGCCCTTTACTATGCAGAAATTAAGTTCCGTATTCAGTCCTCAGCATATATGCATACAAAGGCGTCCAGAAAACCCACTGACAGGAGATTCGTGGGTTGGTCGAAATTTACCTCCCGTTCTAGACGGGCGACGAACCGTTGAAGTCGACTCGGGCCACTAATATCCATTTTAATAGTGTGCGAACCCGAGGGGCCGAGACAATATCGTAATTGTCGTCCGTCCCTGCACACAGTTTGATATTTAAAATTACCCTTCCGTAGGGTTTAAAAATAAAATATCCAAAATGTCCCAAAAATAATGTCCAAAAGTGTCCAAAAATAAAATAAAAAATTACAGAATTAATAAAAACCCTAATACAATTTTTTAAACTAATTAAAACTAATTAAAACTAATTAAAATAAACTAAAAATCTAATTAAAAAAAAATAAACTCTTCGATCTTCTTTTTCGTTCTTTAAGCTTTTCCCTTTTTTAATTCCAAGTCTTTAGCTTTAATTCCAAAACTTGGGCGTAATCTCTTTTCGATCCAAAATCGAACCTGTAGTAAAAAGGAAAAATACCAAAACAAACGTAAAATAGAACAAAGTAAAAAAAAAATAAAAACCTAAAAATAAAAACCTAAAAATAAATCTAAAACCCTAAACCTAAAAACAAGTCCGCGTCGGCGGCGCCAAAAATTGATGTAATTTTATATAGTGGTAAAAAGAGGTTCGATTCTCGAACTTGTGAAGGTAATGATTTTAGAAAATATTAAACTTAATCTAAACTAATAAAAATCAGGAAATTAAACTAGAGAATATTTTTAGAAAATATGGAGAAAACTAGGAATCAAGATTCAGTTATTTCTAACAATTCATGTGATTAATCATGTAATTCTTTTTAACAATTTAATTCAAGTTTGCCAAAAATATGTTTCCTAAAAGAATAATTGTAAATCCTAAGCATGGGACATCAAGAGTAATTAACTAAGCATGACCCATCAAAAGAGAACACAACTATTTAATAAAAACCATTTTTTTCTAATTTAAATCCATGCAAATAATAATAAAAGAATTATAAATAATTATTAGAAAATAATTAAATCACATAAAATTGAGAAAAATACCTTATCCATCATCCCAGTAAATAAACTTAGCCCATGGAGAAGAAAACTTGCTCAAAAGATCTTTTCATTGCTCAAAAAGTTGATTACAAGGTGAAATAATAGTGCAACAGCTGAACAGATACGTTTATAAGTGTTACAGAATAGGGTTCAGCCGTTACAGAAGTGTTTCTAAGCAACAAAGGTTTAAAAGGATAGGCAACAGAAGCAGTTTGAATCAGCAACAGTTATAAGTGTGACTGAGTCGTCTTCTCAGACGGTGGTAGATGAAGAACAGCACCGGCGGTGACCGGATCGCTGTCCAGTTCCGGCCAAACTCCGGTGACTCCGAAAATCAATCTCTAGGCTTCCTTGCTTCTTTTTCTTGGCTTCTCTTCATATATATAGGCTATACAAACCCTAGGGAGAGTTCTAAACCTAATAGAACTCTTTAAAACACTCTAGAATCTTCCCAAATCCGAATCAAAGAGTGATTCCTTTTTCCGGCCAAATTCACTTCGGGAACCTCTTTTTCCGGCATAAATCACTCCAAATCGATGTGTTTAGTCTTGTATCAATATCTTCTATCTTGTGTATCAATTTGGGAGCAAAATATTCCAAAAATCACGTGAACTTGAGTTCACAGTAGAAACAGACGTGAACCCGTGTTGCAGTTGACTCGGTCAACTCGGGTTGACCGATTTGACTCGGATTTGACCCGATTTGACCCCATTTGACCGAGTTGACTCGAGGGTACCCCTTATCCACTTCTACGATGCCAAATAACACTTGTCCTTGGGTGCCTTTTATCACTTTTTGAGCCAATTTTTCCACAAATCTTTATTCTTCAAATGTACCTACAAAAACATAAAAACACGTAATATTTGCAAAATCGAATACTAACTTAATAGAAATTAAGGTACAAATTAGACACTAAAATGTGTCTATCATACATCTAATTTGTAAAACCCTCTGTCTTATAGCTCTATCCACTGAGTTACACAATTTTTCCAGATTCATAAAAACCCTTATCATCTAATATACTACAAGATACAAGAATTTTACAGATGTCCGGAACATGAACAATTACTTCAATATGTGAGAATTTTGCCAAAAAATGAGCTTCAGCCCAACTTTGCCTTTTTCCGCAACCTGTGCTGCGGACGAGTTACCCATATAGAGCTTTTCTCCTTCCCCTACCTTCTGATAGGAGGTGAACACATTTTTGTTTCCGCGGACATGTTCGGTAGCATCAGAGTCTACCCACCAGTCTCTCACATTGGTTACCAATTTGACTTCAGACATTGTACCAAAAAACTTGTTCTTTTGATTTTTCATAATAATTCAACATTATTTTATTTTATTTCTCTATAAATAAAATCCTTACGATTTCTATAAGCTATTGCCTAATTATATTATGAACATGATTTATTTAAAATCAAATAATCAACACTCACGCATGCTTCACGTTAAATTATTTTAGTGCATGATAACTACATTTTATTATGCATATAATAATTGTCTTGCATTAAATTTAGTGAATAAATTTTAGTGCACAATTACGTTTCATCAAACGTGACCTACGGTTGTTAAATTAAGTGTATTAACCGTTTTAATAATTTTAAGACATCATGCATACGATTTATATATTAAAAAATATATTATGATTATAATTAATAAATCATACCTGTATATTTTGATTATCGTTGCAGTCACTATCACCAATTGAGCAACACTAGAATTACTTGCAAGAATTGTCGCAAACCGCTTATTGCTCCTGGTGGAGAAGAGCTAGAGTGTGGAACTGTACTAGAGCATCCCTTGAATGCACGGCTTCATGTACCTCATTACCCCACCGCTTCATCAAATGAAATGGGGCTTTTGACTGCGCCCCATCCATTGCCCCATCAAGACAATAACCACTGACCATTTTTAGCCTTACATAGTGACTTAGTGGCCCATCAAAACAAGACCCACTGACCAATTTTAACCTCACGTAGTGACTTAGCCCATCAGACCGAATTCCAGTTTTCCCATTCATACGGTTGACATCAAAAGAATGTTTCGGCTTTCCTGAAGCGTTAACATTACTCCTTTTCTTCATCACCATGTTCCCTAATTGGTTCTGATTTTAAAATATTTATGATTAATCAATTGCAATGAACCAAATATAAACGGTAAAAAATGATAATCATCAAGACCCCAAACTCCATGAGAACCAGTACCAAAATCAATTACTTAGATTTAAATAGAGGGTATACAGTTGATGGTAATTTGGGTTTTTAATTCCACGTTGCGCATACGTATAGGCAAACGCTGCGCATACCTCGATTAAGTCTTGATAGGCACGCGCTACGCATACGTCGAGCTCACGCCGGGCACTCGTCCGGCACATGCCAACTCACGCAAAAACACACGCACGCATAGCAAGCTCCGCAAGTCAGCGGCCCACGTGCTTCGGTGCGAAGCACCGCACATGTGTGAGTTTTCCCACTAGCCCATTCCCTTAGTCCATATCCAATACACAAGTTCTTTCCCTTAGGTGCAACCTTTGTGGTAATATGGATAGACTTCATCCTCGGTTTGTCCAATGTGGGACTAACCAAGGGTTTCTCATTCACTAAGAAGTGAAAAGTGGATTTGTTATTTCCACCCCCAATATAGGCTAGTGACCCTTTGGTCCCATCAAGATAAATTAGGTAACAAAACAATTTTTGGTAATAAATCATTTTTTAATTCTAACAATTACAATATGTGTATTTATATACAAGAGAAGGTAACAAACTAGGAAATCCTAATAACTAGGCTTCCGCAGATGACCGAGATACGGTCAATTGTTTCTTAGTTTTCCGCGAGACTGGCGAAGAACCAAGAAACATAAAATAACCAGTAAGTGAGCGACGAGTTAAAGGACAACTCGCCCAATCAGAATCACAAAAACCTGTCACACGCAGATCAGAATCTGTACGAAGTAAAACTCCTTGTACAGGTTTTCCTTTTAAATAGCGAACAACACGTAAAGCAGCTTCCCAATGGCGTACTCGAGGAGACTGCACAAACTGAGCCAAAGTATGCACCGAGTAACAAAGTTCAGGACGTGTAATAGTTAGATAAATAAGACGTCCAATCAATCGTCTATACTGTTCAGGATCATTCAGAAGCGCACTTTCATCAACTGCCAAGCCATGGTTCTGTTCTAAAGTAAAAGAAACTAGTTTGGCTCCTAATAAACCGGTCTCTGCAATAATATCAAGGGAATATTTACGCTGGATAAGAAAATCCCTTGTGAACCACGCGCTACCTCCAAGCCCAGCAAGTACTTTAATTTTCCAAGATCCTTCATGTGAAAGCAAGTATGCAAATAACTTTTAAAAGAAGAAATCTTATCAGAGTGAGTGCCAGCAATAATCAAGTCATCAACATAAACCAGGACAACTAGAAAAGTATCATGTCGCTTATACGTAAAAAGCGAATAATCAGAATAGGACTGAGTAAACCCATACAAAATCAAGGCAGAATGAAGCTTTGCAAACCAATTTCTAGGTACTTGACGAAGACCATAAAGAGACTTACGCAGTCGACATACCATACCAGGAGAAGCACCTAAAAAACCTGGCGGAGGACGCATGTAAACCTCTTCAGCGAGGTCACCATGAAGAAAAGCATTACGGACATCCATTTGATGAAGTTCCCATTGTTTAGCTGCAGCAAGTGCCAAAAGCACTCTAACTGTCACCATTTTAGCAACTGGAACAAACGTCTCTTTATAGTCAATCCCTTCCTTTTGATTATTTCCCAAAACAACTAACCGAGCCTTGTGCCTCTCAATAGAACCATCTGAATTATATTTGATTTTATAAACCCATTTACATCCAATTTCCTTCTTTCCGGGAGGAAACTTCTCCATGCTCCATGTCCCATTAGTTTCCAAAGCATGTATTTCTTCTTTCATACCCGTCCGCCACCTCGGATCCTTAATAGCTTCATAAAAACTAGGTTGTTCCGTTTCTGCAGTAATAGCAGACAAAAAACGTCTATGTGGCAAGGAGAACTTATCACAACTAACATAGTGAGCTAAGGGATACAGAGTACCTGAGGATTTTGGAGGAGTGAGTGAAGATGAAATAGGATCATGATACGGCGTAGTGTAACAGCGGGCGGTGTGACAAACATAATCAATCAAATGAACTGGTGGACGTCGAATACGCGAAGACTGTTTACCCATATCGGAATAGTGAAGGTATCCGTTTCAGAGGACCCAACCTGAGCTCCCAACTCTCCCCAAGTTGTTGTGCCTAAATTCTGTACAGTATCATGAATATCAGAAGCATTTGAACTGCCGACACCAACGGAACTGTCATGTGCTGAACTGCCGATGCCAACAGAACTGCCAGGTGCTTCGTCTGAGCTGTCTCCACTCCTTGCTGTAAGAATCACGCCGGAGTCAACACGGCTTGATGTTCGAAAGTTGCTGTCAGAAACGTCTGAACTGCTGTTGACGCCAGGTAAGTTACTGCCACGACTGCCAGAATTCGTGTTTCTGAACGTTTGAATGTCTGTCCCATTCAATTGTCTACTGTTGACTCTGAACTCAACAGGTGACTCTGAACTCAACAGATTTTGTCGGCTGTTGCATGGTTCTGAACTGTCTCCTGGCAGAAAAGACTGATCACTTAAGTGTCTCCTGTTGACCACATCACTTAAGTGGACATCATGTTCTACAATTAATCCACCGTTCTCTGAACGCTGATCACGGTTCTGAACTGATTTCACGGCAGGTTCACCAAATGGAAACTCCCCCTCACAAAAAACAACATCACGAGACACAAAAAAAAATGTTCTTGTCGAGATCATGTAGCCGCCAACCCTTTTTACCAAACGGATATCCGACAAAGATACACTTTCTACTTCGAGGAGCGAATTTATAAGTTTCTTTGACCCCGAGCAAAACATAAACATCCAAAAACACGAATCGCATCCAAACTGGGACTCCGATGTAGCAACAATTCATTCGGAGTCTTTCCTCCTAATACCGATGAGGGTGTCCGATTAATCAGATAACCAGCAGCCAACACACACTCTCCCCAAAACCGAAGAGGCAGGTTTGCCTGGAACCGTAACGCTCGTGCAACATTCAAAATATAACGATGCTTTCGTTCTACACGCCCATTCTGCTGAGGTGTACCTACACATGAAGTCTGAAACACTATACCATTTTCGCGAAAATAAGATTTCAAACATGTAAACTCGGTTCCATTATCACTATGCAAAGTTCTAATACTCACATCAAATTGACGATCAACCATTGAACAAAAATCTTTTAACACTCCTGCAACCTCAGACTTCTCAGCAAGCAAATAAATCCACACAGCTCTAGAATAATCATCACAAATAGTTAAGAAATACACTGTACCACAAGAGGATGGCACGCGATACGGACCCCATAAATCACAATGTATTAAATCAAAAATTGCACCAGCTTTATTAGCACTTAAAGGGAAAACATCTCTAGTTTGTTTGGTCCGAAGACAAATCTACACGGCTTTTTATTTTCCTTACTAACATCTGAATTTAACAAAGTTCCTAATACTCCATATGAGGGATGACCTAAGCGCCGATGCCACGTCTCTATACGGTCCTTCCGCTGCACCTTGTGTATCTGCACCGCTGTCACACCCCGCAATATATAGATCCCATTCCGATATTCACCCGCTCCAATCATCATCCTCGAGATGAAATCTTGTATGACACATAACTTATCAGTTAAGGTGACAAAATATTTAGAAATAGTAAGAATTTTGCCCACAGACAATAAATTACAATTTAACTTCGGAACAAACAAAACATTTGTCAGTGTAAAGCGACTTCCAAAGTTTACAGTTCCTTCTTTGGTAGCCATCGTAGTGTCTCCATTTGGCAACTCAACAGGACACGCATCAATGTCTCGCACGTTAGTCAATAATTCTAAACTCCCTGTCATATGATGTGATGTACCAGAATCAACTATCCAATCAATATTTCTCGTACCGCTAACTTTATCGCTGGAATTCTCCATATTTTTCTGAATGTTCAGCATCTTCATCAAAGTACTCCATTGTTCATCAGTAAAAGAGGAAAGTGAAGCGTTGTCTTCCTCAGTCACCCTAATCTCTGCCTTTGGTTCACTCATTCCTTGGACCGCATTCGCCCTAGCCTGTCCACGTTCTCTACTAGTACCACGACCGGCATTATATCCAGTTCCACGTCCACTTCCGCGTCCTCTACCAGCACTCCACCTTTCCGGGTATCCGATAAGTCTATAACAATTTTGGACATTATGTCCAGTTTTTCCACAGTACTTACACTGTTCAACCACATCTGTACGGTCACCACCAAGTTCTTTAGCTTTAGACTATGTGAAGAATGCCATAGCCTCTCTCCGTTCCTTATAACTCCTTGCGACTTTGCGATGCTTTTCTTCACTAATAACCATTGCGTACACTCGATTAAGGTTAGGAAATGATTCCACGTTCAATATTGTGGAACAAAACGTTCCAAACATCGAATCATCAAGTCCCATCAAGAACTGATACACTTGCTCGTCCTCATGTCTTTTTACCAACTGCTCTGTGATTTTACACTTGCAACCTTTACAGTTACAAGTTAATATCGGTTCATAATTATTGATTTCTTCCCACAACATCCTCAGTCGATCGAAAAATTATGCCACTGTCTGTCCCTGTTGTTTGCAGTTCGCCAACTCTCGCTTTAGTTGCTGAATACGCGGTACATTCGCGACCGCGAATCTTTCCTTCAAATCTGCCCAAAGCTCTTTTGCATTCTCCCGGTTGAACGTAAAGAGGGTTCAATGGTGTTGAAAATCCATGCTATCAACATGGAATTAATCATCCACCAGTCTTCAATATCCGGACTTTCATCTGCCGGTTTCACGATGGTTCCATTCACGAAACCCATCTTTCTCTTTGCCCGCAATACGACTCGCATCGCTTTAGCCCATTCTTCATAATTTGTTCCCTTCAATTGTACATGAGTGACAATACTTCCAGGATGATCTGCAGATGTCAACGTGTATGGTGTAACGGATGAATCCGATTTACCCTTCTCGACACCTTCACCACCAGCCATTGTCAAAGATAATAACTCTAGGGTTTTAGCTCTGATACCATAAAGAAATTTATGAAGAATATATTTCTTGACTTGATCTTAATTGATTACAATATGTGTATTTATATACAAGAGAAGGTAACAAACTAGGAAATCCTAATAACTAGGAAACTACAACAAACTAGGAAACATAATATATTGGCATATTCCTAGTTCAATGCCCAAATTAGGAAACTAGGCTTAACACATGTCCAAAATACATTCTCAACATGGTGACCGTTCTCAGTCACATTAGAGCCATCAATTCGCATTCTTCTTTGATCCCATGACTTAATGATTCCTCATTTTTACTTCTTTCAGCTTCTTTATGACCAGTGCTTGTTTTTGTTAACTCATATTCATCCATTTTTTCCACCTTTGACTCTTTAACCGAACTTCCCTATATTGAAGTGTCTTACCGATGATTCCATTGCCTTCAATCTTTATCCCATTCTCAATCACCTTTCTCTCTTCAGCTTTAATTTCACGATCCGATTCTGAAGCTTTTACATGAAACAATTTGACTGATCCAGTCAATGAAGCAGATTTTGTTTGCGTCTCCAAGGATTCCGTTCCAAATGGGTTCAGTCCCATGGATTCGTGTTCTCCATTGCCTTCTTCAACGTCATTCAGTATAATAACTGTTTCTTCGACTCCAACTCCTTTCATGTTCACTTTATGGTTTCATTTCTGCGGTTCCGTATTTTTCTTTATTAATGAGTGGTCTTGACTTTTGTCTACTTCAAAATTTGTACTGAACATATCACGTAGTATTTGTTCGTTCATTATTGTGACATGAGATTCTGTGGCTCGCCCATTGCTTCCAAGTTCCAGCTTGTTAGCATCCTCCGTAGTTGGTTTAGCAGGACTAAATTTCGATTTGGTAGATTCTGCTTCTTGACTACTAGTTTCTGTATCTGCAGATGATTCCATCCACTCTTCTGCATCTGTTACAACCACTTAAGAAATCAATCTGATGCTCGAAAAGCTTCTTCTATGTCTCTATGGATGCAATTTTACCTCTTGTTGGAGAATATTCCTTTAACAGTAAGCAAACCAAACAGAAACTTGAGAGAGATTAATCGTTAGAGCAAAACAGCACAGTTCAGACAATCACACAAACACAGAGAGGTGGAGTCGCCTGTTCAACAGACTGCCCTTAACTCAATATTTGTCAGGTACACCTTTAGAAAGATGTTGCTATACCTTTAGAGATGACAAATTTGAATCCAGGATAAAACCACCTGATACCAACCCAGTTAGCAAGACTCGTTGGCCCGTTGTGAACTTAACAGTAGAAGAAAATGAAAGTAAACTATTGCGCAAATCAAAGCAAGAAGAGGGGAAAAGTCGTCAGGTCAGTGGCTGCGACTGGGGTAAGAAAAAAATCTGACTATTGTTTTTCTTTTAAAGAAGAAGAAGACTGTTTTGATTTTCAAAGGGTAAAAAATCAATTAATTAAACATATTTAATTCGAAATATTTAATTAAAAGATTTTTTATTTAAACCTGATTTAAATTTATAAATTCAAAACGGTAAAATACTTAATGTACAAAATTAAAATATAAAACCGTTGGATCTCAGATAGGCACATGCAGGCACAAGCAGGCACTCGCAAGGCACACGCAAAACACACACCAATGGTCACACCAATGGTCACACCAAGGCTCGCACCAATGGTCGCACCAATGGTCACACCAAGGCTCGCACCAATGGTCGCACCAATGGTCACACCAAGGCTCGCGCCATGGCTCACACCAAGGCTCACGCAAAAGCACACGCAAGCTCCGCAAGCCGCGGTCCGCGGTGCTTCGGTGCGAAGCACCGCACATGTGTGCATTTGCCCACTAGTCCATTTCCTAAGTCCATATCCAATCCACTAGTTCTTTTTCCTTATATAGAACGTTTGTGGTAAAGAGGATAAACTTCCTCCT